>JAIGNY010001464.1:0-140000 GCA_020152595.1 Chiridota heheva | reverse complement strand
TAAGATTTTGTTTATATCATAATTATGAAGGTTAAAGATCTTTCAGTTTTCTTTATCCAGGAAAATATCCCATCAGGGAAAATAAACAATATTTTGCATTTTAGACAAACAGTTGTGACGGTCTGCTGTACTTTATGACGGCATTTGACTCTGAGGGAGTGCCACACTAAACCATATGATCAGGAAGTTAATCCATTCCACACAATTGCATACAATATGAAATTAAACTCTACATGCAAAATAAATATAACAGTAAATTAATCATGGAAGCTTCTGTTTTCAGTCTGTTCTTATAATGTAAATTCTTTTAAATGTCAGCTAAGGACCCATCCTTTTACCCTCATTTTTGCACTATGATAGTTTTTCTTCAGCTTTTATATTATCTTGTATCTTGCTTTAATTCATTTTTATCTTTGCCTTTTGGCCCTTTGATTATTTGATAATGTTGATCATTTTATAATGTTGATCATTTTATGTTGATCATTTTATATTACATTTTATAATGGTGATCATTTTATAATGTATCTTTAACTTGTTTTCTGTGTTTAATGTATTTAACTTTTTTTAAATTTCACCTATTAATGTTCTTTAAAATTGATACTCATTTTCTCAGCATTTTTACCATTTTGTAATATATTTTGTAATATATTTTGTATCTGATTTCTAATCTTTTTAAGTTGTTTAAATATATATATATATTGCATATATTGTGAAGCGCATCATCATCATCATCACATCATCACATCATCACCATCACCATCATCACTATATCAAGTTACAACAAATTTGCAAGTCATTTGCAGCTCTCTTCCAGAGCACTAAAATATTTCTCCAGATCACTAACACCAACCAATGTCTAATTGGTAGATTGGGTATTGTACAGTACAATACATCCCTTTCTCAACAGCTAAGATTATATAGATATGCCCAAGACCATTGGATAAACCAGTTGTGAAGCACTGGTGAATGAAGACCCACTGGGAATCAAACCCAGGACCTCTAGCCTTTAAAAAACAATGAGCTCTGATGATCACTGTGGCTCTTTTCTTTCTTATCCACAGTACACACCCTGCCAATCACAAAATTGCTTGAAGAAACTTCCTTCGAAAGATACATGTATCTACTCTAAAGTTAGGCAATAACTCTACAACAATAAGGTTACCGTTTAACTAGTGCAGTATTGGTAAATGAGATATCTATCAATGTGGACAAAAATATCATGATATATCACCATATTGTGATATATCACCATATCGTGATATATCACCATATTGTGACATATCACCATATTGTGACATATCACCATATTGTGATATCAGAATAAGACACTGAAGTAGTTTCTTCACCATTTTGTTTCTTTTTATGTTCCTTTCCATATAAGATGAACTTTCTAGACCAAAGAACCTATTAAAAAAATTTGTAGTAATATTAACCCATGCCGGGTTAATAAAATTTTTTTAAATACATAGATTTTTGTGGAATGTGAGAGACACCTGTCATTTTACAAAACTTATCTCCCACACGGAATAAATACATTGAAGTAGTTTATTCACCATTTGTTAATTTTTAAGTTCTCTTCTATATAAGATGGACTTGCTCGACCTAACCCATTAAGGTCATTCCTTGGAGCATTAACCTTTTTCGGAGGGTATTTGAATGAAGAGCAGGTCCTCTTTCTGGGCGTGGTCTGACGTTAGTATTCAACCTGATTTCTGCTGAGGCTACACCAGATGTTTCCGCAAGCATTAAAACTACAGATTTAGAGAAGTATTTCAAGTATTGGCTGTGTCACTTTAAACCAAAAAAAGAAAAAAAGGACAGACGGAAGATAAAAAAGTCTTCTATTTTCGTCATCATAAATTCAATTGTTGTATTCTTTGAAATCATGTGAGATACAATGAACTAAGTGCAGCTGTTAATCGTACCGAAAATAGACTCCTGACTAAGCAGAATTACACATTGTATGCCTCAATCATAAACTGAATCTTTCACTTTTAGTGGCCTCGTAAGCAAAGCAGAAAATTCGCGACGCATGAATTGCATGGCTATAAATGGGTCGTATTCAAAAGGTGTCGATTACCATTATGGGGCTTCACTGCAGGAAGTTAGACATTGGAGAATGAAAAAATGAAAGGGTCGCAATAATTAATACATCTTGTTTCGATTCCGATTGAAAAGATTGAGAAGCTTGGGATTACAATACGTTGTCAAAGGCACACATTTCTATCTAAATTACATTGAGATTAAAATTTTAAAGAGATTATACTGTACACACTTCCAGCAATGGCCTGTTGGAAAGTCTATTAATGCCTACTGTACATGTTGTTACATGTACCTATCATTAACGATCTAAATCAGCAATTAACCTGTCTATTTAATGTTTGTTTGTTTGATAAGGGCTTATATGTAGTGGCAGATAATTTCAAATTACTTGAGCTTTGAAAAATGCACTTACATTTTCCTTTGCTTTCTTAATTTTCAAAACATTTTACAAGTTTCAAAATATCTAGTTTTTCCAGATATTCTAAGACAAAAAAAAAAAAAAAAAAAAAAAAAGCTCACGGTTTCTCTCACCCATGCAGTAACTCAGAAAACATGTAAAAGCTAGCAGTCTTTATAACTATAACACCTCTTTTAGTTCTATCAATTGAACAACAAAGAAAGGAGAAGCCCTAACTTGCCAATGTCAATAAAAGAATGTCATTAGGCTTTTCAACCTGTACCCTCCCCAACCCCTACACATTTCCAGAACTACATCTTGGATTGTAATACAGCTTCTAATTTAAGAAAATATGTGTATCAAGCAAAGTCAAGCAACATGAGAAATGTGCAATAACATTTAAAGCAAAATTATTCCCCCTGCAATCATGCTTATTTGAACAGTACCCATGTCCTCTAAGCTGTGCCAAGTTACACATATATGATCATTTGTGTAAACAAAATCCCCACATCCACTTTAATTCAAATGATTTAAGAGATATCATAGATACAAATATTTTCATTGCTATGCAAATAAGCTCATTAGTATGCACACACAACCCCCAAATCATGCTCATTTGACCAGTACCCATGTTCTCTACCCTATGCCATGTCATAAGAATGTACACCATTCATTTATAACTTAAGTTTTAAGTTTGAAAACTTTAACCAAAACTTTAACCAACACTCTATCTAACCAGACGCCGACGTCACTGTCGGAGGTAATAGAATAGCTCTACTATTCTTCGAGAGTCAACTAAAAATAAAGGAAATACACAAAAAAAAAACGTTGTCAGGTTTCCAAAGACCTATTAAGTAAAGATACAGTATGTTTGAGTTATTGTTTATAGAATTGTTCCTTGCAGGAACCAGACAGACTCCCTTTTGTAGTATTGTCAGACACCAAGCTACAGCTGATGGTGTTTACTGTGACATACCCCTAGCTTTGCTGTTTCAAAGGGGCGGCCCGCCCTTCCCCTCCATGGGCCCACCCTGCCCTCTGGGGGTCTGGTCCACCCTGCCACTCAGATTTTTTTTTTTTTTCTTTTAACTTAATCTTAATTAACCTCATAAATGAATACCTTACATGGATACAGAACACAGAATGATAGCATAGTAAGCGAATGTCCTGTTTGGCTCATGAATGGTCCTTATCAATCAGAATAGTTTCATTCTGAGGTAGATTATAGCTAAAATCCCAGAGCTTCTTCACCATGGGATTGAGTCTAAGGCAGCCCCTGGACTCCACGCCGAAAAGATGCAGCGCTTCATGCACATAATAATGTGACCCTCAACAAGTCTAGCATCCTGCCCCTTTTTAAATCAAGCTAGGGGTCTGTGTGAGTCCATCATAGGGGTCTGTGTGAGTCCATCATAAGGTCTGTGTGAGTCCATCATACACGGAGCTGGAAAAAACCTACAGATTTTTTTTTAAAGGTTTCTTGAGTAAGCAACAGTACAGTTTATATGATAAATGTGCTGTAAAAACGTCCCCCATGTAATTGTGCTATAAAAAGTACATTAAATTGCAAAAAAGGGGAGCATGTAAAGATGTATTTAGTACATGATACTATTTCTGTCACAATTTTATCGTTATTCAGAACCATGAGTAATTGTATAATTAATTCAGATCATATCTTTTCCTGCTGCTTAGTTACGTGATACTAATATTTTTACACATTCCCATTCAGCATCTCCTCATTACAACATGTTACAATAATTTTTCTCATTACTTGGGCTGCCTTTGTTCTAATCTTAATACATACAAATAATTTAGCACTCAAATTATCCCAAACTGCCAGTACAGGAGGTGGCTATTCCGCCATGATTCCTGTTATAAATATTCATTAGATTTTAGAACATTTAGATTTCCATCTTGATTATTTAGCTTGGATATTATTTTGAATATTCAAATTCTATAAGAATGAATGTTCAAAATAACAAAGCTTGAATATTTAGATTACAAAGCTTAAATATTCAAAATTCAAAGCTTGAATATTCAGATTGCAAAACTTGAATATTCAGATTGCAAAACTTGAATATTCATGCAAAGTTTAAATATTCAGATTTCAAAGCTTAAATATTCAGATTGCAAAGCTTACATATTCAGATTCAAGCTTGAATATTCAGATTTTAAAGCTTGTATAATCAGATTGCAAAGCTTGAATATTCAGAATGCAAAGCTTGAATATTCAGATTGCAAAGCTTGAATATTCAGATTGCAAAGCTTGAATAATTCAGATGTCAAGCTTGAATATTCAGATTTCAAGAATGAATATTCAGATTTCAAGCTTGAAATTCAGAATTTTACAGGATTACGACATCTGAATTATTCAAGCTTTGCAATCTAAATATTCAAGCTTGAAATCTGAATATTCAAGCTTTGCAATCTGAATATTCCAGTTTGAAATCTGAATATTCAAGTTTTACAATCTGAATATTCAACCCTTGTAATCTAAATATCAAGCTTTGCAATCTGAATCATCAAGCTTTGAAATCTGAATAATCAAGCTTTGTAATCAGAATATTCAAGATTTGTAATCTGAATATTCAAGCTTTGTAATCTAAATATTCAAGGTTGGTAATATTCAGATTTCAAGCTTGAAATTAAGAATTTCAAGCTCGAGTATTCAGATTTCAAGCTTGAATATTCAGATTGCAAAGCTTGAATATTCAATTTGCAAAGCTTGAATACTGCAAATCTTGAATATTCAGAATGCAAAGCTTGAATAATCAGATTTCAAGCTTGAATATTCAGATTTCAAAAATTTAACTATTCTGATTACAAAGCTTGAATATTCAAGCCTAAATATTCAGATTTCAAGCTTGAATATTTAGATTTCAAAGCTTGACTATTCAGATTACAAATCTTAAATATTCAGATTACCAACCTCCAATATTTAGATTGCAAAGCTTGAATATTCAGATTCAAAAGCTTTAATATTCATATTCTAAGCTTGAATAATCAGATTTCAAACTTGAATATTCAGATTTCAAGCTTGAATATTCAAAATTCAAAGCTTAAATATCAGATTTGACAGCTTGAATATTCAGTATTCATAGCTGAAATGTTCAGGTTTCACAATCAAACATGCAGATTTCATGTTTGAATATTCAGATATTATTTTGCTAGAATATTATATTCTAAATCACAATCAATTTTGACTCATCAGTTGAGAATGTCTTAAATAGCAAGAATACAAAAAAGTGAGGCTACTATCTGGATAACAAAAGCAAAATTACAGCTGCAAACTTACAGAAGGCGAAAGTAAAAAGACTCTTTCCTATTGGTGACAGTTGATTTTCAGAGAAACTCAATCAATTTTACTCATCACTTGAGAATGTCTTAAATAGCAAGAATACAAAAAAGTGAGGCTACTATCTGGATGACAAAAGCAAAATTACAGCTGCAAACTTACAGAAGATGAAAGTAAAAAGACTCTTTCCTATTGGTGACAGTTGATTTTCAAAGAAATTCATAAAAATGACTGGTAAAAGAACTCAGACACAGGAAGAGTTATACTTTCTCTTTCTCGTCATTTTGAAAGCGAAGACCTGTTCCATTCATCCTTTTGTTTAAGAATTCAGATCCCATGTTCTGATTGACAGCCACATTTTTTTTTACTATATCCTTCTCTCTTTTTTTTATTTCTTTTATTTCCTTTACAAAATGCATTCAAATCTGAATACAACAGTTATTTAAATTTTGAAAATAGCTGATTTAATTTTTGTGATATGGTTGGTCAATGTTTGACCAAGTTTTTTTCAAGTGTGTGATGTACAAACAAACACTCTTTGATTACACCTTTATAATTCTTTCCTTAATTTTAGCCTAAGTTGAAAATGATGATTTTCTTCGTTGTAACTCATTTGCCCATATGTCATCATGATTCATGTATGCAGGATCTACCTAGAGGAACACATCCCAGGAAATTATTTTTTGAAAAGTGGTCAGGCGCCCCCATCTTCCATGACTTGAAACTCAAGATAAGTCACAAGCAAATCCAGACCATACTCAACTTAGTATAGCATAGCAAGGTTTAACATCCCGAAAGCATCCAGTTTGTTTGTTTGTTTGATGAGGTCTTAACGGCACCACGACAACGAAGGTCAAATTGTGCCTGAGAGGTCAGATCATTTTAGAGGTAGTAAGGAAAGAGACCAGGGGGAGAATGAGAGAAATTCAAGAACAAAAGCAAGCATCCATTCCTGGATATTAAATTAAGACGGCCATGGCCTTTGTTGTGAACTCACTGGTTGCAGACCCACCGAAATACGAACCCGGGACATGCAGGTGTAAGGACAAAGCACCAACCACTACACCACGGAGGTCTCTTATGGTCTGTGACTCTCTTCATCTTTTTGTATTTTGTGAAAGAATCCACCAGTATTTGTAGTCATTATACTAGGAATACTGGCACATCCCAAAAGTGTGTCAGACATCGCAAAACTCACAGTGAGAGCAATTCAATCAGCTCACATGAACTGCATACAAAAATCAGAAAGATAGCTCAAAAGAAAACAAATTTATTTGTGGAAATTGCAACATTACATGTCATATCCCTCTCATCCAACCAAACTTGTTTTAATATTCAGGTCAGAATTTCAGTAAAAACAAAACAAAATAAATGACAATCAACCTGTTTGGAAACAAAATAAAGTTACAGGTCTTATTTTTCTGACAAATTCTACATTTTTTTTTAAATCAAGGAAATGGTCTTAGCAGAACAATACTCAAAACATCCTGAATTGATTTCAAATAATGATGGGGTACTTTCCTTTCTGATTGCAAGAGCATTCCACATGTTACAATCAGCACTTGAATAAGCCAGTTCACATAGTGGCTATAAATATTTATAATTTGAAAGAAAATCAATTTTTTGGTCTATGGATGTATGGTGGTGGGGGGGGGGGGGAATAGTAGCTGAAAGGGGCATAATATTTCATCAAAATCTTTTAAAAATGGACAGTTAAATTTTCTTTAAAATGTAGGCACTGTTTGTGATATATGATTTTGCACCTTTTTTTCTGAGTATGGTTTATCAAAATCTATACAAAGCTTAAAGGAGACATAAAGTCAAATTATCTAGCTTGATATATGATAGAGGATCAAAGAATCAACCAACTACCAAAACCCCATCATAAATGTGTGATGAGGGCTTAAGGGCACCATGACAACAAGGGTCAAATTGTGCCTGAGAGGTTAGATCATTATAGAGGTAGGGATGAAAGAAAACAGGGGGAGATTAATTAAGAGAAACACAAGAACTAAAAGTCAGAAAGCTGGGATCGAGAGGGACGTGCATGGGTGAAAAAAAAAAAGTAGAGAGAAGGGGTGGGAGAGGACTAAATATTGTTGTAGAGGGAAGCATGATGAAGGAAGGAGATAATTTATCTAAAGGGTTTTTCTGGAAGAACTTGGCTATTGAGTTATGGGGAGCGAGGGGAGCACTGGGGAGGTTGTACAGGGATTGAGTTATCGGGAGCGAGAAAAGCACTGGGAAGGTTGTACAGGGGACAAGCATCATAAAATCTTATTCCATTTTTAAGTTTTAAAAGTTTGAAGTTGTAAGATGGGCGCTGCCATTTTGTCTAATTGTGCGTTGAAATCATGCCAATGATGACATAAACTGCCTAATGTGCTAGCACAATGTATTTCTTTAGAATTCCCTTTAAAATTTTCGAACCAAAATGTTTTAATTGACATTAAGTTCTAAAGGCTTGAATTATTAATAACAAATACAAATAACAATCCATAGACCCATACATTGTAAGCAAAGGAAAACTTATTTTTTAGAAGATAGAAAATTTAAAATAGATTATAAATACATTAATATTCTAATCTGTACTGGGTGTATGACATCATATTTTTGAAGGCGTATGAACAAAATGGCCACTCCCATGTTAGTTTATATTGACAGAATTAACGTTTTAATAAATTAGAAAATATATGTTTAATTGTTTTGTGCGATGTAAAATTTCTTTAGTTGACTTATAATTATTATTTCTATCATATTAAATAAATAAAAGGCCAGACTTTGTCTCCACTGAGTCATGCACATCTGTACATAATTCTCGTAAGTTTATCCTGCAAATCTAGAGGCAATCTATTTGACATCTTTTCAATTAACACATTGGTTGGGGTGCAATGAAGCCGAGAAAAACACTAATTTTTATTTGTATTTTAAGAGACTTTCAGTCATAAAGTGAGGGCATGACATTTTTGCTAATTCGTGGGAATTTTGAAATAACAGACATCTTATTTCTAATACTTGGATCATTGTTAAATGAAAGAAGTAAACTAGAAATGATTACACTTAAATTACAAAGTCATATTAAGAGTTAATTCATAGTGCGCTATGTTTTCGGCACAGGATAATGCATAAAGAAGCTGGACAGAGATTAAGTGATGCCCGAGTGCATCCTGCATCATATCTGCCCAGCTTCTATGCATTATTCTGTGCTGAAAATATAACGCACTATGAATTAACCTGTTCATATATATTAAGTTTTTTTTCTTCTCGAAATACACACAAATTTGGGGTAAACATTTGAAAAAAATACACAAACTTTCACTTTTGGAATAATTTGTGTAAGATCATGACAATATGAACATGCGTAGTATAATCACGCGTTGTATAAAAATATGCACAATGTACATTGCACGAGAACAATGGAACATTTACATGCACTGCCAAAATATTAGGTGTGCGTGCATGGTTTGATGTGCTTTTGCATTCAGCACATGATAATCAATGGGTTCTTGCAATGCATTACTGTATGTATATAGAGTATATATGAACAAAGGTTATCAGTAATATCACGTGCAATAAACGTGTATCCCATTACTCTGGGAACACGTTTTTGCCACTGTTGACCATAACATACTTTTGTCACATTTAGAATACTAATTGGGAATTAATAACTGTGCTCTTAAAATGTTTCAGTCATATCTCGCTAACAGACCACAACAAGTCCGTACTGGTGATGCCTCCTCCAGGCCAGTTACCCTTAGCTATGAAATTCCCCAAGGATCAGTGCTTGGCCCTCAGATATTTACTGTGTACGCACTACCAATTCGTGAAATTACTATAGAATACAACCTAAGCTATTAGGTTTATACGGATGATACACAGCTCTATGTTTCCTTTAATTCTTCTCAAGATAATACTACAGTACCTCCTGCATCTCCATATTAATGTATTCAGGACATTCGTGATTGGATGAACAAAAATTTCTTAAAAAGGAATGACGAGAAAACTGAATTTATGCTCTTCGGCTCTTCTCACCAATTATCAAAATAACAATACCTTTGATTAAAATTGGCACCTCGGAGATATCTCATCTTCACAAGCCCAGAACCTCGGTGTATTATTTGATTCTTCGATGATTTTAAAGCCTCATATTTCTCATATTGTCCGCTCTTCCTCATTTCACCTGAGGAAGATTGGTATGACCTAACTATCAGCACAACTGAAGTTATTCCATGCCTTTACTCCTCATGTTACCTGGAATTTCATGTACATTAATCTTTCCACTTTTAAAATTTGTTCAAACTGAATTACTCTTTTCATATTCTGGAGGTTTTCAATCCATAGGATTAGTTGGTTGGCTATTTGGGTTTAAGTGGAATTGTAATATGTGCCAGGAGTACGTAAAGTGCGAAAAACAATTAAATTAAATTCATTTGAAGAAAATTTAAGCCCCTGTTTTGGTTAGTTTTTACAATATCTACAAGTTGAGCATAAAATCCAAGTCTCACAATATGACTAAAATGAGCAAGCACAAGGCAGCAAAAGATAAACAGCAAATGTGTGTATTTCTAAAAACAAAGTGGATCAAAATTTAAAGCACGAATGACATCAGAAAATATTTTGGACAGTGGACAGGCAGATGCTAAACCAATCTCCTGCTTTGTCTTTTTAATGACTTTTGATGCTGTTTGGAATTGGGGCTAGACATATTAAAACAGCTGAACATGAGGAACAACCAAAGATTTGTTGCCGGATATGCCTATTAGTATCATTCAATCCATCCACATTTTGCTCTTTTTCTAAATTCCTACCTTCCATCTAGGGGTATTAAGCTGCAATCAATATAAAGCGTGAACTGCTTGTATTTAAAATAATCTTCAGTATAATATGTACTTGAACTGAATCCTACACCTGATTCATTTCGATTAAATGAACGACACAATGAAATTTTATTGCATTCATCTTATAATAGCAGGTGCAACTGGTGCAGAATCAGACAAACACAAGGAATTCAAACCATTTAGGAAGTACATGGATTACTAATTTACCCCGCTAAGCATAGCAGGGATATTTACGAGTTATACTTACCTTCCATGCTATTAATATGCAATCAGGTCACATGACCCGATTCTAATGCACTTCTAACCGACCTTCAAAACATAGTTACCAGCCCAGCCTTGACCTACTTATAACCTCAACTAACCTTCACTTAACATTCCACCGAGGCCTGAATGAGGGGAAAGGCAGGCCGGGATGCATGGAAGGTAAGTATAACTCTCGTAAATATCCCCACTACGCTTAGCGGGGTAAATTTACTTCAAGTTATACCTTGCCTTCCATGCTATTAACATACAATCAGATTGCGACCAAGGGATAAGAAGGAAGGGAGTTCAGGTCGCAGCACAATTTTTTAAAGGCTACTACTTACACTCTCACTGGTCTTATCCTGCCTTAAGGACGAACTTCCTTCTCCTCTCAAGGACGAAAGACCTCTGAATAGGAACTATAAAAAATAGTAACCCATGCTAGTTATAACAAGAGAACAGAAAGCACTCTGTTAAGAATAACCAAGGCAAGACATCTACAGAACAAAGGTTAATCATCCGCAAAAAAATGCAAACATAATCCGTTAGTGAACAGAATCAAACTGTAAACAACACTCAATATGCCATGACGAAAACTCACCAGGTTCGTCAAGGACTGGAGCGGTTTAGTTTAGGTAAACATCAAGGGATCAAAGTATCTGTAAAGTTAAACTAAACAGAAGCTGCCAGAACCGTGTTAGTTGAAAATAAACGAAATAAAAGGTACCAAATATCGGCAAAATTCCTTTAGTAAAACAACGAAAGAACAATCGCGAAAACGGCAAAGTTTTGTTAGTGGGAATAAACGAAATAAAAAGAGCCTGAACAATGGCGAAAAATTTTCGCTAGTAAAAAGAAAAAAACTAAACGTGCCAGAGCAGCAGCCGAAATCCGTTAATGAACTACTAAGACGTTAAGAAAATTAACGTAATAAATTCAATGAACGAGAGAACGTAAATAATTGAAAACAAAAAAATTCACCTCAAGAAGGGGGTGGTCCTCTTCTCAAAAGAACGGCCCTTGCAACTCTGCCTTGATAGTCCGGTATATCCTTCACATATGCATAGACGAATGTGGCTGGTGTTTTCCATACTGCAGCACGAATAATATCATTGAGGGGAACCCCACCAAAAAGCGCAAGTGATGTAGCTATGCCTCGTACCAGATGTGCCTTAACTAATCATTCTGTGAATAATGCGGATTTATTGTACATGATTGCCTGAACAATGCAATGCGAAATCGTATCACGCGAAATGGCATGATGTGGATTTTGTAAGGACACGAATAATGCGATGATGCCATTCTGAAAAGTTTGCGTATGCTTAATATAGTGTTTGAGACATCGAACGGGGCACGAGGCCTTGCCCTCTGCAGTGCCAGAAAACGTAGCGAGTGACGGAAGGAAAATAGGTTCCAGTAAAAACTTTAATGTTTGATTCTTGGCTAAGAAGGCTGGGTCAGACTGCCCAATGGACTCATACGGAGCCGTCACGAGCCCGTACGGAGCCGTGAACACAAGCCGTAAAGCCGCAGGGATCCGATCACCGGAGCCGTGCGGACCTGTAAGAACCTGTGAAATCACTTGTGACTCACGTATAACCTGCAATCTGGTTTACTTTATTAAGAATTGTGGGAGATTTTATAATTAATTCCGACTCGGAATGGTTTCCAAACTTTCTAGCTAATGTTGCCCTTTACACGTCTTTCTTTCTCTTTGAGTGATACTTTCTACGTCATACATTTAGAAAATAAAATTTTGAAAGTTTTTATAAAAAATATACGTTGAACAATGAATGAATAATTAATTTATCACATTCAATAAAAAAGGTAATATGAATAAATCACACATTCATGTTATTATCATTAATTCTTGCGCTCTAAAAAAAGTTTAGAGTCTTTGTAAAATTTGTGATATACAGTATGAACAGGAAAAAGGATTCAAAATCTTTATATAATTCTTTTATTTCTTTTCAAAATTTCAGTCTTTGACAATATCCTCTTGAGAAAACAAGTCAGAAAACAAGGACAAAAACACAAATTTCCAAAAAACATTTGCATATTTATTCCTGAAATTTTAAAAAGATGTCAAATGGTCAGATTCTAAAGGATTAATTCAGGGGTCAAGCAAGCTCATCTGTTATGAAAAAAGATTTCAAAGAAAACAAAATGGTGAAGAAAACATGAAAAAATCTTATTTTGTTAAGGAGATATAGATCTAAGTTTAAAGTTTGGTATCATTTGTGTTGAAACGACTGAAATCAGACTAGTTATGATGTCGATTCTTAAAAAAAAAATTATGTATTCAATCATATTTTGTCCTGCGATTTTGTGGCTTAAAAACCATGGGATATTTTAAAAAAGTAGTAAAATTGAATCTTAAAAGAAAGTTTGAGGGAAAATAATTTCAAGTGAAAAAATTAAATAAAATTTCTTTTAAATAAATTAACAATCATTAAGAATGTGAGAATGAAAATGCTTTCTTCACCGTTTTGTTTCTTTTGAAGTCCTCTTTCATATAGGATGGACTTGCTTGACCTCTAAAGTAATCCTGTAATAAGGGTGTATTCATGCTTGTATTCATGGTTTTCATGTTTGAGGTTTGATGAGGGCTTAACGGCACCAGGACAGTGAGGATAAAATTGTGCCCGAGAGGTTAGATCATTTAAGAGGTAGGAAGAAAAGAAAATAGGGGCAGATTGAGAGAAACACGGCAACTAAAAGCCAGAAAGCTGGGACCGAGAGAGGAAGTGCATGGGTGAAAAAAGGGGCGAAAGTAGAGGGAGGGGGAGGGGTTGGAGAGGAGGACTAAATATGGTTGTAGAGGGAAACATGATAATGGAAGGAGATAATTTTATCCAAAGGGTTTTTCTGAAAGAACTCGGCTATTGAGTTGTGGGGAGCGAGGGAAGCTGTGGGAAGGTTGTACAGGGGGCAAGCAAGAAGAAAGTAATGGACTGTGAGGGTGCAATGGCAATTGTTGCAGAGGAAGTTGGGGGAGCCAATAAGGAGGTGGGAGTGGGTGAGGTGGGTGTGACCCTAAGGCGGGTAATGTGGACATTGTCGGCACGGGAGAGATTGTGGAACGTGGGTTTGATCGGAATGGTGGGCTGGATGACGTGAAGATTGGTTATCAATTTGGAAGTCCCATGAGGTTTGCCAGCGGTCACAAACAAGGTAAGCAATAAGGGGTAAGATGTCAGAAAGGGTTTTGGGAAAAGGGGTAAGGAGGAGATTGAGGGCAAGCTTAGCGCTCCATCAGCTCTGCCATTGCCAGGGATGCCAACAAGGCTGGGTAGCCAGAAGAAAAGAATACTTTTCCTGCGGAGGGGGCGAAAGGAGTTTACAGAGGAGCAGATGGAATGTGGAATTATCCCATTTAAGATTGACTTAAGAAGGACAGCCTTGGAGTCCGAGAAGATGGCAATGTGGCTGAGCAGGGAGTACTCAATCAAGTTAAGGGCAAGGAGGATGGCCCTGGCCTCGGCCGAGAAGGTGGATGAGTGGTTGAGAAACCTGCTACTGAGGGTGATGTCTTGGATTAGGGCAGCAGCAGCTGTCTTGTCGCCTTCCTCTGAGCCATCAGTATAGATGGAGGTGTAGTTTAAGAGTTGGTCTTTAGATTTGGTTGTGGAGGTTGATGAAGAGGTTAGGGTGGGTTTGGGTTTTGTAATGAGTGGAGAGATAGAAGGGAGGGGGTGGCCCAGGGAGGAAAAGTGGGCCAGGAGAAGGTGCCAAGAGTGGTGGGGTTGATGCCAAGATGGTGGAGGTCTGATTTAATGTGTAAGCTGAAGGGAGGGGATAGGGTTTTAGTCCTCTTAAAGAGGGTGGAGAAATTGGGGTACCTAATGAGGTTGTAAACAGGGTTCTGGGTGTTGGTGAAAGTTCTAAAAATATAGGAGAGGCTAAGCTTTCTACACCTTAGCAGAAAGGGGGTTCATTAGCTTCAACATGAAGGCTGGTGATGGGGGAGGTCCTGTAGGCACCCAGACAAAGCCTGAGGGCTTCATTTTGGATGGTGTTGATGTGGTTGAGATAAGAACTGTGAGTGGCACAGTAGACAATATTGCCGTAGTCGAGCTTGGTAAGCTTTAGGATTTTGAGGAGAGCATGGGGGTTCACACCCCAAGTGGTCTTGAAGAGGAGGTGGAGAAGGTTGAGGGAGCTGCTGCATTTCTGTTTCAGGTTGGTGATGTGTTGTTTGTAGGAGAGCTTACATGACTTGTCCTTCTCCTTAAAAATTTGTTCCAACAAATCATAGCCACAAACTTACTGTAGCAAATAATGAGACCACTTAACTGAATTAAAACAACACTCAACCACACAATAAGAACTTTATCCATTGCTAATTTGATACTCAACACCAGCTTCCACAACAATCCATGTCGAAACAGAGAACTAGTACAATAGAGCCATTGATAAGGGAAATTTAATCCTAATTGCTTGTGGTTTTCACAATAAAGAAAATAAAGAGGTAAAGTCTGACCCAACCTGCTTATATCAGATCGGGTCTGACGTTAAAACTTTAAGGAGCATAACAACTAATGTGGAGTCTTAGGTCAAACCCAGGAACTTAGTGTGGTCAACTTTAGGAATGCGATTGCCATTGAGCACGAGGTTCGGGTTGGGGTGGAGGTTGTTAAAATGACAGAAGTGCATGCAGACTTGTCTTGTTTTTGGAGAATTTAAAACCGTTATTGTTGCACCAGTCTTGCAGCTAGTTGGGGCTGAGTTGGAGCCTATTTTCGACAAAGAAAAGCTAGGGGAGGAGTAGAAGATGGTGAAGTCTTCCATGTAGAGGGCACATTTGTTGTTGGGGCCAAGGTTGTCCGCAATGTCGTTAATGCTCAGGTTAAAGAGAGTGGGGGAGAGGATGCTGCCTTGGGGGACACCCTCTTCTTGGGGGTAGGGGTTGGAGAGTGTGTGGTCAATATGAACTTGGAATTGCCTAGGTGAGAGGAAGTTTTGAATAAAGATGGGGAGGTGGCCTCTGAGGCCGATGGTGAGAAGTTTGCGGATAATGCCGTATTTTCAAGTTTAGTATCGAAAGCTTTCTCGAGGTAGAAAAAGATGACAATGAGGTGTTCCTTTTCTGCAAAGGATTATAGCATAATTAAATGGTCCAGCGTATTGCAACGTTTCCAAAAGTCGCTTTGGAGAGGGGAGAGGATTCTGTTAGTTTCGAGGAACCAGAAGTCTCTGGTTAATGATCCTTTCCATAATTTTACAGAGACAGCAGGTGAGGGCGATGGGCCGGTAGCTGGAGGGATCATTACTGTCCTTCCACGATTTAGGGACGGGGGTGGTGATAGCTGTCCTCCAGATCGGGGGAAAGGAGTGTGAGGACCAAATGTGGTTGAGGATGGTGAGTAGGGTAGTAATGGCCTTGTTGGGAAGGTGTTTCAGGAACTAGTAGGGGATGTTATCTGGGCCCTTGGAGGTGCAGCCAACATCATGGATGGCTTGGTTTAATTCAGAAAGTGTAAGATGGGTGTTGTAGCTCTCGGTGTTGCTGGAGAAAAAGGTGATACTCTGGGTTTCATTGTGAGCTTTTTTGGCTTTGATAGCATAGGGGTAGTTGGCCGAGGACGTGATGTTGCTGAAAGATGTGGCGAGGTGGTTAACGATGTCCTTTTTTGTGGTGAGAAGCTTACCATTCCAGGAGAGATAGGAGACTTGCCCATCCTGCTATTGAAGCTGTTAACCATTCTCCAAATCTTTTTAGAAGGGTGTTGGTGGTGAGAGAAGAGATAAATTTGTTCGAAGTGTTGGTTTTACTGTCCTTGATAGTGCGCCTGGCTTTGGCACGGCTGATGCAAAAGAGGTTGGGTGGGTGGTCAGATTAGTTTTGAAGTTCCTGACAGCCCTTTTTCTGTTCTTGATGGTGGCTTTGCAGTCATTGCTGAACCAGGGGTTGTTAAGGGGAGTATTGAGAGGGTTTGAGGTTTTGAGAATGGAGCAGGCGGCGATGTTGATAAAGATGTTACTGAAGTTTGACATGGGATCCTCACCCTCGAGGAGATGGGGGGGAGAGGTGAGAGTCGCAGAGTGTTTCAAGAAGGGGCCAATCATCCTTCTTGAGGTTCCAATTGGGGGTGTGGTCAGTGGGGGTTTGAAGGTTCGAGTGTATAAGAAGAAAGTAGTGGTCACTACCACAGAGATCAGCAGTGACCTTTCCAGCTGAAATCAAGGAGAAGGTTGGGGGAACAGAGAGACAGGTCAATACAGGTGAGGGAGCCTGTATCAGAGTGAAGGTGGGTCCAGGAGTTAGTGTTGAGCAAGGAGATGTTGTGCTGTCAAAGAGAGTTTTCAACAAACTTGCCTCTGGGAGTGGTGGTATTGGAGCCCCACAGGGGGTTGTAAGCATTTAAGTCACCAAGAAGGATGAAAGAGGAGGGGAGCTGAGAGATGAGGTTGTTATAGGCTGGTTGGTTGAACGTTGGAATTGGGAGGGGGGGGGAGATAGATATTGCAAAGAGTGAAGGTTTTGTTGAGGGAGATAGACATACAGATGACATGGAGGTCGGTGTTCACATGAACAGGGCTGTGTGGGATATCGTGTCTAATGAGAATGGAGACACCCCCACAGGCCCTTTCCACTGATGTTTATGATAGCAAGCGAAGTTATTGAGACGATATTGGTGTTTGAGGATACTGCGCTCGAGTAGAAAGGTTTGGTGTGAAGGAAAGCGAGGAATCGCTTCCTGGCCTCCGGGTAAGTGGTGCTGGGATTAAGGGTTTTCAGTTTAGTTATCTACTTTTCCTGAAGCCAGGTGGGGCAGTCTTTCTAGGAGGGATGGTTGGCTGGGTGAGTACCATCACAATTGGTGCAGATTGGGTTGTTGGTGCAGGAGGCGCTGTCATGGTCCAGGGCTCCAGTTGCCGCAACGCGCTTGGCTGCAGCAGGAATTTTTCCCATGGCCATACGTCTGGCACTTATGACAACAGAGGAGGTTGGGAATGTAGGGGCGACTGGGATTCTCAGGTAGCCGGCAGTGATGTGGGAGTGTAGAGTTGGTGTGACAAAGGTCAGGAAAATGATATTTGTGGGTGTTTCGGCAGTGTCTCTTTTGAGGATGAGACGGTTCAGTAACATGTTGGCAAGTTCTTCAACCAGATCTTCAGCAGTCAAGTAGGCATGGTCTCTTATTCTGGTGACGCCTTTGCTGGAGTTCAGAGAACGGTAAAGAGGGGGGGGGGGTGGCTGTAATGTCGATACCAGTTTAGCTAGGTTTATGGTGGTGAGGATGGTGGTGGTAGAGTGTCCCTGGTGAAGTGCACCAGAAGATCGCCGGATCTGAGGGTAGAAACCTTGGGGAGAATACGGACAAGGCCATGGAGTGCCTTGTGTATAAGGGTAGGGGACTCTTTTGAAACTGTCTGGTTTATTGGTGGCCTGAAGGATTAAAATTTTGGGGACCGGGGCTAAAGAATGGTCAATGGAGGTAGCGAGTGGGTCACGGGGTGGAGAGAGCGGGTTAAGGTAGAAGCGTTTCGTGATGATGGAGAAAAAAAAAATCAAGGGCAGAGAGACCCGGGGCAATTTGAAGAAAAAAAATGGCGGAACTACTATAGGAGAACCACTGTACAGGTATTGATAAGGGTGTGAAAGTTTGGTCACAATGGGAGGAAAAAAATAAAAGAACGGTCTCACCAAAAGCAGATACCCATCCACAGAGAAAGAATCCCAGAAAATAAAGATGCAAAACAAAACTTAGGTGGAAAAAGTGCAAGTTTAAGTGTATCGGAATGAAAAGTTTGAGAGAATAGAATAGAAGTCATGTTGCTCTCAACACGTCTCAACCGCCATTTTGAAACCTTCTAGCCAATGATGCTTGTACACATTTTTTTGAAATGTTGAAAGTTATCACAGAAAATACAGGTTTAGGAAATGGATAATTCAATTATCACTTTTAATGGAAAAGGTACTGTAAATTTATCACATATTAAAATAATTATCATAAATTTTTGCGCTATGAAAAAAAGTTTTTGATATGTGGATGATAAAGAAGAAATCTTAAAATGTTTATAAATGGGGGTGTAATCAATTTCGCTCTTAGTTTCTAGCCAATGTTGCCTTAATATGTCTCTAATTCTTTATGAGCAATACTGACAGCCATATGTTAAAACGTTAAATGTTATTGTTGAAAATATAGCTTAATGAAATAAATAATTGAAATATCACTTTCAATGGAAAAGGTATCATAAACAAATTACAGATTAACATAACAAAAATTGTTCCTTTCTGTTGCCACGGAAATACTGCTCTTGAAAATACTTTAAATCTTTATCCAAATAAATCACACTTTATTTGCAAATGTATATTTTTTAAGATACCCACGGCTGTTTTATCAAATAGTTGTGGGACATTGGTTGGAGACCCACAAAGGAAGCCAAAGTTTTACCGCACTGCCACGTAGGTTTATTACATATAATAAAGCTTCACTTATTAACCGTTTTCTTTAAACCTTAAAAGCATTGAACTGTCCTATTTCTCTCTACAAAATACACCACTCAGTCATATCTCCAAAAAGCCTGATAATATAATCAATAGGAGTGTTTCAGCTGATGTAACAAGGTCACATGACTTTGATTACATCGCCATTTTGTCGGTCAAAAGCACTGTCGTCAGCTATACACTTAATCAGACTTACGTACGTTTGCATGTTGTTATAGCATAGCATAGCAAGGTTTAACGTCCCGAAAGCATCCAGTGCTGGACATTATATCAAGACGGCCTAATATAAGATTATTTTTGTAAGATGATTATGCCAGATTCTTCCTGTGCCGTTGGTTGCACTAATTGATGTGTGCCGGGGAATAAAAAGATGTTTTCTCGATTTCCGTCTGATCCTGATCGACGTTCGAAGTGGATTTTCGCTGTACGCCACTACACATGGACCGCTTTCTAGCTACGATACACACTAGGATTTGCAGCGAGCACTTTATATCAGGTATGTAGGCTTTGTCTGAGTATAACGAACAATCAGCTGGAGTTAACGCTAAAGTTACTCTTCGTATATCCGGTGAATTATCAAACTTACGGAAAATATAAAGTAAAATCGGAAGCAAACAAAAATTGTAAATAGTACAATTTGCTGACCACTGGTACTGGTAAGGTTAGCATGTAGTATGTTTGTTGTATGTGTAATGTGACTGGGCCCTGTGAGACACGTAAAACGTAACGACGATGCCCTGCAAAATGGCTTCCAGATGTTAGAGTCATGTGATGAAATCCCTCTAAAATAAATCGCTTTGTATGCGTTACTGGTACCATATCTACGTCCAAATAATTGCTTCCGACGTACAAAATAAATACCAGTTATGTGCTAACTGCTAGTACAGTACGATCCTGTACTCCAACGCATTGTATGTATAGCTTGTACAGTATAGCTTGCTAGCTGCTAGTATAGTACAGCCCTATACTTGGGCAGAATGTTGTTTAACAACAATATGCAATGCTTGTTGTTTATACTGCACTGCTTGTACTGTTATGTGTGTATGATGTATTAGCAGCAGTCACGGCAGTTGTTGATTAGAAACTGAAATATTGTGAATATTATTTTCAATTTACTCGATTAATGTTTACTCTTGGAATTTCTTAAAACATGTTTTGTGATAAGGATCTGTTTCTGGGATATTTCAATGTTACAAGAGAGTAAGCAAAGTTCGATTCTGCTAGGCCAAGAGTAATGTTACTCATTGATTTCCTTTGATTGTTAGTTAGTTGGAATAACATAAAGCTTAATACAGTACTAACTATTTATGCCTGAAATTTTGAAACTTAAGATAAAAAATTGTTGTATAGCATAAAAATTAAAAAAACGGAACCAAAGTTATGACCATTTTTTTTCTTTTTGGAAACGCCAACTTTGAGTATAATGTATATTGACAGTTGTAAATCTTTTCCTAAAATTTCATTATCTTGTTCAGTTTCAAGGATTCAGCAGGATCAGATGTTTTATAAATCTCCCCCACCATGACTAATCCTGATTTCAAGATAACAGGTTGTCCCCTACTTTTTAAAAAGATTTATTTATTTTTGTATGGGAAAAGTTGTAGGGAATCCTTTTCTTGGTTAAATGAGGAATTCCTATTCACAAATATTTTCTGGAGGGGGCGTTTTCCCTTCACAAAATTATAATAATTTTTTGTATAATTGATTCTTTTTGGTGCATTTTTTTATACTTTTTTAGCATACTGAATCAATTTAAGAGTATTCCATTGTAATTGCCCAATACAGATAAGAGAGATTTAAACACACAATTACAATGACGGGGTCGTCGCCTGCGTATTCGGTTATGATAGTAACAATGCTATCACGAAACGCTTAATACGACCCGGACGAGAACACAGGTACGACGTACGGACAGACATAACATCGACAACCAAGTCAATGTCCACGGCCTTTGATAACCCAGTTGTGGTGCACTGGCGTGTCTACCCAACCCAGGCTTGAACCCAGGGCCTCATGGTCTGTAGACATGTATGATAACCGCTACACCACAGTTGGTAGACATTGCCCAATACATGTTTGTACCATGCTTATATCTGTATTATGAGGGGATATTTTGCCATGGCAAAATTCGAATACAATTTGTTTTCAATTCTTATCTTTGAGAAGATTTTCTCCAAGCATATCAACAGTGGATGGGATTGAAGAGAATTCTGTTGCAATTTTCCAAAACGTGGATGTCTAAAGAACATGTCGACGAATGATGGAAAAACAAGGACCAAAGCTGAGTGGACTTCTTGGGAACAGCCAGAGCAGCAGCAGCTGACAAGGACGGATGGATGCATTCTGTGGAGGCCTTATGTGCCACCTGGTAGGTGAGGTTGTGAGGGAAGGGGTAGGAGGGGATTTGAGGATGTTTTAGAAGAAAATTCCCCTACTTCACAACTACATGTAGCTAAACCTTTAAATAGTACCCACACTTCCCAACATACTATCAAGGGCTACAAAACTTACCTCAATATCCTTGTTCATAGCTACAGCAACGTCAAACACTGCGGACGTCTTATCCATACACACTCTCGCTCCTTTTACTCCGTACATCACTGCCTGATTGAGTTTGGTTCGAAGGGCATCGTATACCGAATGGACGTTATAAAAACTCTGGTTAGTTTTTAACATCCACGTTGTTTCACCCTGTTAACAAGAAACAGTTTTAAACAAAATGTTGATAGAACAAGACTGAGGATAGATTTAAATTTTCTCAGAGTAAGATTTTTTTTTTTTTGGACATTACATCAACTGTCTGATTTGTACAATAAAACGGTAAATACTGTCATGGTTCGCATGCCCATGCAAATTGACACCCATATCATATGACAAGGCCAATTATAAAAATGGCATCTCATACTAAGTCCCACATGGCATCCCATGACCCACATGGCATCCCACCCCATGTCCCACATGACATCCCATCCCATGTCCCACATGGCATTCTACCATATCTCCCACATGGCATCTCACCCCATGACATCCATCCCTTGTCCCACATAGTATTCCACCATGGTATTCCATCATGACCCATATGGCATCCCATCTTATGACCCACATGGCATCCCACTCTGTCCCACATGGATCCCATCCCATGTGCCAAATGATATCCCACCTTGTCCCACATGACATCCAATCCCATGCCTTGTCTTACATAGCATTCTATTATATCTCCCAAATGGCATTCCACCATACAGTATGTCTCACATGGTATTCCACCATATGTCCCACATGGCATTCCACCATATGTACCACATGTCATCCCACCCTATGAGCCACATGGATCCCACCCCATGAACCACATGGAATCACATTTTGTCCCACATGAATCCCATCCTACATTAATCAAACCATATGTACCACATGACATCCCTCCCTATGTCCCACATGGCATCCCTCCATGTGTCCCACATGGCATCTCTTACTATGTCCCCCATGGCATCCCACCATATGTCCTGCATCAGTGGCTTCCCACTGATATCCCACATGGCATCCGACATTATGTCCCACATTGGATCCTAGCATATGTTCCACATAGTACCCCTCCCAATGACATCCTACTTTATGTCCCACCTGGCATCACATCCCATGTCCCCATACCCTATGTCACACATGGCATCCCAACCTATGTCACACTCTGTGTTACTCGTGTCATTCCACCCCATGTCCCACATGGCATCCGACCCCATGTCCCACATAGCATCCCACCCCATGTACCACATGACATTCCATAGGCTCCATAAGAAGTCTCATCCTAGCTATCACAGTCCCTGATAGAGCATACTATGTATGAAAGTGTCAGTTCATATAATAACTTATATGCAAAATAAGAAAAAAGGTGGAGTCAAATAATTTTGCCTGATATAGACCTTGGTGTATACCACATGGTATATATTATATCATATGTCCTGCATGGCCCCCATCCATGTCCCACATGGCATCCCTCCCTATGTCCATATGCAGTCACATCCTGTCACACTCCCTGACTGAGCATACCAAATAAAAAAGTCTGTTTAGGTCATATACTGTAGCAACTTTATGCAAATGACCACAATAATAAAGGTGGAGTTTAATAATCACGCCTTGTACAACCGTTGGTGCCCAAATATTTTGAAGAATTTTATTGATTTCAATCTCCAGTGCAACGAGAGAGACGCTTGAGGATCACTGAAGAATATTGGAAAATTATATCATTTTAGAGTTTTCTAAGAAAATATTAAATGTTTTGTAGACTTCTTAAGGAAACTTTTCTTCAATCTTGTCTGAATTCTCTGAAAACCTTTAACATTTTATAAGGAAATTCTAACCTTCCATAAGGATATCTGAAGAAACTTTACTTTTTTTCTGAGGAAGTCTGAAGCAACTTTAACGTTAATTTTCTAAGGAATTAAAAAAACTTCAACATTTGAGGAAATCTCAGGAAAAACGGTGGACGGCCAGATGCCCAGACGGACGAAATCGCCATTACATAGCTTCGCATTATGCTTCGCATTATGCTTCGCATTATGCTTCGCAAGCGAACCATAAAGGGAAAGCTTAAGGTGTTACAACAAAAGGGTGTGTGTTTCGTAAGGCGCTGTTAACTTGGTGGAGACTAGTTGAGGTAATTAGTTAGGGAAGACATTATAAGAGATACAAAAAGACAAGTAAAATTGAGATTATATACTACATGATGATCCAAGAGGCCTATTAAAAAACTTGCCCAGAACCCCTCAGCACAGAAACCACAATTTATCTACCAATTATCATCCTACCTGAGTACTTTTTATTCATTCTTTTGAAGTCCTCCAGGCACTAATTGGAGAAAACAATTAGTGAATTAAATGGTTGGCTTGGCCCAGAAAATAAGATCTCCAAACCACAATTCACTAAAAGGGGTTGTCTAGCTGTGTATACTGTAGCCAGCAATTTAGCTTGCTCACATTCACTGTAACTAATCAAGCATTGGTGTTAATGATTGTTTTTGGTTTTGGAAAAAGGGGTATTGGAGAGGTTGAGGGCAAGCTTAGCGGATGCATTAGCCCTGTCATTGCCAGGGATGCCAACATGGCTCTTGGTATCCAGAAGAAAAGAACACTTTTCCTGCGAAAGAGTCCAGGAGTGAGACTTAGTGGAGACAGGTTTAAAATATGATCTCCCGACTTGTTCCATTTGCCAATCGGGAGTTGCGGTTGGAAAATAATAGGCCTCTTGGATCATCATGTATTTAAATGTTTGTTGAATTATTTCTTTAAAAGATCACAATAGAGTCATCTTTTCCCACTGCTATTCAGGAAATCTCATGATTAAATCAAATGCTTCAAAATCCCACAAAAATGGTAAATTTCACTATTTGACCTAGCTTTCCTTTGTGAATTAAACCACAAAACACAAGAATACCTTTGAAGGAACATTATCAGATCTATTCCAACAACAACAAAAACTAACCTAAATTTTGAGAATTTGTTTTTTGGAAATACCACCCACAGAATTCACCTGAAAGTCCACATTCTTCATTTCCTACCTTTGCACAACACAAAATAGATCTGGACTCTATTGCTGTCACTCCTGTGATGTAAGCCAAAGCTGCAGCCACTGTCTCTGCTGCTCCTCGTTTCGCTATGATTTCTTCAGCTTTTCCTCGTATCCTCTCAACACACTCTGGTGTCACCATATCTAAGTAACTGGAAGAAACCAAAGCCAACAGAGTTTGATCGATGAATCTATCTCAAGTTTCAAGTTAATGAAAGGAACCCACGAGGGAAAAATTTGAAGGCATTGGTTTTTACAAATTTGAGCTACCTTTTGATAGAAGTGGAAATCATGTTCTGTGGTGTTAGCATCAGGGGCATAGGAAGGGTCACCTCTCAGGGGAGAAAAACCCAAAATTTTCATGTGACAAGTGGGAAAATTGCATTGGTAATTCAAACTTTCCATCAAAATTTGCTGCTTATCGCGAAATCCCCTTAATTTTTCTGAATATATTTCTTCAATTTCTGGGAAATTTCCTCCATTTTCGAAAAATTAACTCAATTTTTGTAAAGTTTTTTCAATTTTGGAAAATTTTGTCAATTTTCTGGGATATTTTAGCCAGTTTTCAGGAAATTTTTAGCCCATTTTCAGCAATTTTGGCCATTTGTCTGGAAATTTGAATAAAATATCCAATAATTTTATCCATTTTATGTTAATAACTTCCAACTTCACCTCCCAACCAAGAAAAAGCATGTACCCACCAGAAAGTGATATCATCTCAGAGGAGCAGTTTGCCACCTGCCTACACCTCTTGTTGGTATGAGCCCACCTCGCACACTCCAAAACAAGCATTAAATATATTAGATTCATTGTTATTTTCAATATTCATACCAAAGAGAATTTAACCTCCAATGTTAAATAATATCCGCTTACTATATAGCCAAATGCTCCTTTAATTATTTACCATATTTGGACTGTGGTGTAACGGCAAATACGTTTAAAACAAGAAATTCCGTTTTCCACTTAAACATGATTGTCCTGCTGCTTAAAATTAACAAGAAGATTAATGGAGCAAATAATGAGACCACTCACTTATCCTAATTTAAATGACCGCTCAACCAAGCAACAAGGACTTCACCCAACCATAACAAGTAATGAATTAATGTAACTGCTCTGTACTATCCTCTTGGGTGAAAGGTCAGGAAGCGACAGTAGTTCTGTTAACGATTAGCGATTAATCACTTATCGCTCTTCAAAAACGTTTAGTTAAACTTTTATACAATTAATTGCGAACATAGTTTATGAGTGGCCTGGTGTACCATCATAATTCAAGCATGGCCAGAACTAAATTCAACAAATTGTTGGCTCACTTCAAAAGCTAAACTGGGTTTACTGGTGTACGTCTGTAAATAAATTATTGTGACAGTTCTGTAGTGACTGTACTGGGCAGTAAGGGTCTAATATCGGCAACATATTTTACTTATATTTTATTTCTACACCTGTTTGAAAGTCATCTAAACTCAGGATCTTTATTTTCAACCAGTTTGATCATCATAAAAGGTCATTTTAAGACTGATATTTGCAGTTTGGTGAGATTCTTGGCCTATTTGTTTTCCAAAAATGCATGGTCTATTTGTGTGGGAACTGTACAAATTCTATGAAAATTTCATGAAACACTAAAAAGTTTGTTATTCTTTTTCGAATTTTGGGTAAAGCATGGTTGCAATTAATCGCTAAATGCTCCCAAATTTTGGCAAATAAATGTTTAGTAAATTAGTCGCAAATCAACAGCACCAAGCAACAGGGTACCATTTTTACTGTTTCTGGTATGACCCGAACCAGGATTGGACCTAGCCTACCCTAGGCCTTCAAATTAAGTGTTTGAATTGAGAGCCAGTCACATGGTTTTCAATAAAGATAAGAAGGCAGTGATCAGCTATCACTCTCTCCTCCTTGATGCTCCATGACTTACTCTTCAAAGTCTCCCATGCATGATTCCATAATGGTCTCCGGCTGAGGCGGCGGTATCCTCTTGAATTTGATTTTCTGAAATCAAAATAAATGATTTGGGATTTGAAACAATACCAATGTCTACGTAACCATTGTAATATGACATACATGTACGTTGTCAAGCACGTCCATCAGAACAAAATAGGATGAGAAAAGAACAAAGTAGAAATGAGAGTTTTCAAAAACCTTATTCCAATATATTTCACGTCTTCAGCCTGTTACTTACACTAGCCAGCCATTCAAAAATATAAAATTAGCCTCTTCACTATAATTTCTTGCAAATTAATACTTAAATAGTTCTGTGCTACCAAGTACAGTAACAGTGTTTCTTTTTCTATAGCATGCTGCCATATCTCTTCCGAGGACACACTCTTTGTTGACTACAACATCATCTTGCTTGTACTTATTATAAAAATTTTAATAATTCTGTTTTGAATCAGTCAATTTTAATTAGTCATTTCTTTGCATGATACGACATGCAATGTACTGCAGTACAATGAGAATGCATAGCAGGCTCAGTGGAAGAGAGTTCAACGTTTAGTCAAAAAGTTTTGGGGTTTGTTTGTTTGTTTGACCAGGGCTTAACGCCACCACGACAACGACTGTCAAATTGTGCCTAAAAGCTTAGATCATTCTAGAGGTAGGAAGGAAAGAAAACATGGGAGAATGAAAGAAATACAAGAACTAAAAGTCAGAAAGCTGGGATCGAGAGAGGAGGTGTAGGGTGAAAAAAACAAAGTAGAGAGAAGGGGTGGAAGAGGAGGACTAAATATGGGTGTAGAGGGAAGCATGACGAAAGAAGGAGATAATTTTATCTGGAGGTTTTTCTGGAAGAACTCGGCAATTGAGTTGCAAAGAGCGAGGGAAGCTCTGAGAAGGTTGTACAGGGGCCAACAAGGAGAACGTGATGGACTGTGAGGGTGCAATGGCAATTGTTGCAGAGATGTTGAGGTTCGTTTCCTGACATGAGTCTGGTTCATACTCCTGATCGAGAGAACAGTTTTGGTCTCCCGATCAGGAGATACTTTACGGAAGTATCCCACAATGCATCTATCCAAATTCAAGATCTCCCGAACAGGAGGAGTATGAGCCAGACTGTATGAGTCTTGTATTGTATACTTAAGCAATGTATCGTCTTCCACTTGCTTCAGTCCACTTAGCTGTAAATCAGTATCAACATTGCTGGGGAGTTAACATGTGATGGACTGGCTTGGAAAAATCACTCCCCTACTCACCATTGGCGAGTAAAAAAAAATTGTAGCTAGTAAAAGATATCATAATATACTGTGTTACTCGCCACACTTATTAAAGCCATGCTGAGTGAAAATCTTGCTTTGATAAATTGTTTTATTTAGCGCAACATACTACAATACTGTCTTGTGTTTTTCTTTTCTGCCTCCACACACACACAAAAACAAGTGAAATTTCCATTAGATTCCAAACACAATACAATATTTGGCCGATAGTTGTGAACTTTAATTGCCCAAAACACCAACCTATTTATTGTGTGTAGCCATAAACATTGTTTACATCCAGTGAACGGCATGGTATGAAGGCAATGGACATACCTGGGAAAATTGTGCATTATCTCATGATCCAGCTACACAGATAAATCTGATTGGCGCACGTAACTTGTAAGAAATGCATTAGTGTCAATATGGGTGGGAACACTATATCCTTCTGAGTAATGTCTTTGCTTGACGGAGCTGAAAAGTTTTAGACTTGCTATCTCTATCGTTATCTTATTTCTTCAAGTGGGCAGAGCTCGAAGCTCTCCTTATGCATAGAACACTGTACTTTCCAAATTATTCCAGAAACAAATTCACTGAGCTGCGGCTGATATCGGACCAGTATGAACTACATACAGTACAGATATGCACACAGTATGTATATATACTAGTCGGAGCCATGACAGCCATTGAGCGTAAACTTTTTGCTGTAGAGCCTACTTGTTTCTGCCAGTAGGCCTAAAATTAATGTTTAAAAATCCAAGTGAGTTTGTGCATGTTGATTTAACCTGTTTTTTAAACCACTTACTGTATTTTACTGTGCATGTGTGTTGTTTTGCTATGTTTTTTGCATACGTAAGGTCATGAAGTCAGGGTCATGAAGTCAGGGTCATGAAGTCAGGGTCATGAAGTCAGGGTCATGAAGTCAGGGTCATGAAGTCAGGGTCATGAAGTCAGGGTCATGAAGTCAGGACCATGAAAAGGGAAATACATGCTACTTGCGCGAAAATTGCCAAATTTTAGTTGAAAGTGTTGGCGAGTAGTTGAAAATACTTGACGAGTGGAAATACTGGTTTCATCAAATTTACTCGCCAAGCTGTATAAAAGTGACTTTTTTGTATTTTTTCAAGCCTGTGATATACTAGTGTGCCTTCTGATAGACATTGCACTTTATTAATATTTGCACCACAGAATCCTGGCATAAACATTAAACATATGGAACTTAAAAGTCACAAAAGAATTTTACTAATTCATTTCGAACAATACAACGCCAACACTGACGTTAAGTAGAATAGAAGCTACAAATTACCCGTAACAAAAATGGATTTCACGAACTTATCTCAACAATACAGTGAATATGCGTTACCATGTAGCCTCACAGAGTAACATTCTACTGTCAGTTTCATAAAACTAAACATGCTGCTTTGTGTGAGCTTCAAAGCTGTATAAAGTCAGTCAGTGAACACCAACCCCTAGAGTTGATTAACCCTTACTCTACCAGCACTTTTTTGAAAATGCGCCTGGGAAGCGGAGTCAAAGACAAGGGGCGGTAATATTGCCGCGTGTTAGAGCAAGGGTTAAGCACAGGCTAATTATTGAAGGGTCCTCTGTCTTCCAAGCAGCAAAGTCGGCTCATTCTGCTTCAGTGACCCAGTGGGCCGCCCACCAGACCATGCTGCAAATATTTTCAAGTAGGCACACTTGTCGCGGGTTGATTAACCCTTATTCTACAAGCACTTTTTTTAAATGCGCCTGGGAGGCGGAGTCAAAGATGGGGTACCCGAATCGGCGATAATATTGCCGCGTGGTAGAGTAAGAATGAAGCCATGTCACCAGACTACAGCAAGAAAATCCAATTTTTCATGTTTTGCATTTTTTTAATTTTACTTTTTGTTTTATTTAAAGGTTTATTTGACAGGTATATACTTTATATTCACCAGAAAGAGCTATAAATTCTGAATATTTTTAAAATTTTTCTTAAATTATTTCAAGTAACTACTATGATTGATTCAAATAATAGTCTTTAAATTATTTCTTACTAATATTCAAAAGCTCAATTCAAGTAACTTTGGCGAATGGATGATTGATGAAAAATAGATTATTATAAAAGAAATTCATAGGTTTTCTTGTAATGTCACAAAATCTACATGAAATTTGCATAATTTAATATATAAGGTCTTAAAATTACAACTGCTATAAAATGGTCAATCTTTGAATGATTTTGCTCAAACTTTTGGCTATTTTCATGGTTTGTAGCATTAAACCAGCTACATAAGCAATATAAATCAATATTTTAATGGTTTATTGCATATTTTAATGGTTTATAGCATATTTTAATGGTTTATAGCATATTTTAATGGTTTATAGCATTAAACCAGCTATAAGCAATAAAAAGTAATATTTTAATGGTTTATTGCATATTTTAATGGTTTATAAGCATATTTTAATGGTTTATAGCATATTTTCCTGGTTTATAGCATTAAACCAGCTATATAGCAATATAAAGTAATATTTTAATGGTTTATAGCATATTTTCCTAGTTTATTGCATATTTTCCTGGTTTATAGAATACATTACTGGTTTATAGCATATTTTCAATGGTTTATAGCATATTTTCATGGTTTATAGCAGTTTCAATGGTTTATAGCATACCTTTTTATGACATATTTACTTTTATAGCATATTTTCATGGTTTATAGCACAATTTCATGGTTTAGCATATTTTCATGGTTTATAGTTTTGCATATGGCATATTTTTATGGTTTATAGCATATCTTGATGGTTTGTAGCATATTTTCAGTTTCATGGTTTATAGCATATTTTCATTGTTTATAGCATATTTTCATGGTTTATAGCATATTTTCATAGTTTATAACATATTTTCATGGTTTATAGCATATTTGCATGGTTTATCGCATATTTTCATAGTTTATAGCATATTTTCATGGTTTATAGCATATTTTCATAGTTTATAACATATTTGCATAGTTTATAACATATTTGCATGGTTTATAGCATATTTCATGGTTTATAGCATATTTGCATAGTTTATAGCATATTTTAATGGTTTATAGCATATTTTCATACTTTATTTATGGCATAATTTCATAGTTTATAGTATAATTTCATGGTTTATAGCATATTTTTATGGTTTATAGCATATTTTCATTTATAGCATTTTTTTATGGTTTATAGCATATTTTCATGGTTTATAGCATATTTTCATGGTTTATAGCATATTTTCATGGTTTATAGCATATTTTCACGGTTTGCAGCATATTTTCACGGTTTATAGCATATTTTCATGGATTATAGCATATTCTAATTGTTTATAGCATATTTTCTTCCAATTAAACTCAAGCTGTTGCTGCCTATCAAAGATCTTTCAATATTAAACCTACTGCGGATTGTTCCACTTTCTTAAGGTCCCATTCTGTCCCTGGTTTGTAGAGACAGATACAAATTCCTCTTCTACCTGCTCGTCCTGTTCTCCCCGACCGATGAATGTAAGAGTCTGTGTCCTGTATAAAAAAAATGCATAAAATGTTCTCACAACATGCATGAAAACATTCCTACAAATGTATAAAAACAATCTTCCAAAGGAATGAAAACATTTGTTTGGTGATGTACTAGTATATAACTGGAAGTCACATACTATAGTTCGTGATGTCATTTACAAAATTTGAACATGAAATCCTATTGGAAGCTATCAGTTACCAAAGCAGCTTGGAAAATCAGTGGTAGTCAGATGAGTTTCTCTGTGCAGAATTCTTTCAGCATGTCCTTCATGATGATTAAAAACTCGGCCTAAATATTTTCAGTCTGTTCCACACAAACTAACCAGTGTGTAATTAACTCACTGATAAAAATACCTTTCAAAAACCAAGTGAATCCTCAGCCCCCCATGTTACACACATGGGGCCTATAGAGGTTGTTTGCCTGCTCTCCTCCTCCGCTCCTAACATGCCAAAAAATTGTGGCACCTTTTTTTTTTAAGTTTCAAAATCCCTACACTTTGTAAAATTCACTACAAATCCCCACAAAAATGATGTGGCAACCACATTTGCCTCTTAACTGTTTGTTAGTCTGCTACTGTGGAGTAACTGAAGCCCACGGCCCACAAGAGCTTGTGATTGACTGATAGAATACAAAGTTGTCCTGTCTGTTTGTAGCGAGAGTCAGGCAAGGGAAAGAAAAATGCCAAATCACACAATAACATCAGTGAGATAAAAAAACTGAGCAAAATAAAAGGAACCAACAATTTGAAGAAAAAAAAGGGAAGTGTTTGAATTATGTTTCATACGTGTTCTTGATACTATAGAGGGATTTCATCAGGTGGCTTTATCAGGTGACTTCTAACTCAACTAAACTCCATTTTGCAGGGCAGCGGCATCGTTGTGTATCACACATCTTCACACGGCTCAGTCACATCACACGTACAACAAACATACTACATGCTAACCTACCAGTACCGGTTCAGCAAATTTTACTAGCATTTTTTTGTTTGCTTCCGATTTTACTTCATTTTTCCCTGAAGTTTTATATACTCACCAGGTAAACGAAGAGTAACTTTAACGTTGACGCCAGCTGATTGTTCGTTATACTCAGACAAGACCTACATATACCTGATATAAAGTGCTCGCTGCAAATTCTAGTGTGAATCAAATTCATCAACCAGGATCAGATGGAAATTGAGAAAATCATTCCCTCTCAACATCTATTAGTGCAACCAATGGCACAGCAAGAATCCGTCAAGTTATAAAAAAATATTCTTATATAACAACATCAAACGCATAAGTCAGACGAGTGTTTTTCCAGACAAAATGGCAGAAACCCACCTCGAACATCAACCAGGATCAGATGGAAATTGAGAAAATATCTTCTTATTCCCTCTCACACATCTATTAGTGCAACCAATGGCACAGCAAGAATCCGTCATAATCAAGTTATAAAAAAATATTCTTATATAACAACATGCAAATGTACGTAAGTCTAATTAAGTGTACAGCAGACGAGTGTTTTTTCCAGACAAAATGGCAATGTAAACAAAGTCTTGTGACCTCATGATGTCAGCTGAAACACCTTTATAAACCCTGAGTGAGCCAGTGTTGGTTGAAAGTCCTGTGAGGAAATATTCCATTTCAGTTACATGTGGAGAAAAAAAAAAAAAATGCCCACCCCTTCCTTACAATTTTCCACAAGAAAGGGCAAAGAAAGAATGTTTTTAGGCCTGGTCTGGTTCTGCAGTAAGTGTATCCACAATAACCTGGCTCTTCACATGAAGTTTCATTGTTTGCATACAGATGATAAAGACTATTTATAACTGATACATCAAATCACAAAGTAATCTGTGCTGTGATTCTTAATTAAATCTGTAAGTTATACCCACAGAAATGGAGGTTTTTCAGAGTAAACAAACTGAAAATTTGTAGCGAGATTGAGATGTAATAAATTCTCTTACCCTTGGTGGTTCACATTGCACTACCAAATCCACTTCTGGTATATCCAGACCTCTGGCAGCCACATCGGTGGTCACCAAGCACTGAAATAGACCCTCACGGAAACCCTAGCAGAAAGCAGATGGGAAAACAATACCAAAATTGTCTACTGAAAGGACGTGCAGAGGCAACATTAGCTAAAATTGCTTTTACGAATCAAAGTAATAAAGTTCTAATTTGTACAATTTTTGTGCCACTTTATATTTCAAAAGTGCAAGATCTATACCAATCCTATGTTTGTATCACATGGTACATAAACTTGTGTCCTGTAAACTCTGGGGTTTAAAGTTCAAAAGTCACAGAGCTAGTGACCCTTTTTAACTATTTCCCTAATAGTTATTGTTATTAGCTATTTCCCCTATTATATGCTGTATGCTTAAGGTAATGAGATCAGCAACTACATGGATTGCTTTCTTGTTTCTTTTGAAGTCCTCTTAACTACAAGATGAACTTGCTTGACCCCTGAACTTATCCTTTAAAATCTATTAAAATCCATCACATTAGCCTAAAAAGTCATCACAAATTGGTTTAAACATTTTACAGCATTCTGAAATCTCATCATCAATTTGCATATTTCATGCAAATTATCGAAGTATTATAGGACAACCTTCGTTTTTTAAATGTCTATTATAATTCTTTGAAGTATTGCAGCAAATTCTGACCAATTTTGTTGGGAGTCTTTGCTATTCCTCCAACAAAATAATGAGGACTAGGCTTTCCCCATCAGTTTTAATTTGTTTGTTTGTTTGATGAAGGCTTAATGGCACCATGACAACAAGGGTCAAACTGTGCCTGAGAGGTCAGATCATTCTAGAGGTAGGAAGGAAAGTGGCTCAAATTTAGGAAAGACATTTAACAAATTACATACATAATTTGAGTTGTCTGCCAAGCATGAATCAAATATATTGAACAAATTAAAAACTGATCAGTTTTTGATCAACCATAATTAGCCAAAAACAACAAGGTTTTTTTTTTTTTTTTTTTTTTTAATTTAAAACTGCTCTGCTCATATTTTGATTCTCTTTCAACCAAATTAGAAATTGCTATTGTCCATTGACCTTTTAGTGGCGTGCATTAGGTGGTGCAAGAGAAATAAAACTCATTGAGAATTGGTCAATTTCATCCTTGACCTGTCTGTCCTCTTGAAACTTATTTTTCGATTTATTTCATTGTTGGTGTATAGCTTTTGTTTGTTTGTTTGTTTGACAAGGACTTAGCGGTGCCACGGCAGTGAGGGTAAAATTGTGCCTGAGAGGTTAGATCATTCCAGAGGTAGGAAGGAAAAAAACAGGGGGAGATTGAGAGAAACAAAAGAAATAAATAAAAGCAAAAGCTGGGATCGAGAGAGGTGCATAGGTGAAAAAAACAAAGTAGAGAAGAAAGGGGGGGAGGGGTGGGTGGGGGTGAGAGAGGAGGAATAAATATGGTTGTAAAGGGAAGCATGATAAAGGAATGAGATAATCTTATCCAGAGGATTTTTCTGGAAGAGCTCAGCTATTTAATTGTGGGGAGCGAGGGAAGGTCTGGGAAGATTGTACAGGGGGTAAGCAAGGAGAACATGATGGATTGCTTTTGTCCAAGTTTCGGGAAAAGTGAACTTCAGCTGTGTTGCTCATGAATCATTAAAGAAATAGTTCAGGGGTCAAGCAAGTTCATCTTATATGAAAGAGGACTTCGAAAGAAACCAAATGGTGAAGCGTTATTTTATTCCATTAAGGAGATATTAAGTTTAAAGTTTGGTATCATCAATGTACAAATGACTGACATCAGATTAGATGTGACATCACAGCCTCAGATTCCTCAAAGTATTCTATCATATTTTGTCCTGCAATTTTGTGGCTTAAAAACCATTGGATATGTCAGAAAAGTAGTAAAACTGAATCTAGTGGGGGTAATTATAATTTACCACCTAAAGAGTTTGAAGAAAAATAATTCAAACAGTAAAAAAGTTAAATAAATTTTCTTTACAATACATTAACAATTGTTAAGAATGTGAGGGTACGGGTGCAGATTTCCATAAAAGACTTACTACACCAGTCATTTCTACACAGATAATACTTCAATATAATTGATTAAACTTGAAATATCTCGATAACGTTATTAGATATCGAAGTAGTTTCTTTACCATTTATGTTTCTTTTGACGTCCTCTTTGACCTCTTGCCCACTGAACATAAATCTTGGGTAAAATGAATAGATGAATCATGGTCTACATACCTTTAACGTCTTCTCTCGTTGATATTGCGGTATATCGCCATGCATAAGCTCTGCTGGGACCTTGAGGTTAGGATTGACGACCAAATTATTCGCGTCCTGCTTTGTTTCACAAAACACCATGGCCCTGCCATTCTTGCCTCCATATACCTGGAGGATCTCACATACCACACTTGCTTTTTCTTGGTAGATACATCTCACCGCTAAATGCTGTAATGACCGTGAAAAACTTGTGGTGAAATCCTAGAATAGCAGTACAACTTTGGCAAAACGTGTTCCTTGTAATACAACTTTTTTCTGTTATTATAACTAAAAATTTAGTCAAATTTCAAATAATTGTTACTAAGAAAATTCTTGTTAAATTTTGTACTAAAATAAAAAAAAATTAGTTAAAGAATAAACAAGATAACGATAAATGATAATCTAAGAAACACATGGTGGGCGTGCTTAATCAAACTCTATGTAGCAGTTCACCGCAATACTAGGATTTTCCAAATTTGATAAATGGTTACTTGAGATTCAAGATGCAGTAGGTCAGTGGTGCTCGTATGCGAAAGGTAATGGGTTCAATATCCGCCATTAGCACAGCATTGTGTCCTTCAGCAAAAAACTTTTCTTGCTCCAGTCCACTCAGCTGTAAGCGAGTACCAGCACCGCTGGGAAGTTTACCTGCTATGGACTGGCGCCCAATCCAGTAGGAGTCATGTGATATCATCTGCCAATGCAAATGACACTGGGGCCTTCATGGCTCCAGTGTAGTTTTATCTTTTTTGAACTAGACTCAATGGTATACAAACAGATACAGACACATAATCTAAATTGATTTCAAACATCCAAAACTGTTTTGAAAAATCAATTAAAAAAAGGGAAACTACAATTCTAATCAAACTTGGGTACAGATTGATCATACTTGTTTTAATTAGTAATCCTCTGATGCAGGGTTAAACAAATACAAATAAAGTCACTCGCTAATCACTTAAACAACTTGGTAAGACTTAATAAAGTATGGTGAGTACCACAGTATATTATGATATTTTGGCTCCCACAATTTTTTGGGGAGTGTTTTTTTCAACTCTGGTAAGACCTGGTATACAAATGTCAGTGTTTCTTTAATTCACTGTCAAAATTTTGCTGATTCTGACAAAGCATTTTTGGATCTTTACAATACCACAAATCATATCTAATTGAAACAGGTATACTCAACATTTTCAAAGAATCAAATTTCAGAAAACTATTAAACACTTACATCTACTGTCGTAGAAGTCTTAATTCCTTCTCGTCCAACCAGATCAACAAGCTTATAATCATCCCTCATGTACTTCTTGGCGGTGTGGTTCACCCAGGGTGGAACAGTTGCAGAGAAGAGCAACGTCTGAGGATTTGGCACTCCACCCTCTGTAATTAACAAATATGTTTAGAGATACAGATGATATAATATGTTTTATAGAGATACATAAAATATAATATGTTTAAAGATACAGATGATGTAAGATGTTTAGAGATACAGAAGATGTTTAGAGATACAGATGATATAATATTTAGAGATATACATATGTTAAAAGATACAGATGATGTTTAGAGATACAGATGATATGTTTAGAGATACAGATGATATAATGTTCAGAAATACAGATGATATAATGTTTAGAGATACAGATGATATAATGTTTAGAGATACAGATTATATGTTTAGAGATATACATCAGTTAAAAGGTACAGATGATGTTTAGAGATACAGATGATAGGTTTGGAGATACAGATGATGTTTAGAGATACAGATTATATGTTTAGAGATACAGATGATGTTTAGAGATACAGATTATATGTTTAGAGATATACATATGTTAAAAGGTACAGATGATGTTTAGAGATACAGATGATTGGTTTAGAGATACAGATGATATATTTACAGATACAGATGATACAATATTTTGAGAGATACAGATAATATAATATGCTTAGAAAAAGAGATGACATATGTTTAGAGATACAGATATCTTTAGAGATACAGATATGTTTAGAGATACAGATGATATGTTTAGAGATACAAATGATAAGCTTAGAGATACAGATGATATAATGTTTAGAGATACTGATGATATTATGTTTAGAGATACAGAAGTGTATATAAATAGATATACATATATAGATATATATATATAAATATATATATATATAAATATATACATATATACATATATATATATATACATTTATAGATATATATATATATATATATATATATATATATATATATATATATATATGTGTATAAATATATATATATATATATATATATATATATATATATATATATATATATATATATATATATATATATATATATATATATATATATATATATTATATTATTTCATTCTTGACAATAAACATTAAACCAAACACGATATGTAAAAGGTTTAATGGAACAACATTAGACTACTAGAGATGCAAGTGTGTACTTAATATAATATATATATATATATACATATATATATATATATATATTTGTATATATATATATATATATTTATATATATATATATATATATTTATATATATATATATATATATATATATATATATATATATATTTATTATATATATATATATACATATATATATATATATATATATATATATATTTATCATGCTTATATATATATATTTTTTTTTTTTTTTTTTTTTAATGGCTATATATATATTTTCACCTAGGTTATGCCCCAACCCGAGTGCATACCGCGGCCGCTCTATGAACAGTTCAGACTACTTTTAACAGAAAGCCACTGGATGATCTATCGGAGGAAATGTCACATGACACACTACGAAGAGATCTCCCAGAACTACCAGTGGCTCAAGTCAAAGACCGAGACCCCACCGAAAAACCCTGGTGGATAGCTGCAAGGTATCCCAGAGCCTCAGACGGAACTAAGCTGGAGAGAGGGCCCACTTCCACAACGGGAGGGGCGAACAACCTCAGAAAAGCCATGCTACGCCGAGAAAGGCGGGCCGAGGCCACACCATCAAACGGCGCCCGGGACTGAGATGCACCGCGGAGCCCGGGAAAGAGACAAAATCGCCCTGACCCGAGGCTCGAGACGTGAAGCCTGCAAGGTCTCGAGCAGCCAAAGTTCGCCCCGCGCCGAGACGAAAAAGGGCCAAGTACCCGCCCAAGCCCGACAGAAGGGGTCACAAGAAAAGTGCCCCGACCTTGATCACAAGCCCCCGGCCAGCACCGACGGTGATATCTGACGGTGAAAACCTCGCCCGCGACACCAGGTGGGAGCACCCGCACCACTCACCAAAGGGTGTGACCACCGACTGAACGTAAGGCGGAGGGACTGAACGACACCATCCGCAGCCCAGAAAAAGCTGCCACCCTGAGCAAAGGTTGTTGAAACCGACTGACCAAAAATCAAAGGCTAGCGAAACAAAAGGCAGGCCGTTAATATAAAACGATACAAGAAGGGCTGCCAACCGTAAGGCTATGTAGCTGTGAGACGGCATGGGTCGTGAAGATCGCTGAGCCGCATAAACATAGTCGACGCACCTGCCGAGGTCCAAAACTGTAGCAGCTATGGATCGCTGTAGCTCCAGGCCACGCCTATCAACAGCGGGCTTGTCCAAGAAGTTGACTGGAGAAAGTGTTAACGCATTTCACGATAGTAACAACCTTTGAAACCGCGGAGCCTACGGGCCACGGGGCGGAGAAAACGAATATCGTATGTCTGTACGGGCAGTTAAGTAACAGGCCGAAACCGCAAGGAAGCAGCTGTAAGGTGTTAAAGTATGGAAGGAACCATACGCGCCGTTGTTGGTAATAGCTACCCCAAACGTATGTTGTCTACCAAAAGGCCACCTATGGTCAAGAAAATATCCTTCATGGAGGTAATATTGACAAGTAGGGGTAAACGTATCACGCCAACCGAGTGAGGCATAAACCCCAACACTGGGGTAGAAATCACGAAAGAGGTGACGCCCTGTGTATACTACACGACCGCTAAACACCCTGCACCACGGAGCGAAAAGCGTGGGCTACTGGGGGACTTACGCCAGCATGTGCACGCAACCCCGCTAGTATAATAGATCCGCATGGGTCTACAACAAGGCCAGCATGACAAGTAAAAACCACGAGTCCACCGGCCAACGATGTCGCTGTGCACCGCGGAGCAAAAGCCTGCGGCTACGCCGAGGGGGACAACTGGTACTGGTACGCGTCCCGAACGGCGCGAGCTATCAGTACCAAAGGACCGCTAGGTCCACGATAGCGTGAACGCATTTACACCTGTAACGCGAGTCGTTATCTCATTATACCTCATTCACCACGGACCACCGGCAAGTGGCGACGCTGGGGAAGAAGTACAGCACGCTGCTCCGCTGAGAATAGGTAAAATATATATAAAACTGAGGCCGTAAGAAATACGGAGGAGTTCACGTGCACGCAAGCTATACGAGTCGTAAACTGAGTTTGTTCCATCACGAGCTACGAAACCGTAGCCGCGTGGGGGAAGAGGGGACGACCGCCGCACTCAGCACGCGGTCCCGGTAAGAGAAACGCCGAACGCAGTAGTTCATGGCTACTGGTCCTCTACCAGCCAGCGCTTCGCTGGTATAGGCCGTTAACTCCGCTTGTATAAAATCACTGACGGAGCCGCTGGCCGGGCGGCCACGCCGTGGGGACTGCCGAACGCTAAAAACGCCCCAGCAAGAAAAACACCGCGAACACTGCAACACGCCGCTAACGGGTCGCAATATCCCGGTTCGATACCCGGGGTTTATCAAACGCTGGTACGAAACCGCTGGGTTAATATCTGGGTAGAATGAGCCGGGTCTCGCTCGACGCAAGAATCACATTCAGAGTAGTTTGAACGGTCGTGGAACTACGTAACACGGAGGGAATAGGGATGGTAGCCTCCGAAAGAATGAATATGCGAGCAAGCGCTAACACGCGACGATCCTGGGAGCGGACGCATCGAAAACGGGACTCACCCCGGTCCATGAACAAAACTATGCGAACCGCGGACGCCAACGCGAAATCTCACCAAGTCGGTCACACGGACGCGGGGATCTCCGAACTTAACGGGTGACGACGCCACGCTACCTTGCTGTAGAACTACAGCACTACAGACCAAACGTCATCCCATGCCCCCGGAGGAGCGCTGAGTTGTGCGGATCCGCACGGGCCGTGAAACAAGGGGGGGCCATATGGAACCGGACATCGAGCCAGACGGACCCTAATGGACCCGCGGTAAGGAATCCAATGGCTCAACTAGCCGAAAAAGGGGAAAAATCTTGTTGGCCGACCGGAACCGGGAGGACCACAACGGCACGGGTTGAACAAGTCGAGAACACCAAAGCGCAACCTAAGAAGTGTTTACATCACGCATCAGCAGGGACAGCTCGGCGCTCACACACTCAGGGACCTGCCCGTGATATAGCGCAAAACATCGCGAACTGTGACGCTCAACGCGAAAATGAGGCAGTTCACACGGCCGGACCAAGCAGCTAGCAACTCAACTTCGCATCGCACAGTGCAATCCCGCTGCAAAAACTCCAAGCAGGTCACGGTCTAGAGAAGCACGCTACAAAGCGGGACTCTGAGGTGCGTACGTCGATCCCACGATACTGGTGAAAGTAATTGCGAAAATGTAACGCTCAACGCTGGGATAATATATATGGTGTCTATACATATCAAAACCCGGCACTAGGGCCCGTATACGAATATAGCTCAGCGGCGACCAAGCAGCTATTATCATATATATATATCGCGCGATATATATATATATGAAAATGTAGTATAACCCACCGCTAAAGAGTACCACGACTCAATATATGGATGTGACCGAGCTATATATAGAGCATCGACGCCGAGGACCTATGTCCATGAGATACTGGTGAAAATAATTACGGAACGGTAATGTTCAACGACAATCTATACGAAGTCGTGGGAACCGCGAGCTAATGGCTACGGGACCAAGAAGAAAATAGCTGTCGGGATGCTATATAAAGAAAGTCATCTGTCACCTACCACGAGCTTATATAGTATAATAACCGCATAGTATATATTAAAGATAAGTTCCGCCACTGAGCCGCCCAATGGAAGCGTATAACGCGACTGCGGACTAGATAACCGTGACGACCCGTAAACACGGGTCGCGGAACCGGGCCATAAACCGCACGGACCGTGAAACACGGGATAACCGCACGACCCGTAAACATGGGCCGTGGAACCGATATATACGGGACCAAGAAGAAAAATAGCTGTCTCATATATATGAACTGCACGTATAAGAGGCGCCCGCTATACCTATATATACTTTCCACCGCTAAAGTACCGTCATGGGAGTCTGTGCTCCACCACGCCGCTTAGATCCCAATCGCTGCAAAGAGTACAGGGATTTGACTCGTAGCATACTTCGAACCGCCCGCCCCAGAATAACGGGAAGGCCGCTGGAATCGATGGATCCCCGGAACCATGGATCCGCCCCCGAACCGCATATGCCCGCATAGGGCCGCGGGAACTGGCTAGGGATGGTCCAACGGAATCAAGGAACCGCCGCCTGCAATAACGGGCCGCTGGAACCGCATGGAACCGCCCAATGGAACCGCTCGCCTGCAACGGGCCGCGGAACCAGAGTGGAACCGCCCAATGGAACTGCCGCCTCGGGTAACGTGGGCCGCATGGAACCGCCCAATGGAACCGCTTCGCCCGTCAGAACAACGGGCCGCTGAACCGCATGGAACCGGCCCATGGAACTGCTCGCCCCGTGAACAACGGGCCGCTGAACCGTGATGGAACTCGCCCAATGGAACCGCTTCGCTTCCAATAACGGGCCGCGGAACCAGATGGACTCACGGAACCGGCCCAATGGAACCGCTCATCTTTAACAACGGGCCGCTGGAACCGTATGGGACTTCGAACCTATGGAACCGCCCCAACTCACAACAAACCGCGCTCAACGCGCATATATATATATATATATATATATATATATATATATATATATATATATATATATATATATATATATATATATATATATATATATATATATATATATATATATATATATATATATATATATATATATATATATATATATATATATATATATATATATATATATATATATATATATATATATATATATATATATATATATATATATATATATATATATATATATATAATTTCTAAGACTTGAAAAAGTACACACTTGCATCTCTAGTTGTCTAATGTTGTTCCATTAAACCTCTCACATATCTTGTTTGATTTAATGTTTATTGTCAAGACATACATAAATACATATATATATATATATATATATATAAAAAACTGTTTTCATTTAAACAAAATTCAAAATACCAAAAAAATCCAGAAGTTTTACATCCCTGGTTGTCCCAAAAACTCATTTTTGTTGATCAGTGCACAGAAAACAGACACTTGCATCGTGGATAATTGTACAGAAAACAGATGAATAATCAAGATGTTTTACAATAGAAACCTTTGAGGCACAAAGCTACATCCAACATACAATGTACAAGGCGTACTATTGCCCTGCCCCAATCTCTTATGTTAAGCATCAAGCAAGAGGGCAGCAAGTCTCAGTCTTTGGTTTGACTCGACCAGGGATTGAACCCATGACCTTCTGGCTAGTGCTCTACCAATTGAGCTAACCAGTCATTGGAAGCTGCATACGCAATCTCTAGACACAGGTCACCATTGGCGAATCTCTCTCTCTTTCTATTACAAAAAGCCAAAGACTCAACCATCTCATTTACCTCTATTGTAAGCACTCTCTAGAATTTGGTCCACAATGTCCGAAAATCCCATGTCCAGCATTCTATCCACCTCATCTAAAACTACATGTTTCAGTTTAGTCAGGTCAAGAACCTCTTTTTCCATGAGATCTTTGATACGTCCCGGTGTCCCCACAAGGATGTCCAATCCCCTCCTGAGGGCGCCAGTCTGAGGTCCGTACGCTGCACCGCCATACACACAAAATGAGCTGAGAGATGGGCACATTTCCTTATAGCATTCACACACCTGGAGAAAGTAAGGATTTTATCAGATTTGTTTTGTATTATAAAGTGCAAAAGCTGAAAAACAACTATTCCAGAAGTAACTTAGACGAGCCAATCATATGGTTGACTGCAGCTCATGGAAATTAAAGTAAGTGTACATGATAGAAAATGGAATGGCAGAAAAACAAGGGAATAGTACACATAACGTAACCATCAGTCCAAAAGTATGCACCAAAATAACTGGTGACAATTGTAAAGGAAACGCTGAACTCATGTCAAGCCACTAAAAAGTCTTAAAACCCACAGACAGTATGTTACAATACACACAGGTTTTGAAGTCTTGAATGCCATTATCTGTAATATTACCACCAGCATCATTTAGGAGGGTATTACATATTCTGGTGGCAGTAAGGAGGAAGCTATTGTCCAAATAATTATCCTCGCGGCAGGCAAGGAGAGTGTAATCAGGGACAGACGAACTTGATCTTGTGGTATGCTGTCTGACATACATGTAGGTGCAGGCAAAATGATTGACATACACATTGCTTAAAGGAGAACTTAAGGGCATGTTATTCTGGGGTCCCTCAAATAATTGAATTCTACTCTTGTAAACAATGATTAGGAAGATTTGAATATTCAACAACTACATCTAAGTTGACCCCAAGCATCCATTGTTAGGCTGCTCTTAGTTCATTTCAAATGTGACCTTTTCTTGGGGAAATATGGCCTTTGGTTTGATTCCCCCTCACCCTTGGAATTATCTTTTAGTGGGAATTTGATCAAATGTGCGGGAATGCCACACCCTAATATGAACACTCTTACCGGCCACGGAGATGGTTACTTATATCCATAATTTCAAAACAAGGTATCACAAAATGATACAACCTCCATCGCCATTGATAGCAGTATGCCTTGTATATACACATTTCTAACAATCATTACCCATCCATCTCCCATTTACTTCTTACACTTTGTTTAAAGCATCCTGCATACAGACTTGAATCCATCATTTTTAAATCCTTTCTAAAACCTAGCAAAGATAAAAACACGTGCTGGGCCTGTGAAACACGTGCTGAGCATATAATCATGTGCTGGTTAAAATGAATTGGCCAGATGAATTCATTTTTTAATATAAAATGTTATTTTAAAGAAAAAATTACCCTCCAAATACTTCAAGTAATCTTAATCAGTGGATTCTAACACGTCTATTAGTTAGTGCAACCAACAGCACAGCGCGATTCCAGCATACTACTTACAAATGTTATCTTATATAACAACATGCAAACATATGTAAGTGTACAACAGACGCAGTCTGTCCTCCAAAATGGCGATGTAAACAAAGTCATGTGACCTCATAATGCAGCTGAAACATCCTTATACAAATTAATCTCAACATGAACATTAAGATATGCAAATTTGAGAGTAAATAAAAGGAATACACCTTCACCATAACAACAGAATTTGTTTGTATTCATCTTCTGAGAAAGTTCTTTGTGGAGACTAGTGTCATTTGATGATGGTACTTGCAACCTGACTTTGGGCCCAAAGCAAGGGTCAAAACCATAGGTTATTCAGTCACTGGTGCCAAACTTTCCAATGGATAACAATGGAATGTCCTAAATAATAAATTCATAACCCGAAAAGAATTCAAAACAATCAATTTTCTGGACTCGGACAATCAGATCAAGTGGTTTCTGGTTTCAAAGATAATTAAAATAATTGGCCTTATGCATGAAAGAAAAATAAAGGAATGTGAATCTTGGCTGAATAGAGCTCAAACAATGAATGTTTAGCCTTAATAAAACTGAAAACAATGATCAGAGGGTAGATCCTGAAATGTTTAGAATGCACATAGCAATACAGATCAACAGTGAGAAAGATATTTGTTTAGGGTTATAACTTAGTGTGCCTAGGGTTTTTGAGGTAGATTGTATTCCAGATGGGGAATGAACAGGAGGCAGAGGTATGCGCTCTGCAAAATGCTATGATTCTAGTTATTATTTATTATTATTAGGTAAGCCCCTAATAAATCTACCCTCAGGAAACATGATAATCTCCTAAATTTCCCCATTGTGTTACAAAAGGACACCATCTCTTCATAATAGGTTTCAATGAAGAAAGCAATTAGTGTGCTACATAATAGTCATAGTACATATATAATAGTACATTATATGTTTGCTTGTTTGTTTGATGAGGGCTTAATGGCACCACGACAACAAGGGTCAAATTGTGCCTGAGAGGTTGGATTATTCTAAAGGTAGGATGATAAAAGAAAACAGGGGGAGATTCAAGAACTAAAAGTCAGAAAGCTGAGATCGAGAAAGGAAGAGGAAGTGCATGGGTGAAAAAAAACAAAGTAGAGAAGGAAGGGGGTGGAGGAGGAAGGACTAAATATGGTTGTAGAGGGAAGCAAGATGAAGGAAGGAGATAATTTTATACGGAGAGTTTTTCTGGAAGAAGTCCGCAATTGAGTTGTGGCGAATGAGGAAAGCTCTGGTAAGGTTGTACAGGGGGCAAGCAAGGAGAACGTAAAATTTAAGGTGCATAGAGATTTTTGAGAAGAGAGGCTGACGCCTAACCTTCAGGTAAGCATCAAGCCTATCATTCTTTTTTCTTTCAATCACAATAAATTTAGCTTTACCTGATTTGCAAGTTCTCTTGTCGGCAACAGTGTAAGCACAGAGGGCGACCTTCCAGCTGGTTTAGGTTGGTTCTTAAGCCTTTCGATAATTGGCAGCACAAAACCAAGCGTTTTGCCAGTACCAGTTCCTAGGGAAAGAAAATAAAGGCAAAGCAACGCATGATTATTTTACAAACAAATAGAGAATGATAATAGCTAGACTTTTTTTTGTATGTGGGGTGGGGAGACAAAAATAGGTGCGAGCGATCATCTACCATTTCCGAATCATTCTCACATTTCTTTAAGAAAGTTCTCCCATTGTAAATCCAAAGTTTCTTAATCTTCTGGTAACAGTTTAAAGGGAAGGAGGTCAGCTGACTTTGACAAAAACTTTTTTATATATAAAAAGAACTCCAACCAATACTTTAGTTGGAAAAGGATTTTTTTACATCATCTCAGGCTTGATTAAAAAAATAAACAAGTTACCACTTTAGGCTTTTTTTCGCATCATCTCAGGTTTGATTCAAAGAATAAACAAGTCACCACTTTAGGCTTTCTTTCATCATCTCAAGCTTGATATAAAGAATAAACAAGTCACCACTTTAGGCTTTTTTTACATCATCTCAGACTTGATTCAAAGAATAAACAGGTCACCACTTTGGGCTTTTTTTTACATCATCTCAGGCTCGATTCAAAAAATAAACAAGTCACCACTTTGGGCTTTTTTACATCATCTCAGGCTTCATTCAAAAAATAAACAAGTCACCACTTTGGGCTTTTTGTTACATCATCTCAGGCTTAATTCAAAGAATAAACAGTCACCACTTTGGGCTTTTTTTTTTACATCATCTCAGGCTTAATTCAAAGAATAAACAAGTCACCACTTTGGGCTCTTTTTTACATCATCTCAGGCTTGATTCAAAGAATAAACAAGTCACCACTTTGGGCTTTCTTTACATCATCTCAGGCTTGATTCAAAGAATAAACAAGTCACCACTTTGAGCTTTCTTTACATCATCTCAGGCTTGATTCAAATAATAAACAAGTCACCACTTTAGGCTTTCTTTACATCATCTCAGGCTTGATTCAAAGAATAAACAAGTCACCACTTTGAGCTTTCTTTACATCATCTCAGGCTTGATTCAAAGAATAAACAAGTCACCACTTTAGGCTTTCTTTCATCATCTCAAGCTTGATATAAAGAATAAACAAGTCACCACTTTAGGCTTTCTTTACATCATCTCAGGCTTGATTCAAAGAATAAACAAGTCACCACTTTGGGCTTTCTTTACATCATCTCAGGCTTGATTCAAAGAATAAACAAGTCACCACTTTGAGCTTTCTTTACATCATCTCAGGCTTGATTCAAATAATAAACAAGTCACCACTTTAGGCTTTCTTTACATCATCTCAGGCTTGATTCAAAGAATAAACAAGTCACCACTTTGGGCTTTTTTACATTATCTCAGGCTGGATTCAAATGATAAACAAGTCACCACTTTGCCCAGCCACCCATCAACATCCAAATTCTCTTTCAAACCAAATTCAAAGACTGTTCTCCTCAAAGTTAATATCGAATAAGTATCAAACAGATTTTCTTTTTCTTCTGACTGTTACTATTATATCGTAAAAGGAGCTAGTAAATGTCCTGCAATTTTGAAGGGGCAAAGGAATGAAAAGTGAGAGCATAATTTTTCTGAAACTCGCGAATATACAGCAAAGCTTTATAACCCTCTTGGAGAGCTACAAGACTTCTCTAACACCAATATCTATACCAAACAGCTAAGATTATTCTTTAAAGAATAACATTTTATCCCTTTAAGAGGCAAAACAAGTAACAGAATATTTAGAAAATTTACAAAATGACTGATGGGTCTAGCCTCCTTTAAGCTATAATGAAATTTTTAGAACAAAAATGCATGATGAAGAAATATAATAATAGCAACAGCTTTTTCATAGTATTTTCAGCGATATCAGTCATTCTAAAGCTGACTTACTTGCTTTGCCGATAACATCCAGTCCATCATAAGCAAATTGGAATGTTTTAGCCTGAATCTGGAATAGATAAGTCACTCCTTTATCTACAAAATAGAAAAAGGTTTGGTTTGATTTAAAGGTTGAACGGCATTGTGACAGTTGAGTCAAATGTGCCAAGAGGGTGGTAATAAATTAAGGTGCAAAGGTAAGGAAAGAGATGATTGGAAGAGGAAAGGATAAAGAGAGGGGAACATTTTAGAGGAAATAAGTTATAGAAGAAAAGGTGGTAAGGAGAGAGGGAGAGGGATGTGAGATAGGAAAGGATGGGGATGTGGGGAGATTAAATTAAGTGAAAAAGGTTGCTGTTGTGGAGGAAGGTGATAATGTTGGAGGGGGATTGTTCTTGAAGAAGTCGGAAATAGTGGTGGACAGGGATAGGAAAGATCTGGAGTTGATGTAAATTGGACAGGTTAAGAGGATATGATTGATCGAGAGACCAGTATTGCAGGTGGGGCAGATACAGTAGGTTTGGGAGAGCCAAAAAGGTAGGAGTCGGTGAGATAGGTGTGGCCTAGGCATATGTGGGTGATAACCATGTCCTCTTGCAATTGCAACTTAGTAGCCCTGGGAGGGTTGATGTCTTCTTTGGGATTGATAGTGTGTAGTTTATTATTAGTCTCGAGATTCCAGGAGTCTTGCCAAGTCCTCCTGAGGTAATTGATGGTATTTTGGCGAAAGTCCGAGTGAGGTATATCGATAGAAGAAATTTGGTTCCAATTTGATTATTGGCGGCTCTGTCAGCCCTTTCATTCCTGGGGATACCGACGTGGCTGGGGATGTAGAAGAAGATGAATTTCTTGCAAGAGAAGAGAGTGTGCATTTTGTGTAAGATTTGTCTGAGGGGATTAGACAAAAAATAAATTTTAAACAATTGTTACACATAACACTTTCACTAGTCTTCTATTCCTGACATGATCTAGCTGCCTCACATGTCTTCTGAGGCAGAGTTGAAATTGATTATAAAATTCTGACCAAAAGTTTTAAATATTTACCACGCCAATAATAATTTCTAGCAGTCACACATCACAAACCTAGATATATATACTGATAATTCCTCAACTTCAATCAGCTGTACCTGAAAACTAAAAGAACTATTTCTGAAATTTCACAATCTTAAGCTGTTTCTTATAGAATACTGGTCTGTAGGCTCTGTCAGCCCTTTCATTCCTGGGGATACCGACGTGGCTGGGGATGTAGAGGAAAATGAATTTCTTGCAAGAGAAGAGAGTGTGCATTTTGTGTAAGATTTGTCTGAGGGGATTAGACAAAAAATAAATTTTAAACAATTGTTACACATAACACTTTCACTAGTCTTCTATTCCTGACATGATCTAGCTGCCTCACATGTCTTCTGAGGCAGAGTTGAAATTGATTATAAAATTCTGACCAAAAGTTTTAAATATTTACCACGCCAATAATAATTTCTAGCAGTCACACATCACAAACCTAGATATATATACTGATAATTCCTCAACTTCAATCAGCTGTACCTGAAAACTAAAAGAACTATTTCTGAAATTTCACAATCTTAAGCTGTTTCTTATAGAATACTGGTCTGTAGAGATCTAAAGAACATGAACTTCTCTGCAAAGTCAATACAAATACCTACTTTGTAAAGCTTGAATTGTATCAGGTGATAAATTGTAATTCTCAAATGCTCCCTCCGCTATTATCGCTGCTTGTTCCGCATCCTGCATGAGAGAAGCAAAAATGGATAAAATTAATGGTAACGTCCTTTTTGAAATGTCACTACCTAGAAAATCATTAGAGCAGTAAATCCAGTAAATCCCATTCATCACTTTACATTCAGGACCCTCTTGTTTGCTTGTGATGACCAGAGTTTTGAGACCCTGTAGCAACTTACTACAATACCTTCTTCCTGGTGCAGCAAACTGCAGGGTGGTATTGTTTTTTCAATAAATGGATTTGAATATAAATTGGATGGATTTGGACTGGAGTTTAAAAAAAAAATATTGTTTTTTTTTTTTTTTTTTTTCAGCAAAGAACTCTATCTAGAACCAAATTTTATACACCCTCCAAATGATACATATAAATGGGCCATAAAACCATCTTTTTAACTAATTTTTCAAAACTGCATCCCAAAATTGTATCACATTTCCAGCATGAATAATGAAAGTCATCCACTTTATCTTCGCATACATTACACTACACTGTACATTGTCAGTGTAGACTTGATATAATTTACATTTCTTACAAATTTGTAATGCAAACTTTCTTTTTAAATTTCCTCCTCTTTTTTTCTTTTATTTGCTCATTGTTTTCTTTCTGGGGAAACCTGAAAAACGTTCTGGGACCATTGGTATATTACCCAACCCTGTGACCAACACTTACTTCCTTGTCTGTTTCTGTCTCCTCCATCTCCTCATCTTCTCCTCCAAAATTGTTGTCGTCTTCTGTTTGTACTTTCGACGACCACTCTTGTGTCTTTTCCCAAGGTTTTTCTTTGGTTATCTGTTTCACCACGACTTCCTCTTCCTCCGAATCTGCCTCTTCCTCCGAGCCCGACTCTTCCTCAGAACTGTCCTCTTCTTCATCTTTTGAAAAACCTTTCTTACTAGATTTTACATCTGTTTTATTCCCTGAGCTTTTGACGGCAGATGCCTGTTTGATGTTTACTTCAGGCTCGTCCTCATCCGAGCTACTATCTTCAGAATCCGACGATTCTGGCTTCTTCGCTTTTTGCACTTGTTTTTGAGCTTTTGGAGAGACTTTGTTTCCGGTCATGTTAGAAGGAACCTCATCATCATCGGATTCAGAGCTCGACTCTGATGAATCTTTCTGTTCCTTCTTCTTTGCAAACATCTTTGACTTTCCATTTGAAGACGAAACATCACTGTTTGATGAATCTGAACTGCTGTCTGCATCTTTACTGAACCCGTTCAACATTTTCTTGTCTTTGCTAGTAACAGGAATCTGTTCGTGGTCGCTATCATCATCACTGCTTTCTGTGACTGGTTTAAACTTTTTGTTTCGTCCATTGTGAGCCTGGATGTCTTGACCTTTCCTCTTTGTGCTTCCAAATGCTCCCTTCTTTTTCTACAAAGGGAAAAAACATGTTTAATGCCATGGCACAATTAATGATATAAATTTAAAATGAGTATTATTAACACAAGGTAACAGGTTGCAGCCTCTTATGTTTTGTTTACCTTCATACATTTAGAGGATTAGTTCAGTGGTCAATCAAGTCCATCTTATATGAATGAAAGACTTCAAAAGAAACAAAATGGTGAAGAAAGCATTCAAAAGTCTTTCAAACATTTCGCTCTTAAAGAGATATCTAAGTTTAAAGTATGGTATCATTTGTGTAGAAACGACTGAAATCAAACTAGTTGTGACATCACTGCCTCAGATTCCTCAAAGAATATGTATTCTATCATATTTTGTCCTGCAATTTTGTGGCTTAAAAACCAGTGAATATGTAAGGAAAGTTGTAAATAGAATCTTGTAATTGTAATTATAATTTACCACCTGAAGAAAGTTTGAGGAAAAATTATTCAAATAGTAAAAAGAATACATTTTCTTTAAACTACATAAACAATTGTTCAGAATGTGAGGATAAGAGCACCAGCCTTTCATAGTAGACTTACTACTAAGCTTGCACGGTTTTGCCCCAACGTGAAACGGTCTGTTTCCAAAACCAAAACCGGTTTTGACTGGAAAAAAAAAGAGTTTTTCACTTGCTTTGAACATTAAGTGCATTACAGTAACTATTAGTACACTGTTATATGACAGCAGCTAACAATGTTTGTATCACAGTATTTTCTGTAAATAATGTTGAAAATAATAACAGAGGCATTGATCAATAAAATGTATTAATAAACTTTGATGTTGTTTGCATGGTAAGTGATTTTAATTACCCCATTTGCCCCTCAATTGATGCTGATTTTACCCTTTTGTCAGTCTAGGTCTAAAAGGCATTAAACAGGTCCCGATGTCCCAAGCCAGTTACATAAAAAAGTTGTGAAAAAGGCCATGTCGACAGGCCATCTATATGCCCTTAATTGCTCACGATTTCTAATTCATACTTGATTTCAATTTTCTTTCATGTAAAAAGATGGTTTGGTTTGTTGATGTATAATGACACCACGACAGTCAGAGTCAAATGTGCCAAGAGGTTGTTAAAAGCTAAGGTGCTTGAGTTAGGACAGAGAGGAAAGAGAGGAGGGACAGAGGGAAGGGAGGAGAGAAGGTGAACATGGGAAAGAAGTTAAGGTAATAAAAGAAAGATGAGGAAGGTAAGGCAGAGAAGGGAAGGGAAGTTTAGATCAGGTGGAATAAATTGCTGTTGCGGAGAAAGGTGATAAAGTTGGAGGTAGGATTGTTCTTGAAAAGATCGGAAATGAAGACGGAGGGGAAGAGGTGTGATCTGGCATTCAGGTAAATGGGACAGGTTAAGAGGATATGCTTGATCGAGAGATCAGTATTGTATGAGGGCAGAAAGGAGCAGGAGAGCCGGAAAGTAGGTGAGAGTGGGTGAGAAAGGTGTGACCAAGCAGATGCGGGTGATAACAACAACCTCCCTGCGGTTGCGACTGTTTGGGTTTGATGGTGTGAAGTTTGTTACTGGTCTCGAGATTGCAGGTCTGAGGTAGCCGGAAGAAACGGAGGTCTGCGTGTGGGATAGAAGAAGGAGAGATGTGATTCGACAGAGCGTTGTTGGCCGCTCTGCCGGCTCTCTCGTTGCCGGGAATGCCAACGTGATTATCTTTTTCCCTATGGAGGAAAGAGAGTGAAGGTTATTAAAGATTTGTAGGATAAGTGGATTGGACCAGAGCATGTTGAGGATGCTAGTAAGGAGTACTAAGGACGGATTTAGAGTCGGAGAAGATGACAAAGTGAGGGCGGAAGGAAAACAAAATAAATATATTTTGATCAGATAGTTGCAAAACAGATACAAATTGAGCCTCTAAATACCCATGTTACGATGTGATGCTAGCCATCATATACTTCATCACACAGTCCAATTGTTGCTGACTTGCATTGCCTTCGACAGGAAAATCTCACAGTTCAGATCCCACCCACTGGACACTCAACATTTCTTTGAAACATTAACCATGGCCAGGACATGGCTCCTATTTAAAAAAACATATATACATTTCAACCTCAAAAAAATAATTAGAATGGTAAATACCATCATGGTTATCAGGCCCATGCATATAAACTAGCCAATTATAAAAATGGCATCTCACACTAAGTCCCACATGGCATCCCATGTTCCACATGGCATCCCATCCCATATCCCACATGATATCCCATCCCATCCCTTGTTCCACATGGCATTCCACCATATCTCCTACATGGCATTCCACCATATATCCCACATGGCATCCCACCATGTCCCACATGGCATTCCACCATATATCCCACATGGTATCCCATCCTATGACCCACATGGCATCCCACCCATTGTCCCACATGATCCCATCCCATGTCCCAAATGGCATCCCATGTCCCAAATGGCATCCCATGTCCAACATGAAATCTCATCCCATCCCTTGTCCCACATGGCATTCCACCATACAGTATGTCCAATTTAGCATTCCACCATTTGTCCCACATGGCATTCCACTATAAGGTATCAGAAGTTGTGTTTTAAACTGGTTTAGATTTTATTTTAGTAATTGCAAGACTTCAGTTTGTATCTCTTGGTAGTTATTCTACTGCCCATCCTCTGAAATATAGTGTTCCCAAAGGATCTGTTGCAAGTCCTCCGATCTTCACTGCCTATTCGCAGCCTGTTACCTGCATTTTCAAACTCTTCAATGTTGCTTACAATATAAATGCTGATGACACTCAGCTATATATTAACTTTAATCCTAAAAAGTCGGTTGATAGGAAAGCACCCAAGCTCTCTTATCAAATTGTATTGCAGCGGCTTAAAGGTTGGATGATTCATAACAAACTTAACACATGCTTTAGAGGGTGAATTAATTGCGTGATCATCATGGAATAAAAATGTACTGTAAAACGAAGATAAATTATCCCTGTGCTATCATGAGCTTGGTTTGTGTATGATTCACATTTCACAATGAGGTTGCAAGTAAAACAATCATTCATTCCCTCAAAAAGTTTGTAATCCTTCCCCTCATCTCATTTTCATGTGTAAAATAAATTTTAACAACATTTCCTGATCAAAATTGTTTAGATTTAAAAGAACTAAAAATTTCATGCATTTTTTTTTTAAAAATTTCTTCTGTTCTCCTGTAATTATGCTTACTCATAGTAGTGCATCTTATGTTCCAATCAAGTAATTGACTAGAGGTTCAAATGATTTCATTGATTTTTATATGTTTTTTTGGACCAATGACATCCTGTTTGGTATGTATTAAAATGACCCATCTCTGCATTTCACTCTGCATGTCGATTCACAACTAGAAAGTACAAACAGAATGTTCAAGTACAGATGTGTTTACAAGTTCTGAATGACAAAAATATGATCATTGAAATGTTTCAAATTGTTGAACTTGGATCTTCAGTAAGATTGGTTTTGCTTGAGTTTTGTAAAAGGAAGATGTTTTATTGCTCCTTGCTGAAACAAGGTCAGGTTTAAGTACCAAATACAATGTAATCCAGTTTAATTTTTATAGAACCTTGCGATGACGTCATGAGGCAGCACTTCAATTACGTCACCGCAACGTTTCTTTAGTTTGCAGTAAATTGTTGGGCGGATAGACTGTCTTGACGGTAAATTGGTAGAAAATTCATCGTTTGCACATCTAATCAGGAAAAAAACTACCAAATGCCGTGGCTTATACACGAAAATGGGCGTCTCCAGCAAATGTTAGTAGAGTCAAAAAGTGTAATTAAGATTCGTGAGTGGTAAAAAAAAGAGGAATTTGTACATATGATTCGATAGTCGCGTTAGAAAGAGTCCTACCTTTCTTTATATATATATGTATGTAAGTATGTAAGTATTTATATATTTATATATGTATATATGTATGTATGTATGTATATATATATATATATATATATATACATATATATATACATACATATATATACATATATATATATATATATATATATATATATATATATATATATATATATATATATATATATATACATATATATATATATATATATATATATATATATATATATATATATATATATATATATATATATATATATATATATATATATATATATATATATATATATATATATATATATATATTCATACATATATATTTATATATAAATAGTAAGCATTATAGGTTGCCATAACTTAGGAACACCTGTGTTCCCAACAAAGACTTAACAAAATTCTTGAAATTGAAGTAAAATATGCTGATTTTCATGTAAGGACTCTGCATTTCTAATAAATTGAAAAGCAAAATAAAGAATTGGTGTATTTGATTCAAATTCCCATGCCAGAAATCTTCTGCATATTCTAGGCCCTAAATTTCCCCAATTTCAATGTTCCTGCCACAGACTAGTCAGAGCCAGATGTCTTTTTTTTTAACTCAACTTAGTCTCTGAGTCTATTCATATTCTTAAATGTCTTATCATGTTCTTTGTTGACGATTATCATGTATACGCTCCCATGAGGAATTTCCAAAAATTTAACCAAGCTACTATAGTACTAGCAGTACTATTTTCACTACCCACATGCTTGTTCACACAGGTACACTACGATCTACGCAGTACACGTACAGTAGGCCTAACGTTACACTAACTTGAGTTTAGTAAAGTACACTACAGTAACTCCGCCTAACAATAGCCTGACAATGCGACTTTTTCATCATAATCGCCATACAAACCTTAGCTAAGGAAAGTGAATCCATTCTGTTCGGCTGTTGCTCACTTTCTGTGCGTTTGAACTTTTATAGAACTAAAGTAAGCGATATTTTCCGTAGTCTGATCACAGGTACACTCAAGATTTAGCGAAACTAATGAACGTGTCACACTGAATGTTAAATTGTTAACATGCTGGATTTCAACGGCACCGCATGTAGTATTGCATTACGTAAAAGTAATCCTAACAGCTGATTGACAGACAAGACAGAAACTAAAAAAAAACTGTTGGAATAGCTATGGTTATAAAGCTTTCTACTTTTTTTTTTTTTTTTGTATTTGCAGGAATCAAATGGCATAGGAAGGGTGCAAAATTGCCTAAAGTGTTTTAAAATCTAGAAAGTTTTAAATAAATAGCTTCATTTGGAATCGAAGAAAATGGACCTTTTATCACTATTTTTGTTATTTCTAAATTAAATTAAATCAAATAAAACTAAGAAAACACATTTTCATGCTATACATTTTCATGCTAACTAGTTTTGGAGGGTGTACATACATGTAGGTTTGTCCCATTAAAGAAAGTATGTAGGCGTAATCGGCCAGTGTGGATATTTCGGGAGGTTTTGCAGGCTGTTCGGAAAAAGAAGAAGTTGTGGCGTTGTTACAAACACAGTGGGTGTCCTGCGGAGCTTGCTAAGTATAAGGATCATGAAAAGTTCACAAAGGGTTTGATTAGGTATACTAAAGTGCTTTTTAAAAAACGTTTTCCAAAGAGGTTTAAGATTAATCCTAAGTCATTTCAATCTTATGTTCGCTCAAAGCAAAAAACCAAGGATGTTGGTCCCCTTCAGGGTAATGATGGTGTTACCATCAATGGTAGTGGATATGGCTGTGGTTTTAAATGACTATTTTGTGTCTGTTTTAACTAAGGAGTCCCCTGATGATGTTGTGGATTATCTTGGTGTGCACTCTCCAGTTTCCATTAAGAATGTCAATTTTTCAGTTCATGTTGTGTCTAACTTGTTATACGGTTTGAACTCAAATAAAGCACCCGGTCCAGATGGTATATATCCTGATGTCTTACGTGAGTGTTCTGATGTTCGTTCTGTTTCCTGGGTTAAGTGCTTTGATGTTGGTGTTGTTCATAGTGATTGGAGAATTGTTAATGGTTCTCCTATTTTTAAAAAGGGTGACCACAGTTTGCCTTTTAACTATAAGCCAGTGAGTGTTACTAGTGTTGTGTGCAAGGTCATGGAGTCCATTGTCAATGATGTTGTACTAGATCATTTACTAGTCAATGGTTTGTTGAATTGAACCAGCACGGGGTCTTACCTAAGAGGTCTTGTGTTTCTAATTTATTGGAGTTTCCTAATAATGATACTAAACTAGTTGATTCTGGTCATAATGTTATCTATGTAGATTTCCAAAAAGTATTTGATAAGGTTCCATTGGGCAGGCTTATGATAAAAACAAGGGAGGGCGCTTGGTGTGGAGAGAAAGTGTGCCCGTTGGATATATTCTTGGTTAGTTGACAGGTCACAAAGAGTTGTAGTTAATGGTGAAGTATCTCTATGGAAGAAGGTTTTTTTGTTTTTTTGTTTTCTTGGTAGAGAGGTTGCTCTTAAATTGTATAAGTTGTTAGTCAGGCCTCATCTAGAGTATGCTATTAAGGCTTGGAGTTCCTTTTATGAGAAGGATAGTGGTGTTCCTCGGGGTTCTATATTGGGTCCGCTTCTTTACTTAATCTTCATTAAAGATATTGAAGTTTCCCTTGGCTCCAGGATTTGTAATTTTGCTGATGACACTAAGTTGTACAGGATTGTTGATGATGCTAGGGATTCTTCCCTTTTGCAAACTGATCTGGATAAGTTTGTTTCTTGGTCCCAAACATGACAGATGTCATTCAATGTTGATAAATGCAAAGTTATTCATTTTGGTCAGAGCAATTTGGCTTTTAATTACTGCATGAATGTTTCAAATCTTGGATGTGTTGATCAAGAAAGGGATCTAGGTGTTGTCATCACTAGCAATCTAAAGCCTTCTTAACAGTGTGCTTTAGCAGCTGCAAGGGCAATTAGGGGGCTTGGTTTGATTAGAAGATTTTTGTTTTCTTGGTAGAGAGGTTGTTCTTAAATTGTATAAGTTGTTAGTCAGACCTCACCTGGAGTATGCTATTCAGGCTTGGAGTTCCTTTTATGAGAAGGATAAGTTCATTTTGGAGCAGGTTCAGCTAAGAGCCACTAGACTTATTCCCAAAGAAAACAATCTCTCTTATGAATCTAGGTTGCGAATTCTTGGTTTGACCATGCTTGAGTTGAGAAGAGTACGTGGCGATATGATTCAGGTTTTTTAGTTCCTATCTGGTAGTGATGCTTTGACTTCCTGTTAATTCTTGATGTTTCAGCTAATTCTCATGTGACACGTGGTAACAGTTTTAAGTTGACCAAAGTGTTCTCACGGATAGATATTCGGCATTTTAGCTTTTCGTAAAGAGTTGTTAATTAGTGGAATGGTTTGCCTGAGTGTGTAGTTAGCTCCAATTCTATTCACGATTTCAAAGTCAACATTGATAAGTTCTTTACTAACTCTAGGTGTCTTTCTTTCTTTTTTCCCTTTTTTTGTGGTGGTGGTGTTAGTTTGGGTTTTTATGGGGTGGCTAACCCTTCTTAGCCAGTCATCATGTTATGTTATGTTATGTTATGTATATGTCTATTACATTAAAACAAATGAATTAGTTGCTGGATTAGATCTGCTAAACGATTTCAGTAAATACATAATCTTTCATGAAAAGTATTTTTTTTTCCTGAGACGAATCATCAACTCCCATTAATTAAGTTCATGCATACAGACAAAAAGAATAGTGGACTTGTAAATCTTTACGAACGTCGGCCATTTTGTCACATCTTTCATGTACTAAATTGTTTAGTTCAATCCGCAAGAACAGGAATCAAGTTTTCACTAAAAGGTGGATCTTGAAATGTAAAATTGAAGATTTTTGGTGCGAACAAGAGGTTCGGTTCTAAATTAACGATATGATTTAACAAATGCCAAAATTTCCTTTTGGTTCGTTTGATATTTCGCTTAATTAGGCTCATGACTTTGATAACGTTTTTGGGGAAGCAGCATTTTTCACGGTCTTAAACCCCCAATATCCCCCCTTCCCCTAGACACAACGACTCATGACACAATGCATTCTACAAATGTTTCGTAACTTTCCTAGGGCAAGGGGGATATCGCCCCATTGTCCCAGTGGTTCCGGCATTGCTGGCCATTATAGGCATAAGAGCCCCTTTTCCCGAAAGTAAGGGTATTGCTTTAAACGAATAGGACTTTCTTAGTTTGCGTGATTTTTATAAGGTATTAGTACAAGAATTATATAAATAGATGAAATATTTAACGATAAAATGTTGAACGATAGAATATTGAGTGACAAAACATTGAAAGATAAATATTGAATAATAAAACATGAATGGTAGAATATTGAATAATAAAACAATGAACGATAAAATATTGAATGATAAAATATTGAATGATAAAACATTGAATGATAATACATTGAACGATGAAATAGTATGATAAAACATTGAATGATAAATTATTGATTGATAAAATATTGAACGAAAAAACATTGTATGATAAAATATGGAACGATGAAATATTGAACGATAAAACAAACATTAAATTATAAAACATTAAATGATAAAACAAAACATTGAGTGATAAAACATTGAATGATAAAAGAAAATAATGATGAAACAAGTACCTTTGGAGAAATTTGTTGTAGTCCTAAATTCGGAAAGGGATTCGAATATTTGCAACGATGAATTTCCGTGCTTTATATCCCTTTCACTGCAAACAAAAAGCATGAATAAGACCATTCATTTGAACAAATTACGTTTTGTACTTGTATGGAGATCGATATACCTAAAAAGCCGAAGCCCTTCACACTTTGTTTCACGCTAAATTTCAAAATTATATTTAACTAGCGCCATCTATTAAAGGGTCATTTACTGTACGTAAGTTTGAATTCAAAATGGCAGCTCTCAATCCTCGATTATCAACAGACAATCATCCTCTCAAAAAAACCTTATTCAAATCACCCACAACACTAGATGATGGACAGATGATGGGTAATGATTTATTATTGTACTTTCAAAAATAATTTAGGTGATTTTTTATCTAAAATTATTGAACTAAGTATCAATGCATGAGATTTCAGAAGATTTTTCTATCTATGTGACCCATAGGCCTACACCAGTTTCGCGAAAAGCACAGTAGACTGTCGAAGTCGCAGGTGATCCTAGCTTTATGGCAATCTATATACTTATTACATATATATATATATATATATATATATATATATATATATATATATATATAACATGGTAGGTCACCTTCTACCGTGACTTGGGTATTTTCAGTATGAAGACAGGTTGAACCATTTTTTTGGTAGGAGGTGAGGAGAGATGTCAGTGGCTACAATATTGTTGTGCATCTTGAAAAACACTATAAATAAGTCTGGTCTGATTTCTTCTTTGTGCCAAAGTAGGCCAGGATAGGTCAAGTTGGAGCATATTGGTGACACTTGAATGGTGGTCATAATCGTTTACACAGAAATGCGCTGCTTGGTGTCCCATACTGGAAAGTTTTTTGTACGCCACAGATTTGTGCCATTTTCTTTACGTTTACTTTCTGTACCAATATGCCAACAATAGAGTCACTTCTAAAATAGGCTGTTGTGATATCATTAGTAGGCCTATGATATCCCCAGAATTTTGCACCAAATTGGAGGCCACATAGAACTTAAAGTGCAGGGCAAGTACTACAGTTCTCAAATGAAATGGTGGTATGAAACCCAATTTAAAAGTAGAATATACACTTGTGACTTGCAAGTTGCAGTGGCGTAGCTTGGGCACTACGGGCCGGGGGCGAGTAGGGCCATGCAGGCTCCTATGGTATGTAGGTATGATGATTTTTTTTCACGGGCCCCCTTATATGATCAAATCCGGATCATTTTTTCCCCGCCCCTAGTTATGCCACTAATGACTTGATGCACACAAAAGGGTTTTAATAGTTCCAGTGCTAACCTATGCACAGCATAATTTAATCTTTTTCTGCAGCAAACAAGCAAGTCCAGCAATAAGAATTTGAATAACTTGGGAGTGGTATTAAAATCAAATTGCATCAAACTTTCAGCAGGTCACAAATCTTTCTCTATGGCAATCTAGTAATGTTGTTTTCAAAATTGTATTAAGAAATTTCAACTAAATTTATTGCATTTGATTGGTCAAATGTTAGTCAGAAATTTGTGCATGTATTAGATCCTGTATCAAAAAAATTGAGCTTGTCACCCCCCTAACCTAGTTGGAAAAGTGTCCAAGAATTTCAAAAAATAATGAAGTATTAATAATCTGATAATGATAATCTATTCAGATTTTCCATCACAACCTTCGTAAAGGGAAAAAGTGTTCAATTTTGTTTGGTTATTTTGGTTTCAAAATTTATTATGTGTTTAGTGCAGTAAACTTTACATCCTGGAATCCCTGATTTTCTTTGTTTGATTTATAGAACCAATGGTTAGTTTACTTCAGGTTGAACAAAACACAGAAGCATGTATGAGGAATGCACAGAAAGGTAAGAATTGTATTGTTCTTTAAACTTAAATTACTATTTACAAAAAATGCTTTTACACTAGTAATAAAAGTAAAGTAAAACTATTCTTTAGAAAGCCTTTACGTATGAAAATTTGATATTTAAGCAGTTGTTGACAGTTCAGCAGTGTTTGCTTACATAGTTGTTGTGTTCTTACATTCTTTAAAAGCCCACTTGTACCTTGTCTCAATGTTGCAGTTAAAGAGCATCATCCTGGGACATTTTTGTTGAAATGGAGTAGAAGGGGGGAAAGTGCGACAACAATCTTGTGATTAGTTCAGCGGTGTAGCTAGACTTCTCTTTTTAGGGAGGGGGTTGAAAGCCAATAAAAAAAGGAAGCAACGACAATAAATATTTCCAAATTCAAGCTATTTTTGTTCTTCTTAAAGTCATCTTACTGCCAATGGACCCTGATTGCAGTATGCTTACATATAAAATTGTTCTTACATGTACACTTTAAAGGCTTTTTTAACAAATAGTTTTACTGTACTTATAAAACAAATTTTGGATTGTCGGTTCTGAGAGCAAATGGGTTTCAATTTATCTTCAGTCACGAGATTTCCTTGTTCACACTCTTTTATCTTCTACTCCCTAAATCCGTTGACTTCTCGGTTCCACAGGGGAGTTGCCTTGGACCTGTTTTATTTACATACTACTTATCTACACTTGAGTAAGTTGTTTCAGGCCACGATGCAGATATTTGTGGATATGCTGATGCCCCATGGTATTTTGGATGCTTTTCTTTGTGGTACACCAGAAGAAATTTCTACTATAAACAGTCTAGAACACGGTTTCTTAATTAATTTTTTCTAAGGGCCACCATTTGAGAACAGCCTCAGGCCGCAGGCCAATTGCGTGGCAAAACCAGCATCACATGAAAAGACAAAACCCATCAAAACAAGCCCTAAATACAAACAAGCTAAGAGCACGCGCGATAAGGATGTACTGTATGCCAGATGTCGGCGGTTCTTTTATCTGCCTTCCTTTGACACACTGTGAGTCTGTCCATTTTGAATTTATTTGATGAGAGTTTACCGCCACCACAACAGCAAGGGTAAAATTGTGCCTGAGAGGTTAGATCATTCCAGAGGTAGGAAGGAGAGTAAACAGGGGAAGATTAAGAGAAACATGAGAACTAAAAGCCAGAAAGCTGGGATCGAGAGAGGTGTATGGGTGGGAAAATAATGTAGAGAGAGAGAGGGGGTGGGGAAGGAGGACTAAATATGGTTGTAGAGGGAAGCATGATGAAGGAATGAAGGAAGATAATTTTATCTGGAGGTTTTTTTGGAAGAGCTTGGCTACTGAGTTGTCGACACGGGATAGGTTGTGAGTAGTGGGTTTGATCAGAATAGTGGGCTGGATGACGTGGAGTTTGTTATTAATTTGGGAGTCCCAGGAAGTTTGCCAGCGGTCACAAACAAGGGAAATGATAAGCAATTTGATGTCCGAAAGGATTTTGGGAAAAGGGGTAGGGGGGAAGGGTAAGGGCAAGCTTAGCAGCTGCATCAGCCCTGTCATTGCCAGGGATGCCAACATGGCTGGGTATCTAGAAGAAAAGAATATGTTTCCTACAGAGGGGGGACGAGAGGAGTTTACGGAGGATGAGGTGAGATGTGGGGTTATTCCATTTAACATTGAGTAACAAAGTAAAGACAGCCTTGGAATCAGAGAAGATGGCAAAGTGGCTGAGCGGAGAATATTCAATAAAGTTGAGGGAGAGGAAGATGGCCTTGGACTCGGCCAAGAAGATGGATGAGTTGGGAAGCCTGCTAATGAGGGTGATGTCTTGGATGACTGCAGCAGCAGCTGTCTTGTCGCCTTCTTTGAGGCCATTAGTATAGATGGAGGTATAGTTTGAGAGTTGGTCTTTGATTTGGTTGTGGAGGTTGATGAAGAGGTTAGGGTGGGTTTGGATTTTGTGATGAGTGGAGAGGTCCAGGTGGATAGTAGGGAGGGGTGGTCCATTTTATATTGAAACTGTCTATCTGTTCCCCTAACCTCCTCCCTGACTTTAGTTGGAGAGTCACTGCTGACCTCTGTGGTAGTGATCATTACCCTCTTCTTATACACTCCAATCTTCAAATCCCCACTGAGCACACCCCAACTGGAACCTCGACAAGGCTGACTGGTCCCTTTTGAAACCCTCTGTGACTCACACCTCTCCCCATCTTCTCGAGGATGAGGATCCATGTCTAACTTCAGTAATATCCTTATCAACATCGCCACCTGCTCAATTCCCAAAACCTCCAAACCCCAAATCATCCCCAACCCCTGGTTCTCAGATGACTGCAAAACCGCCATCAAGAACAGGAAAAGAACCCTCAGGAACTTTAAAACTAACCCGACCACCCATAACCTTAACCTCTTTCGATCAGCCATGCCAAGGCCAGACGACTATCAAGGACAGTAAAACCAACACTTGGAACAACTTTATCTCTTCTCTCACCACCAACACCCCCACTAAGAAGATTAGGAGAATGGTTAACAGCTTCCACGGCAGAGTAGGCAAATCTTCCATCTCCCATCTCTCTTGGAATGGAGACCTTCTCACCGCAAAAAAAGACATCGTTGACCACCTCGCCGCCTCTTTCAGCAACATCTCGCCTCGACCAACTACTCCAATGCTTTCAAAATAAAAAGCTTGTGATGAAGCCCTGAGAATCACTTCCCTCTGACAACTCCGAAAGCTACAACACCTCTCTCACCCTTTCTGAATTAAACCAAGCCATCAGCGACGCTGGCTGCACCTCCAAGGGCCCAGATAACATCCCCTATCAGTTTCTGAAACACCTCCCATCAAAGCCACCACTACCCTACTCACCATCTTCAACCACATTTGGTCCTCACACTCCTTTCCCCTATCTGGAGGACAGCTATTGTCATCCCCTCGCCCTTAAACCGGGAAGGATAGCACCGACCCCACCAGCTACCGACCCATCGCCTTACTTGCTGTCTCTGTAAAATTATGGAAAAGATCATTAATCAGAGACTAAACTGGTTCCTCGAGACCAACAGAATCCTCTCTCCTCACCAAAGCGGCTTCCAAAACGCCGCAATACCTAGATCAGTTAATTACGCCGACACCGCTATCCGGGAATCCTTTGCAAAAAGGAACACCTCATTGCCATATTTTTTGACCTCGAGAAAGCTTTCACACTACTTGGAAATACGGCATTACCCGGAAACTTCACACCATTGGCCTCAGAGGCCACCTCCCATCTTTATTCAAAACTTCCTCTCACCCAGGCAGTTCCAAGTTCAGATTGGCCACACCCTCTCCAAGCTGTACCCCAAGAAGAGGGCGCCCCCAAGGCAGCATCCTCTCCCCACTCTCTTCAACCTGAGCATTAATGACATCGGGAATGACCTTGGCCCCAGCATCAAACGTACCCTCTACGTGGATGACTTCACCATCTTCTACTCCTCCCCTAGCTTTCCTATTGTTGAAAATAGGCTCCAAACCAGCCTCAATCAGCTGCAAGTCTGGAGCAACAATAACGGTTTTAGATTCTCCAAAGACAAGACAGTCTGCATGCACTTTTGTCATTTCAACAACCTCCACCCCAACCCGAACTTTGTGCTCAATGGGAATCGATCCCTAAAGTTGAAAACACAAGGTTCCTTGGTCTAACTCTAGACCCCAAGCTCACCTACAAGCCACATCACCAACCTGAAACTTAAATGCAATAGCTCCCCAACCTCCTCCGTCTGCTCTCCAACACTACTTGGGGAGCGAACCGCTATGCTCTCCTCAAAATTTTCAGGCTCACCATTCGTGCTGCTTGACTATGGCAATATTGTTTACTGTGTCGCTCACAACTCATACCTCAACCACATTAACACCATCCAAAATGAAGCCCTCAGGCTTTGTCTAGGAGCCTACAGGACCTCCCCAATCACTAGCCTTCATGTTGAAGCCAACGAACCCCTTTCTACTTAGATGTAAAAAGCTTAGCCTCTCCTATGCTTTTAGAGTCCTCACCAACACCCAGAACCCTGTTTACAACCTCATCAGGTACCCCAATTTCTCCTCCCTCTTTGATAGGACTAAAACCCTATCGCCCCTTCAGCTTACGCATTAAATCAGACCTCTTTCAACTTGGCATCAACCCCGCCACTCGGCACCTATTCCTGGCCCACTTTTCCGCCTTGGGCCACCCCTTCCTTCTGTTCACCTAGACCTCTCCACTTATAACAAAACTCAAACTCACCCTAATCTCTTCATCAATCTCCACAACCAAATCAAAGACCAACTCTCAAATTACACCTCCATCTATACTGATGGCTCCAAGGAAGGCAACAAGACAGCTGCTGCTGCCATCATCCAAGACATCACCTCAGTAGCAGACTTCCTGACCACTCATCCATCTTTTCAGCCGAGGCTAAGGCCATTCTCCTCGCCTCAACTTTATTGAGTACTCTCCTCTTAGTCACTTTGCCATTTTCTCTGACTCAAAGGCTGTTCTTACTTCATTACTCAATCTTAAATGGGATAATCTCACCTGCCACCTCCTCCTCCGAAACTCTTTCTCCCACCCTCTGCAGGAAAAGTGTTCTTTCTTCTGGGTACCCAGCCATGTTGGCATCCCTGGCAATGACAGGGCTGATACAGCCGCTAAGCTTGCCCTTAACCTCCTCCCTTCCCCTTTTCCCAAAACCCTCTCTGACATCAAACCGCTTATCGCTTCTCTTGTTCGTGACCGCTGGCAAACCTTATGGAACTTCCAAATTGATAACAAACTCCATGTTATCCAGCCCACAATCCCGATCAAATCCACCATCAACAACCTTTCTCAGATCGACAACGCTCATATTACCCATCTTAGAATTGGTCACACCCACCTCACTCACTCCCACCTCCTTATTGGTTCCCCAACCCTCTGTAACAATTGCCACTGCATCCTTACAATCCAACACGCTCTCCTTGCTTGCCCCCTGTACAACCTTCCCAGAGCTTCTCTCGCCTCCCACAACTCAATTGCTGAGTTCTTCCAAAAAAATCCTCCAGATAAAATAGTCTCCTTCCTTCAGCATGCATCCCTCTACAACCATATTTAATCCTCCTCTTCCACTCCCTCTCTACTTTGTTTTTAGTTTTACCCATGCACCTCCTCTCTCGATCACAGCTTTCTGGCTTTTGTTCTTGAATTTCTCTCATTCTTCCCCTGGTCTCTTTCCTTACTACCTCTAAAATGATCTGACCTCTCAGGCACAATTTGACCTTCGTTGTCGTGGTGCCGTTAAGACCTCATCAAACAAACAAACAAACAAAGATAACATTTTATTTGATAAGCCGCGACATTATAGTGCTCCGATCTGCCTTGAAAAAAAAATATATATATACAAGAGTTTTGCGATTTTTACCGATCTCATACAACAGTATATATTTTTTTCCACTACGACTATTGTTCGCGGGCCAGATTGGATTATCTGGTGGGCCAGATTGGATTGTCTGGTGGGCCAGATTTGGCCCGTGGGCCGCCTATTAGGAATGGCTGGAAGGATGTCTCACCTCTCTTCAGGCATGGATGAATGCAAATAGATTAAAGATGAATGCTGCATTGACTGAATTGATACACTTTGGCTGCTTCTCACATTTGAACAAATGCTGTGTCAATGTTATGTGTCAGCGATACTAAGATCCTTAGATCTAATATGATTAAGTATCTTGGCGTATGGCTGGGTAAACATCTCTCTCTAAAATATCTATTAACACAGAAAGTTAAAGTTGCCATGTACAATGTTTAGAATATTTGTTCCATCAAGAAATATTTATCGTTAGACACTTGTAAACTTCTTGTAATTAACTTAGTTGTAAGCCACTTTGATTATGGTAACTCCCTTTATTTCGGCTTACCTGGTTGTGATTTGGCTCGTTCACAACGTGTTCAGAATGCCGCTGCTGAACTTATAGTGGGTTATGATCATTTGATATTTCTAAAAATGCTCTCAAATCGTTACATTGGCTATTCGTTTTTTGATTTCAAAATTGTTGTTCTTGTTTTCAATTAATTGTTTGCATGGTTTAGTGTCTTTCTACCTGTAAATCTTCAATATTCAGAGCTGGCCTTCATTCTGCTACCTCGGTGAACACTGCACCCACACCTATTGTCCCATTTCATAGAAATAAAACTATCCCTGATAGATCTTTTGCTTATTCTGGCCCCTCCCTACCCCCTGATATCCATATTTGTGCTGGCCCCTCCCTACCCTCTGATATCCCTATGTGTGCTTCTACTCAGACTTTTAAGAAATGTCTCAAATCTTTTTTGTTCAGAGAGGCTTATTTTAAACTTTTATGTGTTAAGACCGTAACACACCAAACGCGATGCGCGAGCAAATCTTTAGATAATCATACAGGAAACAAATATTACTTTGACCTTTTGTTACACGATGAACTTTACAATTAAGGCTTTCTGATGATACTGGAAAATTGGTTAGAAATGCTTTTTTCTTCAAACTGTGGAGAAATTCGCTTTAGTGGGGCACAATTTTCTGTCGCAACACAAATTTTGTTTAAATGGGCATAGAAAAGCCCTTTCAATCAATTTTCAGTTATCATCTGAATAGCCATGCGATGACGATGCTTCTCTAAAAACAAGAGGTCAAAATGTTTCTCTTCCTAGAAATAATAATGGTAATGATAATAATAATGATGAAGATGAAGATGAAGATGATGATAATAATGATAATGATAATAATAATAATGATAATGATAATATTATTAATGATAATGATAATAATAATGATTAATAATAATAATGATTAATAATAATAAGGATAATGATTAATATGATAATAATAATGATAATGATTAATAATAATAATGATAATGATTAATAATAATAATGATAATGATTAATAATGATAATGATTAATAATGATAATGTTAATGATAATAATAATGATGATAATAATAATAATAATAATAATAATAATAATAATAATAATAATAATAATGATAATGATTAATAATAATAATAATAATAATAAAGATTAATAATGATAATGATAAAGATTAATAATGATAATAATGATTAATAATGATAATAATGATGATGATGATGATGATAATAATGATAATGATTAATAATGATGATGATGATGATGATGATGACAATGCGATGACGATGATAATGATGTTTAATGATAATGATAATAATAATAAAAATGATAATGATTAATAATAGTAATAATAATGATTAATAATGATAATTATAATAATAATGATGATAATAATGATTAATAATAATAAGATAATAATTAATATATAATAATAATGATAATGATTAATAATAATAATGATTAATAATAATAATGATAATGATTAATAATGATAATGATAAATAATGATAATGATTAATAATGTTAATGATAATAATAATGATAATAATAATAGTAATAATAATGATAATGAATAATAATAATAATGATGATAATGATTAATGATAATAATAATAATAAAGATTAATAATGATAATGATAATAATAATGATAATGATTAATAATGATGATGATGATGATAATAATGATAATAATAATAATAATGATAAAACAAATAATAATAATAATGATGATTAATAAAAATGATAATGATAATGATAATAATGGTAATTATAATAATAATGATAATAATAATAATGATAATGATTAATAATAATATAATGAGATAATGATGAAAATGATAATGATAGTAATAATAATGATAATAATGGTAATGATTAATAATAATGATAATTATCAATAATAATAATGATTAATAATATAATGATAATAATAATGATAATGATTATTAATGATAATGATTAATGATGATATGTAGAACATTTTAATTTCCAATTTCCCTCTTCCCCACACAACCCATCTTCATCACTGACAAATTTGGGAGGAAATTTGCTCACTCTAAATATATCTAATTTGGAAGTTCTATTTTAAAAAATTTGTGTTTACTTTTTCTAAAACTAATGAAGAATTTCATAATTTTACAGAAAATGGTTAATCATAATTCAGACATTTGGAGAAAAAAATTACAGAAGATCACAAGTCAGAAAATGTATTATTTTGCCCAGTACTGAATTTTTATCTGCACAAATTTTCGGACTTTTCGGAAATTTCCACCCAAATGTGGGGGTTGAGAAGGGGACATGTTTATTATTTGAATATTGATCACTAAAATAAAATCCAATCTTATTCTGTTTCAGAGCTTCACAAGCAGCGGATGCACCAAGTGAAGGAAACCCTCAAGTATATTTCAGACACCAACTGGAAATACAAATCACCGGATAAAATTTTGGGTCTGGATTGAAAAGGGTCCGCCACGCTTCATTGTTGAATGGTTCTTAGCGAGGTAACCATACTTGGATAAAGAGTTGGCAGGTCTGCTTTCTTGGGTGATTTGATGATACTGATAAATTATAAACTCATGTTACATTCATTTCAAGATGGAACTATGCATGAATGTGCGTTTGTCACTATCAAGTTGAGAACCGTTGAAAGTCATCCTTCTCCACAGCAGGGGGAACTTCCCCCTCTTCCCTTCTTCCAGTTGGTGTAATAAAGCAACATTGAACATGGTGTGCAAATGAAGTTGGTCACTTACAGTCCGTGGCATAGCCAGGGTTTTCAACTTGGGGGGAGAGGGGGGATTGAATTGAACCGACAAGACATAGTGGTGTAATTGAGGTGACACCAAAGGTGTCATTTCGAGCACAAAGTGCTTGAACCGACGGCACCAATCTGAAAGCACCAATCTGAACTTATGGATTAAAATCATAACCGACGGATTAAACTATTGGGAGGGGGGGCGATCGCCCCCCAAACCTGGAAAAAATTGATGGTTCTGGTGTTTTTAAGTGCAGAAAAAACAGGAATTTGCAGCGAGACGCAAATTATTATTTTTTTAATATTTTTTTTAGATTTCCTGATAAGTAAGTAACAGTATATGTGGTAAATATGTGCTCTAAAACGTTCCCCATGAAATTGTGCAATGAATAGTACAATAAATTGCAAAAGCGTGAGAAGATTTTTGAAGGATCTTTTATTATCTTTTGTAAAAGCTTTGTTTTTTATTCTGTCAATGTTGTTTGAAATATAATGTAATATAAAAATGATATAGTAATAATGATAATATAATATTGCACTTTGGGCAAATGTTTTCAGAACTTGGTCACACCCGAATCATCATGTATCTAGTATACATCATGTATCTCCATGGTCTCTTCTATATCCATGTCCTACATGGCATCCCATATCCTACATGGCATCCCATGTCCCATAACGGCATCCCACACCATGTCCCACATGACATCCCATCTCTCATCCCACATGGCATTCCACCATATCTCCCACATAGTATCCCACCCAATGTCCCACATGACATCCCATTCTATGGCATTTCACCCTATATCCTGCATGGCATTCCACCCTATATCCTGCATGGCATTCCACCATGGCATTCCACCATATATCCTACATGGCATCCCACTCCATGTACCACATGACATCCCATAGGCTCCATAAGAAGTCTCATCCTAGCTATCACAGTCCTTGATTGAGCTTACTATGTATGAAAGTGTCAGTTCATACAACTTATATGCAAATGACGCGTTGAATAAGAAGAAAAAAAGACGGAATCAAATAATTATGCCCGTTATCCCTTGGTGTATACCACATGGTATATTTACCACATGGTATATTTTATATCATATGGCCCCCATCCATGTCCATGGCATCCCTCCCCACATGGCATCCCTCCCTATGTCCATATGCAGTCACATCCTATCACACTCCCTGACTGAGCATACTAGATAAAAAAAGTCTGGTCAAGTCATATACTGTAGCAACTTTATGCAAATGAGCACAATGATAAAGGCGGAATTTAATAATCATGCCTGATACGTTGCTTAAATATTTTGAAGGTTTTTAAATCTCAAGTGGTGGTAGAGAGACGCTTAAGGATCTCTGCAGAATATTGGAAAATTATGTCATTTTACAGTTATCTTCTGAGAAAAAAAATAGACTTTTTAAGGAAACTAACCTTCAATCTGTCTTAAGTGTCTCTGAAAAACTTTCAACATTTTGTAAGGAAATTTTAACCTTCCATAAGGATATCTGAAGAAACTTAAACTTTTTCTGAGGAACTCTGAAGAAACTTTAACATTTTCTGAGGAATTCACAAAAAAAACTAACATTTCTAAGGAAATCTAAGGAAAAACTGGATGGCCGGACAGATGAAATCGCCTTTACATAGGTTCGCATTATGCTTCGCATGCTCACCAAAAAGAGACCTACATGCCGAAAAGTTGACACTTGAGTTAATCCTGAAGACTCGGGTATGGCAATTATGAACCCGACTTCATGTTCAGTGTAGTGTGTTTCCACTCAAAACAATGATTGTTTATCTGCTATTCCCATGTACACCTCAGTCAAGTAGCCCAAGGTTATTTGTGTGTATAAGATTACAGAAAGCCACTGCTTAGTAATCAGGGCACTTTTGTGATTAAAATCACTCATCCGTGTTAAGTGTCTTAGTGGGAGAAATTTGTTTGCAAGCTGGTGATAAAAATAATTGTGTATTGTATGCTTGAGGCAACTTTGCTTGCTATCACAAACATCAAGTGGATGCTGACAGGGCCTGTGGTGGCGTCTCCATTCTCGTTAGACACGATATCCCACACAGCCCTGTTCGTGTGCACACCGACCTTCAGGCCATCTGTATTTCTATCTCCCTCCACAAAACTTTCACTCTCTGCAATATCTATCTCCCTCCCAACACCAACATTCAACCAACCAGCCTTAACAACCTCATCTCTCAGCTTCCCACCCCTTCATCCTTCTTGGTGACTTCAACGCTCACAACCCTCTGTGGGGCTCTAATACCACCACCCCTAGAGGCAAGTTCATCAAAACGCCTCCGTCAGCACAGCCTGTCCTTACTGAACACTAACTCCCGACCTACCTTCATCCTGCCACAGGCTCTCTCACCTGTATTGACCTGTCTATCTGTTCCCCTAACCTCCTCCCTGACTTTAGTTGGAGAGTCACTGCTGACCTCTGTGGTAGTGATCATTACCCTCTTCTTATACACTCCAATCTTCAAATCCCCACTGAGCACACCCCAACTGGAACATCGACAAGGCTGACTGGTCCCTTTTGAAACCCTCTGTGACTCACACCTCTCCCCATCTTCTCGAGGATGAGGATCCCATGTCTAACTTCAGTAATATCCTTATCAACATCGCCACCTGCTCAATTCCCAAAACCTCCAAACCCCAAATCATCCCCAACCCCTGGTTCTCAGATGACTGCAAAACCGCCATCAAGAACAGGAAAAGAGCCCTCAGGAACTTTAAAACTAACCCGACCACCCATAACCTTAACCTCTTTTCGCATCAGCCGTGCAAGGCCAGACGCACTATCAAGGACAGTAAAACCAACACTTGGAACAACTTTATCTCTTCTCTTACCACCAACACCCCCACTAAGAAGATTTGGAGAATGGTTAACAGCTTCCACGGCAGAGTAGGCAAATCTTCCATCTCCCATCTCTCTGGAATGGAGACCTTCTCACCGCAAAAAAAGACATTGTTGACCACCTCGCCGCCTCTTTCAGCAACATCTCGGCCTCGACCAACTACTCCAATGCTTTCAAAATCAAAAAGCTTATGATGAAGCCCGAGAATCACTTTTCCTCTGACAACTCCGGAAGCTACAACACCCCTCTCACCCTTTCTGAATTAAACCAAGCCATCAGCGACGCTGGCTGCACCTCCAAGGGCCCAGATTACATCCCCTATCAGTTTCTGAAACACCTCCCATCAAAGCCACCACTACCCTACTCACCATCTTCAACCACATTTGGTCCTCACACTCCTTTCCCCTATCTGGAGGACAGCTATTGTCATCCCCGTCCTTAAACCGGGAAGGATAGCACCGACCCCACCAGCTACCGACCCATCGCCTTACTTGCTGTCTCTGTAAAATTATGGAAAAGATCATTAATCAGAGACTAAACTGGTTCCTCGAGACCAACAGAATCCTCTCTCCTCACCAAAGCGGCTTCCAAAACGCCGCAATACCCTAGACCAGTTAATTACGCCGACACCGCTATCCGGGAATCCTTTGCAAAAAGGAACACCTCATTGCCATATTTTTTGACCTCGAGAAAGCTTTCGACACTACTTGGAAATACGGCATTACCCGGAAACTTCACACCATTGGCCTCAGAGGCCACCTCCCCATCTTTATTCAAAACTTCCTCTCACCCAGGCAGTTCCAAGTTCAGATTGGCCACACCTCCAAGCCGTACCCCCAAGAAGAGGGCGCCCCCAAGGCAGCATCCTCTCCCCACTCTCTTCAACCTGAGCATTAATGACATCGGGAATGACCTTGGCCCCAGCATCAAACGTACCCTCTACGTGGATGACTTCACCATCTCCTACTCCTCCCCTAGCTTTCCTATTGTTGAAAATAGGCTTCAAACCAGCCTCAATCAGCTGCAAGTCTGGAGCAACAATAACGGTTTTAGATTCTCCAAAGACAAGACAGTCTGCATGCACTTTTGTCATTTCAACAACCTCCACCCCAACCCGAACTTTGTGCTCAATGGGAATCGTGATCCCTAAAGTTGAAAACACAAAGTTCCTTGGTCTAACTCTAGACCCCAAGCTCACCTACAAGCCACACATCACCAACCTGAAACTAAAATGCAATAGCTCCCTCAACATCCTCCGACTGCTCTCCAACACTACTTGGGGAGCGAACCGCTATGCTCTCCTCAAAATTTTCAGGCTCACCATTCGTGCCAACCTTGACTATGGCAATATTGTTTACTGTGTCGCTCACAACTCATACCTCAACCACATTAACACCATCCAAAATGAAGCCCTCAGGCTTTGTCTAGGAGCCTACAGGACCTCCCCAATCACTAGCCTTCATGTTGAAGCCAACGAACCCCCCTTTCTACTTAGATGTAAAAAGCTTAGCCTCTCCTATGCTTTTAGAGTCCTTACCAACACCCAGAACCCTGTTTACAACCTCATTAGGTACCCCAATTTCTCCTCCCTCTTTGATAGGACTAAAACCCTATCGCCCCTTCAGCTTACGCATTAAATCAGACCTCTTTCAACTTGGCATCAACCCCGCCACTCTCGGCACCTATTCCTGGCCCACTTTTCCGCCTTGGGCCACCCCCTTCCTTCTGTCCACCTAGACCTCTCACTTATAACAAAACTCAAACTCACCCTAATCTCTTCATCAATCTCCACAACCAAATCAAAGACCAACTCTCAAATTACACCTCCATCTATACTGATGGCTCCAAGGAAGGCAACAAGACAGCTGCTGCTGCCATCATCCAAGACATCACCCTCAGTAGCAGACTTCCTGACCACTCATCCATCTTTTCAGCCGAGGCTAAGGCCATTCTCCTCGCCCTCAACTTTATTGAGTACTCTCCTCTTAGTCACTTTGCCATTTTCTCTGACTCAAAGGCTGTTCTTACTTCATTACTCAATCTTAAATGGGATAACCTCACCTGCCACCTCCTCCTCCGGAAACTCTTTTCTCCCACCCTCTGCAGGAAAAGTGTTCTTTCTTCTGGATACCCAGCCATGTTGGCATCCCTGGCAATGACAGGGCTGATACAGCCGCTAAGCTTGCCCTTAACCTCCTCCCTTCCCTTTTCCCAAAACCCTCTCTGACATCAAACCGCTTATTGTTTCTCTTGTTCGTGACCGCTGGCAAACCTTATGGAACTTCCAAATTGATAACAAACTCCATGTTATCCAGCCCACAATCCCGATCAAATCCACCATCAACAACCTTTCTCAGATCGACAACGCTCATATTACCCGCCTTAGAATTGGTCACACCCACCTCACTCACTCCCACCTCCTTATTGGTTCCCCCAACCCCTCTGTAACAATTGCCACTGCATCCTTACAATCCAACACGCTCTCCTTGCTTGCCCCCTGTACAACCTTCCCAGAGCTTCTCGCTCCCCCACAACTCAATTGCTGACTTCTTCCAAAAAAAAATCCTCCAGATAAAATAGTCTCCTTCCTTCAGCATGCATCCCTCTACAACCATATTTAATCCTCCTCTTCCACCCCCTCTCTACTTTGTTTTTAGTTTTACCCATGCACCTCCTCTCTCGATCACAGCTTTCTGGCTTTTGTTCTTGAATTTCTCTCATTCTTCCCCTGGTCTCTTTCCTTACTACCTCTAAAATGATCTGACCTCTCAGGCACAATTTGACCTTCGTTGTCGTGGTGCCGTTAAGACCTCATCAAACAAACAAACATTGAGGTGATGTGGTCATGAACTGTGAATGATTGACAGACCAATTCTTTTAATGAAAGATATTGCTTCATGTACCACATCTAAAAAGCTTATTCTGTTCTCAAAGCTATTCATGTGTAAAGTTGTAATATGGAGGCTGCCCTTTCGTGTTGAAATATTGCCCTGTGTATTAGCACAATTATGTATTTCTATATAATAGAGAATATAAACATGCTTGAACTATATGTAAAATTAAAAGGATGTTCATTTCTTGCCACTCCCCCGTCATGTTTCGCCCCTCCAACCAAAATCTCTCCCAGCTGCCTGTGTGTACACCTATACTTGTTGGCAGTTTTCACAACCCTGCATTTAAAGAATTAGTTCAGTGGTAAAGCATGTCAATATTATATTAAAGAGGACTTTAAAAGAAACAAAATGGTGCAGAAAGTGTTTAAAATTCTTCTTCTGTTAAGGAGATATTCAAGTTTAAACTTTTAGCTTATCTGTGTAGAAGTGACTGGTGTAGTAAGTCTACTATGGAAGGTTGGTGTCCTCATCCTCACATTCTTAACAATTGTTAATGTATATTAAAGAAATTGTATTAACTTATTTTGAATTGTTTTTCCTCAAACTTTATTCAAGTTGTAAATTATAACTACCCTTACTTCATTCTATTTACTACATTCCTCACATTTCCAATGGTTTTTAAGCCACAAAATCACAGGAAGAAATCTGGTAGAATACATAAAGACTTTGAGGAATCTGAGTCTGTGATGTCACAACTAGTCTGATTTTAGTTCTTTCTACATAAATGATACCAACTTCAAAATTAAATATCTCCCTATCGGAATAACATTGTTTTGAATGTTTGTTTGATGAGGGCTTAACGGCACCACGACAACGAAGGTCAAATTGTGCCTGAGAGGTCAGATCATTCTAGAGGTAGAAAGGAAAGAAAACAGGGGGAGAATGAAAGCTTTCTTCATTATTTTGTTTCTTTTGAAGTCCTCTTGTTAAAGAAGATGGACTTGCTTGACCCCTGAACTAATCCTGTAAAGAGACAAATAAGCTGATGACAAAGTTAAGTTTATTGTAAGTAATATATTCTGTTTATATCTCTACAATTCTTGTAAAATATTGTATAAAAATTTGGCAAATTTTAGTGGTATATGTGAATAGAATCAGTGAAAGTATTGTTTCTTTATATGAAGCAGAAAACAACATTGGCATTAATAATAAACATTTTTGTTATGAAATAGATGATTATATCAAATATTATTATCTGAATATATAGAAAATTGCATAAAACAAAGTTTGCACATGAATTTTGCATATAGTATTTCCCCCAATCAGCATGTATCCGTATCCAGGTACTGTACTACTTAAACACATACATTCTGTACCTGCAGTGTATGATGATAATGTGATGTATGTAATGTGATGTACATAATGTGATGTACATAATGTCCTGTATGTAATGTACTGTACATATAATGTACTGTATATAATGTACTGTACATATAATGTACTGTACATATAATGTACTGTACATATAATGTACTGTATATAATGTACTGTACATATAATGTACTGTACATATAATGTACTGTACATATAATATACTGTATATAATGTACTGTACATATAATGTACTGTACATTATGTACAGTACATATAATGTACTGTACATATAATGTACTGTACATATATAATGTATGTAATGTATTGTACATATAATGTACTGTGCATTATGTACAGTACATAATGTAATGTATATATAATGTACTGTACATATAATGTACTGTACATATAATGTTCTGTACATATATTGTACTGTACATATAATGTACTGTACATAATGTACCATACACCATGTACTGTACATAATGTACTGTACATATTGTACTGTACATATAATATACTGTACATAATGTACTGTCCATAATATATTATACATATAATGTACTGTATGTAATGTACCGTACATCATGTACTGTACATATAATGTACTACTGTACATATAATGATTTTACTGTATGTAATGTACTGTGCACATGCTGATGGGTTGTAACACTTACAAGCTGGACAAAAATACTATTGCAAAGCAAAAACAAAAGGTATCAAAATTGTTTATATATGAAAAAGTGGTTTCAAACAAGTTCCAAAGCATTAAACTTGCAGCAATGCACTTGTCAATTGTGTGACTCACATTAGTAAAGACACTGCATTAAACTTGCAGCAATGCACTTGTCAATTGTGTGACTCACATTAGTAAAGGCACTGCATTAAACTTGCAGTAATGCACTTGTCAATTGTGTGACTCACATTAGTAAAGGCACTGCATTAAACTTGCAGCAATGCACTTGTCAATTGTGTGACTCACATTAGTAAAGGCACTGCATTAAACTTGCAGTAATGCACTTGTCAATTGTGTGACTCACATTAGTAAAGGCACTGCTTAAAAATTTGGCCTGCAATTTTGAAGCAACAAATTAACCACATGATTCCACAAAATTAACTTTGCATTGTAACATTGAGGTATAAATAGTTCTATGCTCATAGTTCATTTCACCTTTCCCCAGCAGCAAAGACAAACAATGCCAGCATTGATTACGGTTACTACTTATATTACAAAGGACTGCCATTATATTCAGATGTGTATCACTAAAAATACCACTAACAGCAGTGGGAGTAGTTGTTATCTTGAAGGAGCCTTAGAGAGGTGAAACTGTATACAGTTTTGTTGTTTGGGAAACAAAGAAATATATAACTTTTTCTTCAACCGGCCATGCTCCATTGGAGGGCAGGTTGAGATGTTCCTGGTTTTAAGCAGAGCCATTTCTTATGACTTTTACAATTCCGGACAAGGCGAGTCATTGCACCAAAGTGACTGAACAAAACATGTACATTGATGCACCCCTTACATTATTTGTGAAATGACTTACCCCAAATCAATCACCTCTGTACAAACAAAGTCAATGGGTCTAAAGTAAATGACCCTCCCCAGAGTCTAATGACTGACAATTTGGTACAATAATGCACATGTAAGTCACTATTTCATATGTCAATGACTCACCTTTGACTGACATTGCTAGGGGTAGTAGAGGTGAGTCATACAAGTGCATAATATCTTGTGAAAATGTTTGTTAAATAAATCTGAATCGGTCTTTTAAATTTTTTCAACACTCTGATACAACACTTGAAGACTTCAAGAAAATTTAACCCAATAACTCCTTTAATCACCGTAACTTCTTTCCCTTATTCACCTTCTCTCCCTCCTTCCCTCTTTCCCTCCTATCTTTCCTCTGTCCTAACTCAAACACCTTAACACCATCTTGGCACAGTTCACTCTGACTGTCACGGTGCGGTTAAACATCAACAAACCAAACTAAACTGTAGGTTGAGCTACATCAGTGATGTCTGCTATTAAACTATTTCTTTGCTTCTGTTTGATAAAACTCACTCTAGTCTGGGTTGAAATGGAAAGTTAATAGAAGAATCAAAGAAAATTCTTATTACTTTAGATGTTTGCTTATATGGTAATTTTTATACAGTACTGTACTTGTTCAGTGACTACTTTTGTTTCAAGTTTGAGGGAACCTAGAGAGGGGACACAAGGTTCAAGGGTGTTTCCTTAATATATACGGAAACACCTAAAAATTAGGACTTAAATAATGATTTATACTTCTCTTCAGTGCAGTTATACTCACATGGCACTTCAGAAACCTGAATTAGGGTATAATTAATGTTTTATATTTCACTTTTACTGCAGTTGTGCTTACATGACACTTCAGAAACCTGAATAGGATATGGGGAATCGTTTTACTTCACTTCAGTGCAGTTGTGCTCACATTGCACTTCAAAAACCTGAATTAGGCTTATAAGGACATTGCACTTCAGAAACCTGAATTAGGCTTATTAGGAATATTTTATACTTCACTTCAGTGCAATTGTGCTCACATGACACTTCAGAAACCTGAATTAGGGTTATAAGGAATATGTTATACTTCACTTCAGTGCAATTGTGCCAACGTGGCACCTCAGAAACCTGAATTAGGATATAAGGAATGTTTTATACTTCTCTTTAGTGCAGTTGTGCTCACGTGGCACTTCAGAAACCTGAATTAGGGTTATAATGAATGTTTTATACTTCTCTTCAGTGCAGTTGTGCTCACATAGCACTTCAGAAACCAACCTGAATTAGGACATAATGTATGATTTGTACTTCATGTTAGTACAGTTGTGCACACATATTACTTTTTCCTGCCATGACATTGATGATGCTGTAGCCTTTCATATATTTGCAGCCATTTTTTTAATTCAAAATTTGCCTAGATATTTCAAGGAAAAAAATATCTATGTACATCAAACTTAAACTTTGGTTTTATTTTGTCCAAATATTGGAAAATTTGTCATGGTGATGTGGTCCTTGTGTTAAAATTACTTGATTAAATGATGTCCTGGAAATAAACCCATGGACCACATTCATAATTAACCTCTCTGAGTTAGTTGATCGACTGCATTTTCAACCAATCACTGCACAAATTTGCCTAGCAACAAAATCTGCATAACAAAGTGGGGCAAAACTCCTATGAGGTACTGGTACAGTACAGCTAGCTGCAGCGCTAATCATGCAGTCAATGCAATATACTGCACAAAATACATTTCTGCACACAGACTGAGTGATGATTAGATGCTAAACAAAAATTATGCCTACAGGCTTGTAAATCCGATTTGCATATACTCAGAATGGTTAGCAAGCAGAGTTTTGTGTACACCTTTTGCTAAATACTCTAAAGATCCGGAGAAGTGACATAAATGGATCAAAGCTTGTGACAGGCCACATGAACATCTAAATGTCAATGCATTATTGCGGATTTGAGATTTGTTTGCCCTACCTAGTTACCGCATGGCTATGGTGAGTGTGGCTTATTTTCTAACTCTGAGACGTCAATTTGATTTCCAAAAACTCATAATTTTACTCTGGGTTTGAATTTACTAACAGATATAAATTTAAAAAGCATGTCAAAGTATAAATTGACAGCATTCACATGGCGTTACAGATTAAACCTAAATGGATTGATTGATTTGAAAGACGATGATCCACTTTTGTTCGAACATGATTTCATTCATTTAGGCCTATTAGCATTTATTTCTTCATACAAGGAATCAAAGATGGCTCCAAACTGCTTCTCAAACATCGGTCGTTTGTTCTTCAGGGTCGGAGTGAGCAGGTTACGTTCCACGCTAAACAGCTCTGACATCACACAAATTGCTCGTACCTACATGACGAATAAAAGTGAATCATTACTTATAGTGGCAAAATTGAAGATGGGCAAACTTCTTTAAAATCGGAAAAAAAAATAGCGCAAAATTCTGAAAAAATTAGTTTAAAACTGACGTAATTAATGTTTTATTTTAATTTACACTTCTTGGTATATAAATTTGAAATGCAGACAGCTCTTTTTTATATTTAAATTTGTTATTTTTTTTTCCATCCTCTCTAAAGATAATCGATGCTGAGTAGTCACAGATTCTGACAAAGATTATCGGTGCTTTAGCCATACCCCATCCCAAATCTTAAGTGTTGAAACTACATATCAATCACTTTCAATAACTGATATTTAGCAAAGAAATTCTAACAGTTATATTATATGAATATTTTTGCATTTGATAAAAACACCAACTTTTAAACCACAAAAAACAGACAAAATTAACAATTTTCAAATCATGTTAAAAAAAAAGCATGTCAGGTATGATTTAGAAGAAATACCTTTTAATTTATGTGGCATCGCTAGACCGTCTCTACAGTGCAAAAACAATTAATTAATCCAATTCATGATCAACCTTCTGATATTTCCAAATAATAATTTTCCAGACAGACTTCTGTATTTTCATTACAGCCATGGGCCGGATTTGCCTACCGAAAGTGGGGGTGGGCAAAGTCAAAAGTGTGGGGGATGCAAAAATTCACCATACAAAAGATACAAATTCGGAAAAATTCCTCCCCCCCCCCCCTCCCTCTCAAATCACACCTATGATTACATCACAAACATACATGTAATGCCCAAATTTCTGTATTCTCAAACTCACCTTTTCAAACCCAAATAATTTCTCAGTTTTAGCTCTTTCGTCCAGTTGAGCCATGATTGCTTGTTTTAACTCCTGCAAGAAATAAGGCGGAAGTAAAAACTCATACAATTATATACATACACAAGCTGCTACTTATTCTATACCAACAGAAGTTTTGAGGACTATACTAGAGCTACAGTAATCCAATATATGGACCCCAAAATTTGCCATTTTTTCTATTTTTATTCTTCTATGAGTGCAATCTTACATATGCGTACAACCAAATCACATGAAGCAGTATCTTTCCTTAGGAGAAATGGTTCGTCAATAATTCAAACTTAATGCACATATCGCCTCAGGCATATGATACACAGCTATTTTTACCACCAGTTTGAAAACAAACTTCTTCCACTAAGACACCTAACACGCATGAGTAATTTCAATCACAAAAGTGCCTCATTCAGCTCTGGCTTTGTGTAATCTTATACACACAAAATAGCCCTAGGCTACTTGGCTGTGGCGTGCATGATTGGCAAATAAACAATCATGGAGTGGAAACACATTACACTGAACAGGAAGTTGGGTTATAGTTGCCATATCTGAGTTTTCAGAATTAACTCGGGTGTCGGGTGCGTGTAGGCTTAAAGAGAAACTTTTTGGCATGCATACTGGTGATATTATAATTTCACTGTTAACCTTTTTTCATGGCTACAGGAGGTTTGGGTCCGGAGTTACTTACCCCCTGCTCCCCTCATGGCAGGGCCAAAGTTGGCACTGTAGTCAGCATCCAAAAGTGGGAGGGGTGGGGGGAATCACCTGAACTTTCAAAGTCAACACCAAAAAGTTGGTGTTTCAGAAGATCTTGATAAGGTTATATTTATGAAAAAGTTTGGGGCCCCATATTTAAGTTTAAACTTTGTGGTTTATGTGCCTTAAGTAGTAAAAACAAAGGTAGCATGTATAATCAAACGCCTTGATCAAACAAATCTAGAGACTGCTCACATCCCCTCCCCCTCTCTACCTGAACTTCCCTCAACCCATTCAACTCCATTGCCTGTTGTTTTTCTTTCCAGAATAAATTATTTACAAATTATAAATAGGAAAATACAATACAGAACAATAAAGGAAAGAATGTAGAAAATGAGACAATATATGGATTAAAGATATGAAAATGAATACAAAATGATAAGTTAAAAAGGGTTATAATAAGGGCTCTAAAATACCAAAATGAATCAAAATTGCAGCTTTATGTACAAATGAATTTAAAAAAACTTGTTTTAAAACTTGGATGGTGGCTGGGTGTCTCAGATAATTTGTTTTATTGCACATGGATGTTATTTCTAAATATTTCGTTAAAACTATGTTTTGGAATCCGCCAAATTCTTCCTTTGCTGCATTGTTGATTGTATTTATAAGTAAATCACGGTCTAAACAGAATATATTGGTACAATATTTCAAGAAACTTAATTATATTTTTATCTCTTACTTTTAAAAAATGGTACCAAACTGGGACTGCATAAATGATATAAGGCAAGATGGAGGCTGTGAATATCTTAATCATAGTTTCAGGAGGTTAATAAGAAACAGAGTTTGTCGAGCTCTCCCCCTGACTCACCTCAAAAAATCTATCTCCTTTCTGCATCACATCAACTACAAAAGCAACATCCGATCATCTCCTTTCCTACTTATCTCCCTGCTCACCTCACTTTCTCCTCTCAACCTTTTTTGACCTCTGACATAATCTTATCTCTCAATTTGACAGAAATTGATCATCCCTGTCATCAGGGAGGTTCCATTCTAAAATAGCACCTCCCTGCTGTCACCAACCAATCAAAAGCCATGAATTGCCTCTTCATTTTTGTTCGAATAATTAACATAACAGATAGGTAACAAAGTGATGTCAATGTACTCACAGGCTTCTTGCACACTTCTTCAAATGTTCCTTTCCACCCTTTTGATGACGCAAATTTAGGAAGTTCCTCCTCGTCCGGCACGACTAGCGCCACCACTTGTGACTGCGATATGAAAAGAAAAGCACAAGTCTGGTTTCAAGGCTGAACTTAAAGGATTATCATTGTGGACAGTGGCGTGTATAAGGGGTGCATTTTTTTGTTGTCAAAACCATAAATATAATTAAATGCATATCAAATTAATCATAGAAAACAGAGATGTTGGCATTTTTTATTCTTATTGACTGAATTATCGTAAATTACGGACTGAAACTCTTCCAGTTTGCACCAAAAATCCTCAATTTTTGACCAAACACTTTAATTTTTTGACCAAGTCGTACAAAAATTTCAAATTTCAACCAAAAATGTGCAAAAGTATACGGTAATTGAGGGCCAAATAACTTCGTTGTTGTTTGGATCCAAATCTACAACTAATTATGATCAACAACCTTCAATTTTGAACAAACTTTGAGGCTCTAGGTGAACATCTTAATAAGATGTGTTTTTCAAGGGCTTAAGTCTTCCCCCCCCCCCCCCTCCCTAAATAAAAACTAGACACACCCTCGATTGTCGGCATGCATGAATGTCAACCTTGATGAATATACACCTGTTTCATACAGGTCCTTTTTCACAGGATATATGGGTATAGAGTTCTGAGGATGCCACAAGTCTATTTAAAAAGCCTGTTTAAAAAATCTAAAAAAATTCTACACACTCTTAGCTCCCTCTACAGTTGAACTTATTGAAACATTTACAATTTTAGTTATTAAAATATATATATATATATATATATATATATATATATATATATGTATATATATATATATATATATATATATATATATATATATACATAAATATATACATATATACATATGCATACATATATATATATAGATATATATATATATATATATATATATATATATATATATATATATATATTTCTTCACATGACAGGTACTTCCCTAAAAAAATGCAATAGAATACACAAAGAGTGATTCATATTAGGAAATTATCATCATTTGCATACACAGATCCTATCAAAAATAAGAAGGAAGGGGGAGGGGGTCAAAATCACATTTGCCTACCAGCAAAAGTGGGAGGGGGATCACGAAGATATAAACAAAACTACCATACAAAATATCTCAATTCGGAAAAAAGTCAGTGGCAGAGGTATAGTGGAGTACATTTTCTTGAGTAAAAGTACATGCCCATTTGTACATGCCCATGAGTAAAAGTACATGCCCATGAGTAGAAGTACATGCCCATGGGTAAAAGTACATGCCATGAGTAGAAGTACATGCCCATAAGTAAGAGTACATGCCCACGATTATGCAGCGGCTGCGGAAGTTATTTTAATGTGGCATATCTGGGGGCAGATGGTTTGGTGGGCACTTTCCGACTGACATATTTTGAAAGCATTATGTCTCCCTCTTCTACACCTCTGCCCAGACTCTACATCCCTAGTTGATTTAAAACCTTCATTACCTGGTTACTGTTACCATAGCAGAATATCTGTGCAATCAGTGAGCACTTGAGATACATCTGTTCGATCTTCTCAGGCGCCACATATTCCCCCTGGGCAAGCTTGAAGATGTGCTTCTTTCTGTCTATGATTTTCAAGCAACCGTTCTGTAATGTCAAAGAGAATGTATAATGAGTTGGCAATGAACCCAAACAGGGTAATTCTCACTAACAAACTTGGTAAATCCCTGTCTAAAAAAGGTCACTCATCCTCCCAAAGCGAGTAAGGGCATTATCTTCTGACAACCAGATAATTGCTTGCATCAATTATTGCCGCAAATCCTAAGTTCTGAGATTTAATATTTGCCGAGCAGTATTCCTAATAAATTTGAGTAATTTTAAAGTTTACCGATTTTATTCTAATAATTCCACAATTGTACCCACTACTTAATGATTAAAAAATGTCTTATGCAGTGATTCCCCCAGAGGAGAGGGGGGAGAGGGCACTACCAGATGTGAGGTATATGTGCCGCCCGGACAGGTGCCTTTTTGGCACCATTTTCGTAGTACAGGTGTCTTTTTTACTATAAAAAAAAATGTACTAAAAAATATATATATATATATTTTTTCAGTAATTTTGTTCTTCTTTTTTTTCATCATTTTCATAGTGCAGGTCCCAAAAAATGAGTTTTACTATGTTAATCTTGTACTGCTGGTCCATTTTTACAATATTTTCGTTGAATACTCATACTGCAGGTATCAAAATTAACTTCTTTTATACTGCAGGTATCAAAATTGTATAATTTCATACTGCAGTTACCAACAAATCTGTCATAATACTACGGGTATGTCTTTTGGTCAGTGGGCTGCACACCCCTACCACTTTTTAGTAAGAAGTGCCCCCTCCACACACACCTGGTGATTCCCCAAAATCACTATGAAATGGTGGATGTTTTGCTTTTGTGTTGGTTTTTGATAGATTTTAAGGCAATTTATGTGTTACTCCTACACGTCCCATAAACATTTAAAGGAAAGGTGTTGTCCAATAAATACATTCAAACGTAAACGCCGCTGTGCTGGTATGTCATTTCCAGTTTTCAATTGTTCCTATTGTTCGTGGGAATCTGCAATCTTATTGACCAAACAATGACACATCTGCCGGACCAAAAATTAACCTTTCTAGGTTTCCAACTAGGCCATGCCCATCATAGCAACATGGTAACTATCAGGGAAAACAAACCTCAAATTCACAATCGTGCATTACTAATGCGTTGACATTAGATGTTCGCAAGGCCTGCCGCAAGCTTTGATTAATTTATGGCACTTCTCCGGATTTTTAGAGTGTTTAGCAAATAGGACAGTAGGATAAACAAAATTCACTTTGCTAACTGTTCTGGGTAACAGCAATCAGATTTGCAAAGCCCGCGACCCATAAGCATAAATTTTGTTACCCATTTTGCCGTCACTCAGTCTGTGTGTGCAGAAATTTGTTTTGTACAGTAAGTTGCATTGACAACATGAGCGCGCGCTGTTAGCTAGCTGTACTGTACCAGTACCGCACTTGTTTTCCCCACTTAGTTACGCAGATTTTGTTGCTAGGCAAATTCGTGCAGTGATTGGTTAAAACAAGCTGTCAATCATTAAACCCAGAAGGTTGAGGCCTACATTTGTTCTCGATAACATCACAGGTTTCTTGCAATCAATAAGGAAAATTGAAAAGCGGAAGTGACGCTGACGGCACGGCAGAGTTCACTATTGAATTTTTTATGGGATGATAACCTTTAACCTTTAGCAGTTCAGTATTTGAAAATGGCAAAAAATAACTTTTCCGAGCGTAAATGTTAACTTATTTTCTTTGTATAACCTCCAAATATATATTTGCCGCTAGACGTTTTGAAGACCTGACAAGTCTGGGCAATAACAGCAAATATACTTACTGGCTTCCACATGCCAATGTCACCCGAATGTAGCCATCCATCCTTGTCAATCGTCTCTGCTGTTAGATCCGGTCGTTTCAGGTAACCCTGGCAAACATTGCTTCCCTTGAAACAAACCTTGTACAAAAGAAAATCATATTCAGATAATTTGAATATAGTAATATTTGGAGGCAGGGGTAAAAATGCTTTGTGGAAAATATCAGCTGATTTTCGTAATACTTTGGTACAGTAAAATTAGCAACCACCCGCAAAATTATGTGATAATTTTCTTTCTTGAATTTCATGTTTTATTTTTTACTCTTGCTTTATTGCTACAAATTATCCTAAATTTCCCTGTCTCATTTGCTAATGAACAGATGGAATTTAGGTGGAGATGAGATCAAAAAGCTCTTTGAAGAGATAAATATCCATGGCTACAGAGCAGAAAGGCTTTGCACCCCATGCCCCTGGCTGCTATGGGCTTTTAGCTTAAGGATTGCCACTTTGACTTTGAGTATGCTGTGTATTACTATCACTATTTACCACCCACTCCTTTCTCAGTTCCGGCCACATCAGCATCACTGCATGAATCAATTTGCAAAAAGAAATATGCCCCTAATGATAAAATCAAGCAAATCGAAGACCAAATTCTTTAACATCGTACCTCGCCTTTGTTGTCCTTTGCCCAATATTCTTTTTCTGGAACATCAATAAGTTTTATCATACAGCATGGAAGAGGTGGTCCCACGTGACCAGTTGTTGTATCACCCGAATGTGTTGCGCAACTTGCGGCAGTGCCCTCGGTCTGTCCGTAACCTTCTACTACCTATGAAAGATGACGTGGATATATATCGTGTTATCTCAAAAGTTCCACATTGACATATATGCAGTGCGTATAATGTGCTGCACAACTTGCGGCAGTGCCCTCTGTCTGTCCGTAACCTTCTACTACCTATGAAAGATGACGTGGATATAAATTATGTTATCTCAAAAGTTCTACATCGACATATATGCTGTGCGTATGGAGCCTTTCTGTGAAAAGGCCTAATACTTCATAAAGATATGTGAGATGTGATATCATCGCTTCTCAAAAGTGCATTATAATTTTTTGCAAACAGGAAAAGTCACCGTTTCGTTGTATGCATGCAACATGGGGAAATTTGGAGACCAGTGATAGTAAATTCTGATGACTGGTTTCAAAAAAATTAATGCTCAACTTGAGTTTCATAAGGTTGTGAGATAAAGATTTCCATTTGTTGGTTGATATCTAAGTTCATGCATAGCTGTTGAGGGTTGGGGAGGGGGGAAGAAAGAAGGGGGGGGGAGCATGCCCCTCCAAACAAATTTATAGTAAAGGTATGCCAAGCCAGGTTTACAAAATGTTCCTAGGTGTATAGGCCATGGATTTGTATATACATTATGCATTCTTGACTTCAAGACAATGGTATTTTCTCCAATTTTCCTATGTTAATGTAATATTCATTCAGTTTGAAGATCAGTGAAAATTCCTTAAACTGTTAAAGGAGGCCCTGGCATGCAACACACACACCACACCACAAATTACAATGAATTAATTAATAGGAAAAGGGGACCTTTAACCATCAATGCATTTGTTTTGCGACAAAGACATATTCTCTCTGTCTGCTTTTCCGAATTATTGAACCTTATATCTTTTACATCGCAGCTTGTTCATCCAACCTTGGGGAGTCTTGGGGGTTTGCCCTTGACACCCCTGTCGTACAGAAGCTGCTAGTAAAAATGTGTCAATCTCTACAACATTAGGACAACATAAATACGCCAACTGGCCAAGCACTACTGTATTTTGTTTCCAAGGCATGACAATGTGGCTAAGATTTTGATTTAACATATTAACACAGAAATTGACCAGCAACTTATTTGAAATTATGTCATATACACCCTCCCCCCCCCATCCTTTCTGGATTCTCATGCAGCAGGTTCAACAAGAACCCATATTTAAGTTCCCAGTAGGCATGTTTAATTGTATTACTTATAGTAAGGCAAACACACACACAACAATTGCCGTTTGCTCCACCAATCCTTATCCTTGAGACTTTAATTCGGCTTACCATGGATCCAAACACGACCCGCAAGAAGATAATAACCTCCTCCGAAATAGGGGCAGCAGCAGTGACCATTATGCGAACATTTCCACCCAATAAAGCCTGCAATAAAGAGAAAAAACATTGATATCAAGGATTTGTAAGAAAAGAAAAATACACGCAGTCGTGGCACTGCAGGGAAAGAGGAATTTCCCACAAAGGATACTTTTCCAGTCTCTAATCCCACAATATGCAGATCTGACAATAAAGAAAACTGCTTAACTGAAGTTTGCCTTCAGTACACTGACAAAGCCTTCCCCTTTTGGGTCACAGCTTCCCATTTTTTCATCCAGTATAATGTTTTGGCAGCTCTACTGTCTGCCGCCGGGCAGCGCAATTGTCTGTACAGATGGCAGCTATATTCTTGATAACACAAGACTTGCATTTTTTCTGATACAGAAACAACAGAGTCCTTTTTTAATACTATATCGACTTATTTCACCAGTAACTTAGCCACCTAATATATTCTATACCAGGCACTGCACTTAGCAATAATTTGGGGATGGGGTACCCCTGTGTCCGTTGGTTACATATCTGTTACAGACAGGGTCATAATTCCTGAGGGACACAGGGACTTGTTCTCGCCCCCACACTTTTCGGCAGAATTGAAACAATACATAAATAAGGTTGTAAAAAACACTATATGTCCCCCCTACTTTGTGGAGGACAATTATGGTTCAACCCCCTTCCCCCCCTCCACACAAACACACTTTGTGAAGGAGATCTATGGCCCTAATACCAGACTACATTATTTCACAGTATATTACCTGCAGTTTGTTGAATACTAATTTATCCCACCAGGAGTCCTTACGGATGATTCCTCTACATGAAAGAAAAAAAAGAGGAAAAAGTTCATTGACATGTAACAGAAAAATGTTGTCATTTTGTAATGCCAGTGTCGCCGCCAAAAGAGCAGAAATATGGCTCCATACCCTCCAAACCTTTTCAGAAATAAAGTTTTCAAAAATCCCTGTCTCCCCTCATCAAGTCACATCAACAGTCACGATTGGACCCAGACACACACTTTGCGGATAGCGTCGCCAGGATTTTGGTCATGGGGGCAAGAGAGGGGCAATTTTGTCTAATGAGGGTGGCAAACGCCTAAAATCGGACAAAATATGTGGCTTTACAAAATTTTGTGGGGGGGAAAACAGATCTCGTGAAGGGCAAATAACCCTCATTCCCCCGTCACCCTGTAGCGCTGCCACTGTTCGCGGATAATGCTACACATTTTAATAACAGCCTGATCCAATCTGAGATCAACATATATCACCCAGTATCCATCTGTACACTCTACGCAATACTATGTTAACTGTCAATTTCAACAGGATGAGAAATATGCATATGACTTGAAAAGTGCCTCCTAAGAGGTCGCACTTTTCGAAAGCTTCCTACGAACAAAGTATACCTCTCGACCTCGCTTTTCTTGTAGCTGTACGCCATGTTAAAAAGACTTTTCTTCACAAAGTTAGCAGAATTCACACCTCCCATCACCTAGGGAAACAAAGTGTATTAACATTACTGAATAGAAATACATTTCATATCCTAGTATTGGTTGGTTGTATATACGTAGAGCAGGTCTTTGCTTTGCAGGAGTGCCCCCAAATGGGCCCAAACCAATGGCGTAGCCAGCTTTAAAGGCAATTTTGTTTTTTAAAAGCAAAAAATATACAAAATAAACAAAGATTATCCAATTTTTTGATAATTTCTTCGGAAAAGGGGGCTCAGACCAAACCTCACACCCTCCTCCCCCTACGCCACTGGCCCCATCAATAATAGAAAATGTGCATTTGGTGAAAAGAGTTAGCTTTCTATCAGATAATTTATCTCCAGGTCAGGCAAAACATGACTACCCTAAAGCTTTGTTAGTTAACTTATTGTGACTTTCAAAACCTATAGACCCATAGTCAAATCATGCGCAAGTGTTTTGGTCTTACTGCTCTCAAATCTCGAGACAAATTCTGTGCAACTTTTAACATTGAAACAAAACAAGCGGTAAACATAAACGGCCGAATACTTGTGTCCATAAAGGCTTGATACTGGGGTGTAGCCAGCCCTTCGGATGGGAGAGTCGCCAAAATAAAAATATTGTTGTATTTTCTAACTTTTTGTCAACGTAAGATTCTTTTACACTGTTCATAGTCTAAATTTAACTGAAGGGCAAACATTCTGTTGCAATTCTCACTATGATCGAAAACATGTATAATTTTACCTTGTCATATATTCTTGTGTAGATTTTTGGAACACCACAAAAAATTGTTGGTTTTAGGGCGGCGACGTCCTGCAGCAATTTTTTGGTGTCGCCACAGGAAAATCCATATTGTGCTCCAAATCGAAGGGTAATCCACTGTGTGAAGAATCAAACCAAGTAATTAAGGCTTTTCAGCTTATGGGCAAGGTGTTACTATGGATAGTCAAAGTATAAAGAGATTATGAATAATAGGCTACCAGTGGTGATGACGATGGTGGTGATGACGATGGTGGTGATGACGATGGTGGTGGTGACGGCGATGGTAGTGGTGATGGTGATGACAATGGTGGTGGTGATGGTGGTGGTGATGACGACAGTGGTAGTGATGATGATGGTGATGGGATGACGAAGAGAGCGGTGATGATGATGATGATGATGTTGGTGGTGATAGTAATGGTGGTGGTGATGGCAATGGTGGTGGTGATGGCAATGGTGGCAGTGATGACGATGGTGGTAGTGATGATGATGGTGGTGGGATGACGAAGTTAGCGGTGATGATGATGGTGTTGGTGATGTGATATTGATGACGATGGTGGTGGTGATGACGATGGTGGTGGTGATGACGATGTGGTGCTGATGAGGATGTGGTGCTGATGACGATGTGGTGCTGATGACGATGTGGTGCTGATGATAGTGGTGCTGATGGCGATGGTGGTAGTGATAACGATGATGTTGACAATGACGACAAAGATGATGATGATGATAAAATTATGAATTTAGCCCAACAAAAAAGTACGTAGAAGAATTCAGAGAAACTTACACAAATAACTCGCTCAAACTGGTGAGGAAGAGGCAAGTACGAAAGATGTCTGTCTTCTGTTGATAATCCTTGTACAACAGCCTAAAAACAACCACAATCGAAATATCAACTTGAAGAAAATAATGTTTCTTTTAGAATTAACGTTATTGACGAAATAAACACAATAAAACTACGTATTAGGAAAATCACTCTAACACAAGTAACTATAATATCATATCATTTACCGTCTATCATCGTAAGGTATAATATAATATCGCATCATATTTCATTTCATGTCACAACATGTAATATTATATAACATCACACCACAATATGTCACATCACATCACAATATTTCATATCACATCACAATATGTCATGCCACATGAAATGTCATATCACAATATATTACATCACAATATGTCACATCACATCAAACTATATCATATCACATCACATCAAAATGTATCACATCACATGACATAACTTCACATTATTTTAAACCACATCATAATATCACATCACTTCACAATGTCATTGCACATCACATCCAATCAGCTCGTATATCATCATATCACGTTACACTGCATCATATAATATTACATTACAATATATCATGTATCATATCATACCCTTATACTTACATCAACAAGAATAACACAGTGGGTTAACATATTCGTTTGATTAAGCATTACACCTTTTGGATCACCTTGAGGGAAGAAGCAATGAAACCGAATTATAAGTCGTGCAAAATTTAAAAGAAAGGTTTAAAAGGAATATTCACATGGATTTTCATTTTTGCATATATGATAGAGAAATTTTTTAAAACAAAGTGGTAAAAAATTTATGTTAATATATTACTGCATTTAGAAGTTACAACATTTTAAAGTATTTTGGATTTTGGATTAAGGGACTGATTTGCAACATTTGTGATTTCATAGAGACAATTTCAACAAAAAGTCTTTTGTATTTCTATAAAAATGATTTGGATTTTGTTTGTATCAATGTAAATGTGATGTACACCAAAAAAAATACAAAATGTTTTCTTGTAAATTATATATTCACCCTCTGTAATAAACCAAAAATGTTGTTCAATAATGTAAAAAAATGTGTGATTAAATTCATTAGAAATACATAAGAAGTGTGCTGGAATTGCCATAATGACATCACCAAGCTAAAGGACATAAACTGTACGAGGTGTTTTAAAGAACATTTTCCTACTCTTTAAATTGTTATAACTTCCAAACGGAATAAGATATCAACATAGTTTTTGTCAGCACTTTGTTTCTACAATTTGTCTTCATCAAATATGAGAAAATAGAAATCCATGGAAATATAGCTTTAATGCAAACTTTGCGATGTAGGAAAGGACATTCTTTCTTAATTCTTTTTGTTATCTTTATAGATTATGGACTTAATCCTAGAAAATATGCCATAAACAATGAAAGTTTCAACAAATCACCAAACATGTCAAAATCAATCAAAATTCAACCATACTAGAGACTTATTACAGTATATAAAAAACATTATTGTAATTTTGTGACATCACAAGAAGAAAACCTATCAATTTCCTTGTGTTAACTTATTGGGTTTCTACTTCTTTCAATTGTTCACCACCGCTCTTGAATGAGAGCAGAATATGACCAAAAGATTTTAAATTCCCTAAATCAATATTTAGTAGGAGTAAAAAGGCCTCTAGAAAACGAAAAGTTATTCAGTTATTGCACATGTTGAAGAATGTCTTTCACGATTAATTGCAGGTCCAAGGATACAAGTGTATGTGTCTACCAACTGTGGTGTAGCGGTTATCATACATGTCTACAGACCACGAGGCCCTGGGTTCAAGCCCGGGTTGGGTAGACACGCCAGTGCACCACAACTGGGTTATCAAAAGGCCGTGGACATTGACTTGGTTGTCAATGTTATGTCTGTCCGTACGTCGTACCTGTGTTCTCGTCCGGGTCGTATTAAGCGTTTCGTGATAGCATTGTTACTATCATAATCGAATACGCAGGCGACGACCCCGTCATTGTAATTGTGTGTTCACTCGTCGTCGACAAGTGTATGCGCAGGAACCCATTTTCTGAGGGAGGGGAAGGGGGCCAATTGGAATTGAGCTGAATATGTGACGTTATATAGGTGTTTATAAAGTTTTGGCAGGAGGTTGGCAATACAAAATACACCACACAAAAATATTTTTCAAAATTTCCCAACCCATCAATCCATTGACAACACGTCACTTTTGTCTGTCATGCAAATAGCTTGACAACTTACCGGTTGTGCCGCTCGTAAAGCACACCGTGAATAGGTCTTTGTTTTCTCCTTTCTAAATGAAACAGAAAAAGGTCTTCTTAATATTTTATGATTTTCTAGCACGAATTCATGTATCATATCAAAACAAATTATATAATGTTTTCCTATTGTAAAATTGTATAGTGTGTGTGTATATATATATATATATATATATATATATATATATATATATATATATATATATATATATATATATATATATATATATATATATTATATATATATTATGTATATATATATATATATATATATATATGTACATATACATATACATAAATATATATACATATATATATTTCTTCGGGAGGGAGGGGGACTGAAAGTTCATTTACCACGAACGTCAACCCACCTTATTCAAAAGTCTCGTTTATTTGTTTATTTTCATGACTGTGAAAGAAGAATAGACAATTAAGTTAGTATGAGCATCGGAGTCTCTTCTAACAGTCTAACTCCATGGTACGTACGTGGCAGTACATACACACTCGCAGTATAGTGACCTGTCACCTGCATGTACACGTACTAACTGCATGCTGTACGTTAAACATACGCAGGTGCTACATGTATATCGGTGTATACGATTTAATGCTACATTTTACCAGGGAGTTGCCAACTCCCTGATTTTACGGCCCAAGTGTGGTCAATTCAAATTATTATAATTGAGGAAACTAAAATCGGACCAGGGATCAGACCGAGGTATTATAAATTATATTCGAATAAATCAGAAGAACAAGCGCCGAAAAAGTGTATATATTTCACAGACGGTACAAATAACCCCAATATGGGGCCGCCCCCTCACATTTTTGACTGGGGGATAAAGACCCCCACCCTGCTACTTGAATATAGGTACTCTTTTCCCAAAAAAAAATCACAATTTCTCATACTTCTTGCATTGTTGAATTTTGGATTGAGCAGTTGGTTGTGTCCATGGTATTTATATTGTCTCCCCCATTACTACCATACAGGGTCATTATTTTCCTTCATAAAGTGGGGCAGGGGACATGGGTCATAAGTTCCCCTGTCTCCCAGGCAGAAATTACTGTCCTGCTATCGTTTCTTACCTGTGGCTCAGATAGGTTGGCTCTTCCTAGCTCCAACATGGAATCCCACGTGACAAGTTCAACACCATTTGTTGTCGCATCTTTTGCAAGGGTCTCTGGGATTGTGGTTTCCATGGTAACGATCAGCTTTAGAGGTTCGATGTCTTGTCTTTGTTCAATGAGTTTTTCCACTTTGGCGTTTGTATCAACGATGACGATAGAGAGTGGTACTGTAGTATAAGAATATAAAATTAAAAGTCGCTCTCACCAGAAATGTTTTAATGAGTCAAATAACAACTAATTTTAATTTATTCACCCAACATACTTTATACCTCTTTAACATTGTATGTGTGTGGCCACCCGTTCAAAGTCACATTTGTCTGTTTTGAACTCTCCGCCCTACCTTTAATTATTACCTAAATTTTTAATCTTAAAGATCTATGGACTAAGCCGAACTGAGATGCAGCATTAGCTAAATTGCTATATACTCAACTGAAAAGCATTTTATAGCGATCTAAATTTCAGGCATCAATTTGCATTTTGTATGCATAATGTATGATTCATTACAGAGCAACCTAGGTATTTTCTTTTGTAAATCCTTGAAGTGGTGCAGCAAATTATGACCAAATGTTAGGAGTCCAATAAAATTCCAGCAGACGTTCCTATATCATATTTAGTGACTTAAATTCAGGAAAGAAATTTATAGAATTACATAAAGGTTTTAGACTGTTTGCTCAATTCAGACACCACAAATATCGCGAGCATTAACTGATAAAACGAGTCACCGACGACTTAAAAATTAAAAGTGCTCTTTTCAAAATTTAAAGGATAATCTGATCAAATTGTAACTCTTGCAATCGATATAAAAATTGCTACATGCAGTGATGCCAGGAATTTGGTCATGGGGAAAAGAGAGGGGCAATTTTGTCTTATGAGGAGCAAAAGCTTATAAATTGGCCAAAAAAAGGCACTTTAGACAATTTTCTGGGGTAAAGTGGGGGGGAAAGCGATCTCCTGAGGAGTAAATGACTCCGTATGCCGCCACCCGTAGCACCTCCACTGGCTACATGTCAAAAGACTCTTAAGGTGCCATGAAACCTCTAGCAACCAGCCTTCAACTTGTTACTCTATGAGTGTGTAAAAAAGCATGACAACTTACCAAGATTGATAATATACTTGGTAGAATTCTGCCCCAATGTGTCGTAGAGAGGAACGGGTATCATTCGGAAAGCTTGGCATCCAATATCGGTAACTGTCCACTAAAAAGGAAAAACATTACATCATTATTAAATCAGTTTGAATTGAATCGTTTAGAAGAGAAAGGAACACAATTTCATTCAAGATTATCAAAGCTGCCAAATTGTCATCTGAGTAAAAGACAGGCTGACAGGGCGACTAAGTTTCGTCTCTTTTTATTTTCGCGGATACAGGCATTTCTGCCTGACGTTTTAAAACACAAGCAGAAAGTTATACATGTGCAGAACAACGATCTTGAGAGCTTTTCTTATTGTCATGTGGCACCATGCATCATGTGTTGAATCCAACGCCGGGACAATTATCCCTCCCCTCCTCTCACCCCCACCCCTGACCAGGACTGTTTTCTGATAAGACCTATCAGAGGCTGAATAACAGAAAGATTGAATGTATATCATTAAACTGTCCCCCTTCTTACTTCGTTGGTCAAAACTTGGCTCCATCTTGTACTCGCTTTCTGTCCTTCCCTCTTCCGTCTTTCAGCTCTCTGCCACAGTACCATGTCTGTATCTGCTTTTTATATCCACCCACAATCCACAGAGCTACCGTAAAAGCAAACTTGCTGACTTCTTCTGGCTTGTTTGTAAATTTAATGGCAGAGTTAAAATATTGAACAAATTACAGCATCTGAAGACTTGTTTTGCCGATTTTCATTACTTATGCAAATATTTGTCATAAGTTTGTGAAACAGTCGATCAAGTGCTTATGTCCCTCCCCCCCCCCTCCCCCCAGAGCAAGCTTTAGTCTGGGATGGAAATAATATAAGGCTTAATAAAGCCTTGATAATTATCACCAGTTTCACCCAGTTGGTGCATCTTGGTATTATGTGCTCTTGGGTGGTGCATGCACACAACCATGCAACGTCAATTTCCATGTGACCAGACAACGGTTATAATACTACACCTACCTCTGGCCTGTTCTGCGAATAGATTCCAACATATGTTTCTTGACCGGCTGGGAAGCCTTTTGCGATGATGGCTGACCCAATGGCAGTTGCCATCTCTCTTGTCTAATATGGAAAATTAGCAAAACGTTTTAGTATTAGACCTACAACTCTTTATGGAATAGAATGGGTAGTTGGAAAAGCCATGGAGGAAAGAAAGAAGGAAGGGGAGGGGGTTGACCCAGCACATCTTCAGATTTTCAAAATAACGTTACCAAGCTTCAGTGTGACCCCCACCCCCAACCTCAGGTGTTGGACACCCACTATACATGTACCTACTGTAATAGGGCAGGGGAAATTTTCCATGGCTTTACAACAGTTGAAACTTCAAATAGGGACAAAGTCTGGACTTTTAAAGGGAGAGAAGAGGGTAGAAACCAAGATGGGTTATGAGTGAGACAACAATAAAACTATAGTGTCACTCTTTTGTGTATTATATAACTGCCAGAGTAATACTCTACTCTACCAGCAATGCAGGGCCATAATTCCTCCCCACAAAATAGGATGGGAAGTGGTGGCAAAGCCTGCGGGAGCTTAAAAAGTGCAACCTCCCCCTTCCCCCCCCCCCTCCCCCTTCTCACCCTATGAAGATCTAAGAGAGACGTTTGAACCAAGATGCATATTCTAAAGCAAAGCATTTTTAAAGCAAAAAAACAAAACCTATGTACTTTATTGAGAAAATCCCTTCTAAAAGTGCATGGGAGAGGGGGATCCCGCCTGTCCTCCAGTCCTCGAGGAATAATACGACTGCAAAAAAGTGCTAGACAAATAAGTTTGGTAACAGCGTTTAACACAATAAAATCTTACCTCACTGTACGAATACCATTTGTAATCTCCTTCTCCGTTATCCCTGTATCCTAGACATGGTCCATTTTCTATGTTTATAAGAAAGAAAGAAAAAAGACCTTTCTTAATTGTATCTTTGTTTTTCTTCTTGAAGATACCACTTTCCATACGCCAATGGGCCTGGAATATGGCCTCGCTCCTTATCATCAATCCCATTAGGATAAATGTCATCGCCGGTGTCATCATCGTCTTCGTTGTCACCGGTGTCATAATCGTCGCCTCCGCCACCGTAGTCGTCGTCATCGTCATCATCATCACGATTATCATTGTCACCATCATCATGATCATGATCATCATTGTCACTATTATCATGATGATGATGATGATCATCATCATCATCATCATGATCATCATCATCATCATCATCATCATCATCATCATCATCATCATCATCATCATCATCATCATCATCATCATCATCATCATCATCATCATCATCATCATCATCATCATCATCATCATCATCATCATAATCATCGTCGTCATCATCGCCATTGCCATCACCATCGTCATCATCACCATCCCATCACCATCTTCTTCATTGTCATCATCACCGTCACTCATAGTCATTGTCACCGTCTTCATCATCATCATCGTCACCGTCACCATCTTCTGTCATCAGAAGAGCGAGTCGACTTTTCAATGAAAGCAGTTTACCAAATATAGACTCATTCTACCACTCCAGTCTCGATCGCAAACTTAAGTCCCTCCTCGTGGACACCAACCATCCATTACAATGAATTTATGAATAGGTTGATTGCCAGGAGTGGTAGAATGAGGCTTCCAGCTATCGCCACAAATCGTTTTAGAAATTCCTTTGTGCCAAAAGCCATTTCCTTTCATAATGCCAACCACTCCAGATAGTCCATGTGCATTATTTCATATGCATTTTTCTATTTTATTATTTTCATCATTGTGTATATTTACTCTTTTATCTTTTAAATGTTTTCAGCTTTTTACTCATTTCATTTTATGTATCATGATTGTATCTTGCGAGCTGAAATTGCCCAGTTTCTGGTGCTTAATAAAGTTGATTGTATTGTATTGTATTGTATTGTATCTTCATTGTCAACACCATTATCATCATCATCATCAGCAGCAGCAGAGCAGTAGCAGCAGCATCATCGCCTTCATCATAATCATCGTCGTCATCGTCACCATCATCATCAGCAGCAGCAGTAGCATCATCCTCCTCCTCCTTCTCCTCATCATTAGCAGCAGCAGCAGTAGCACCATCAGCATCATTATCAGTAGCAGTAGCATGATTATAGATAATGACATCATCATCATTAGCATTATCTTTAATTCAACCATCACTGTAATCATCATCATTATCATCATAATCATCATCGTCACCATCAGCATCGTCATCATCAGCAGAAGCGGCGCAGCCGGGGGCTGGGAATTTCATCCCCAATAATTTTAGATGGACAGGTATTATCACATTATACCCGACCTCATTAGCCCCCCAATATTGTTATCACGTGTCAATTGACCTCATTAGCCCCTCCCCCTCCCCTCCAATATTTTAAACACTCCACCTCCCACGATCAACAAATCATTGTCATTTCAATTACATCATAGTCATTTTTTATGACTATTTTCCTCTTGATTTATTTTTTACATGATGATTTGGACATTATTTTCCTTAACTACCTTGTATGAAAAACTGATTAGCTTGGCATTACTTCCCATCCAGGTACGCTCGAGCGCCAGCGAAAAGGGCAAGAAGCTGAGGCGAAATGAAGGGCGATGGCACTTTTTATAACAAAAACATCAATTACTCATATATAAGAAGGATTAAGATTATCACAAAGGGCATGTTTAGTAAAATCAGTGACGTAAATAAGGCTTCATAATCGGCTTCTTCCCTCCTTTTCCCCATGCAATGGAGGAAACTTCTTGTCTCCCCCTTCCCATGCCGTGGAGAGCAGGGGATGATTTTCTAGTGGTGCAGGTACTCTTGATGGCCCCACCCTCATCCACGATTTGTGAGAATATAATATCTTACTTGACGTTTTTTCCCCTTCCAAGAAGCATTCATAAACGTTGTTGTAATCTCCGGTTGCTGTTTTAAAGTATTCTCCATTTTGCCAGTCTACCATAGCCGAACATCGTGCTCCCTCGACATCCTAAAAATAAACAAAACAGATCATATTCATCAGTATTCTTTATAGAGATGCATCTAGAAAAAAAGTATCCAACTCTTGCAATGCCAGCTTACAAATACACGGTGCAGCTTTACAATTACAAAATTTCACTAAAAAAAGAGTCTGCACTCCGCCCGGCCGCTCTCAATCTGCCTACGTAGATGTTTCGTATTGCAGGAAACAGAATAATGGACGATGTTTTTCGGCTTTTCGATAGTTTGCAACAGATGAACATTTTTGGCAGTGGATCCCATCCTCAAATCCGCCAAAAGCTGAAAACAACAAATGTCTTCACACGTCACTGCATAATGTACATCTATTGCCGGTTCATTTTAGTCCAGATCTACCACAACAGTTTGATGGCGCTCTGTCTGCACTACTCACTATGCATGAGCAGGGCTTTAATTCGCCTTCACAAGGTGGAGGGGAATGGGGTCATACTTCAAGTTTTCTTAAACAAGGAATAACGTTCCTGACCATATATTGATTTACCTCTCAACAGTTGGGGGAGGAGAGGGGAGCAAAGAAAAAAGTAGGGGGGATGAATCACAAAATTACACTAAGATACAAAAGAAGATGGCAATCCACGAAGTTGCTGACCTTGGAAGAATACAATAGCAATTACGTTTTTCCAATGAAATGCAAAACAAAATTTACCATTATCATTTTACCTCAATCTAGACCTTTGACCTTTAAGCGACATGTCACATCTTTTCCAAAACAAAACTTCCATCACCATTCACCAACCCACCAAGTAATTTGCACTTGCGTTAATTGCATAACAGGCGACCAACCAAAATTTACCATTTTGACCAGTTATTTGACCTCGGACCTTTTAAATTTAAATGATCTATCCCATTTTTTGCGGTACATAACCCTACATCACCTTCCACCAAGTACCAACCCAATATCACTTGTGGTTATTCCAGGAAGTGCAAAACAAAATTCACTATTTGTAATCAATTATTTGACCTCTGACCTTAAAATTACATATCTTATTATGTGTGGGATATAACCTTGCGTAACCCTAAACCATCTCACCCAGTAACAGACTCTAGACACCAACCCATCGAGGATCAATTAATACAATAGCAATAACGGTTTTCCCACGAAATGCAGCACATAATTTGCAACATGTCACATCTTTTCCGAAATACAACTTTACATCATCCTTCATCAACCCACGAAGTAACAACCCAATTGCACTTTTTCCATAACATGCGATCGACCAAAATTTACCATTCTAAATTAACTATTTGACCTATGACCTTTGACCTTTAAGGGATATGTTTCATTTTGTGAAAGACACAACCCTGTATTACCTTCCACTATCCCACCAAGTCACAAACTAACATCACTTATGATTTCCCAGAAACCACAACACACAATTTGCTATTTTAATCAATCATTTGACCTCTGACCTTTGACCTTTAAGAATATGACCCGCCTTATCAAAGACATAAGTTTACATCACCCTACACCCTCCCACCAACTTTAAACTTGATAGCCTATACAGTTTTCTCTGTACACGCGACACAAAAATTGGCATTTTTAATCAATTATTTAGACTCTGACCTTTAAGGTACATGTACATGACCCAACTTGTGCAGGACATAAGTTCACCTCACCTTTCACCCTCCCACCAAGTTTCAACTTGATAGCTTGTACGATTTTCTTTAATGCAACACAATATTTGGTATATACACCCACCCACACACACAAGTGAGTACAATACCTTATCGCCATAGGCCTACTATATGTTGTGACAAGGCAAAAACCATACAAATTTACAAATTCTGCAAAAAGTGTGAGGGGAGTGTTCCCAGCTCCCCAAACCCCACCTATGGCCCTGACTGAGAGTAAAATCCTGGTCGTAACTTCCAACAGTAGGGGAGAATCCTGGACTTTTGGTGTAATAAGAAAACGCACCAAAATTTGAAGCTTTGTATTCATTAAGATCCATGGAGGCCGCCATTGTAACTGATGATAACGTTATATCAATGGGATTTGTACTAAGAACACAGTAGTATTTGTGTAATGTAACATATGATGCATGTACACCGTATCAGCGATGACTAAGCCAACACAGAATCATGTATCCAGAGGGTTGTTCAAAAGGTCAACTTCCGTTGAGTACAACACCTTATCGCCATATATACAGTGTAATCTTTTGTCGGAAGTCTTTTGTTATTTTATCGCGAAGTCCACGGTGAAATTAAAAAGTCCGCGTCAAATCTAATGAAAATTCATTTAATATCGGTTTTTCTTTTTAAAAATACCCCAGGCGTTCTAATTAAAAATCCTCATTGACTTAATGTTATTACTAATTAAAATGGCGGCCTCCATGGATGTTGTAATGAATACAAAGCTCCAAGTTTTTATTTGTTTTACTCAAATTCTTCTGATCAGTGGCGTATTAGAGCCCTACGGGCCAACGAGTGGGGCCCTGCGGGCTCCTATGGTATACACTGTAGGTATATATTTACGGGCCCCTTATAGGGTCAGGGCCCAGGTGGCTGCCCCCTGCCTTCCCTTAGTTACGCCACTGCTTCTGCTACGCTCAGTTGGCGATCATGTCCTCTTGTCTAGAAAACCATTCTGCTGATTTAATCTACTCAGATTTAGAAACGCATGACATGATGACCGCATCCCCTTACATATGTTCGCGTATTCAAGGTACGTATATAGCCTGTATGGTATGTTGGATGTTTGCAGGACACACACATTCAAGTGAATACTGTTTTCAAAAAATGACAATACTTTCGCGATCGTTTTAATAAAGTAGACCTATCGTCCTTTAAAAAAATATATATATATTTGTGTTCATGAGAGGGAGGGAGAAAGAGGGGAGGGGGAAGGAGGGGAAGGGGAAGGGGGAAGGAGGGGAAGGGGGTATGAGGCTATGTTTCGCATTTAATACCTTTATGATTGCAGTATTGTATGTTTTTATTCTGAATGAGATGTTTATCACATTCAATTGAGGGAAGCAGGCCAACCATGACTTTTGATGGCAACGCACAGAAGTAGGGGATACAATTAGGGACCTTGATAACGTTATTTCCAAAAAAGTGAAAACATGTGGGGTCACCTCCTATCCCCCCAACCCCACACATAATTAAAACTTAAATGATCAGCCGTCACCTGCTGCATGTTTTGTGTTAAAAATATTTTACACTTTTGGGCATGCACTAAAGAACATGCATTTGATCATCAACAATATGTACACCTGTCATTTCCAATAGGCATGTTTAACATATTTATGTTTATTTAATCTCTTCCAAGTCACATGATCAACACCTGTTTTTTCACTGAACAGGGTCGTGACCAACTGAACTCCTGCACTCCTCTCTCTCATATCGCGAATTCAATGCCATTTATATTGATAAATGGCATATTATTAAATACAGCTTTGAAAATTATTTTTCTTAAAAATGTACACACATTAGAAGAACATTTTGGTTGACACCACTTGTACTGAGATCTGACTGAAAGATTGAACAGATTTTTTTTTAAGTAAAACAATTTCAGAAATTTCAATTCTTAAAAAAGACTCCCTTTGAAAGTTTTTAACAGAAAGTTAAAGGCCAGATATCGTGCTTAGCCTGCGTGGAGATGGAAATACAATCCAACATTTCTGATTGGTCTAAATATTTCCACAATCATCGACAAGCCAATCAATTACCGCCAAAGGGCGTTCTAGTGTAATGGAATTGGTGAAGGGTCAAGCACTTTCTTGAGACAAGATTTAACATGCAGGGACCAGTAGCAAATTTATACTCACCGGAAAGAGCGGTAAATCTGTAAATTATGTCCTAAAATTATGTCAAAAGCAACTGTACTTTTGAGTTTTCACTATTCTTTAAATTTTAAACCTTTTTGTCTTTTGTCTGTTTAGGAAATGGAAATTTTTTGTGAAATCTAGTTTCAGTGAAAACTGATAAACTGTGTGATAATATACGGCCGTTGTCCAAGGGCGGATCCAGGTGTGATTTTTTGGGAGACCAAAATTGATCGCACCAGATTGTTCTTGAAATCACACGGAGACGCCGTAAGGCGGCACTGCGCACGTAACTCATGCACTTAATGGAGTAGGGGTCCAGGGCTCACATATAAGGGCCCTGATGGGTTCCAGGAACAAAGCCCTAATAGGGGTCCAAGAAGTTCTGCGATTTGGGGCATTTTGTAAGTCCAAATTGTTCCATTTTGATAACATATTTTCTATTCGTATTATACGTTTTCCCAGGCCACCCACTCTGCCAACCACTAAAAATCCATTTCATGTATGTTCAGTCTGTTCGTATTACAGTTGTTTTCCGAATTTGTATCATTTGTCTTGGTGGTTTTGCATCTTGGCATGATTTTGACCCAGCCCCCACTTTTGACTTTGCCCCCCCCCCCTACTTTCGATTGGCAAATCCCGCCAAAGCAATAGCGTATAATATTGGTGACACATATATTTAATTGGATGGGAGACCAAATTACTAAGTAATGCTGATGAATGATGATTAATTAAACAAATTCTCAAATAACCAAACTGAAGAAAATATACCGTTGTCCTGAACTCAAACATGTATATATATATATACAAATCCATGGCCTACCTAAGAACATTCTGTAAACCTGGCTTGGCATAGGCCTACCTTTACTATGGATTTTTTCAGGGGACCATGGCCTCAAAAATCACCTCTGGATCCACCCGTTGTCCTATGTTTTGTATCTGATGATAATGTTTCTTTTTAATCCTTTCTCGAAAGACGGTTTCTGCTGGTGGGCTTTATTTTGCATTTGTTTGAATTTCTGGAAATAGTGACCAAATTTCAGAAATTAGTCACCAAATTTCAGGAAATCTTGGGCTCATTTAAGAATTTTGTTTTAAAGATGGAAGCACCAACTGGACAGCTTGATTAGATGATCCAACCTTATACTAATAAAAATGACTGAGCTAGGTTTGATTACATAAAAGTCAAACAAAATGCAATTTATGACCGAAATGTGGCCCTAGATCACTTTCTAGAATTCAGAGCCAACAACATCTAACGGTCATCCTAAAATAAACAAAATAATAAAAACGACTTACTTTGAACGGGAACAGATTGCTGGTTTTATCCACCGGAATGGAGAGGGGTTTCGGACCGCCGAACATTGCTGATCCGAGTAAGAAAGAAGCGCCTGCTGCAGCACCAACGGCGGTCCAAGGATGCTCTCTTACAAAGTCGCGCAACTGGTGTAATCTGGAGCGAGATATAGATCATGAAAAAATATATCAAAAAACGGTTTCTGTTAATTCATGTTACTCATTAGCAATCACCATACTCATTATGAGCAAAATGATTTTGACTGGCTAAAACATCAATGATGATGATGATCAGGATTTGTAAACACCCCTTCGTAATGATAATGATGATAAAAATGATGCCGTGGGCACTAGCTCCTTGTGCAAACTAACGAAACCACTACCCGAAGACCATTAAACTGCAAAAATGGGACCTAAGAAAATAATCCCAAACGATAAACCAAAACCCCTAAAACAATCATCCTAAATGATAAACCAAGACCCCTAAAATGATGATCGCAAACTTTTAAGCCAAAACCCTAAAACAATGATCCCAAACTATAAACCAATACCCCTAAAATGATGATCCCAAACTATAAACCAATACCCCTAAAATGATGATTCCAAAATATAAACCAAGACCCCTAAAATGATGATCCCATATTACAAACCAAGATCTCTAAAACGATGATCCCAAACTACAAACCAAGACCTCTAAAACAATGATCCCCAAACGATAAAGCAAGACTTCTAAAACAATGATCCCAAACTACAAACCAAGACCCCTAAAACGATGATCACCAAACGATCAACCAAGACACCTAAAAGAAAGATCCCAAATGAAAAACCAAGACCTAAAACAATGATCCCAAACGATAAACCAAGACCCCTAAAACAATGATCCCCAAACAATAAACCAAGACCCTTAAAACGATGATTGGAAACTTTTAAGCCAAGACCCCTAAAACGATGATCTTTAAACAATAAACCATGACCCCTAAAAGGATGATCTCCAAACAATAAACTAAGACCCCTAAAACAATGATCCCAAACTACAAACCAAGACCCCTAAAATGATGATCCCCAAACTATAAACCAAGACCCCTAAAACAATGATCCCCAATCGATAAATCAAGACACCTAAAAGGAAGATCCCAAACAATAAACCAAGACCCCAAAAATGATGATCCCAAACTTTAAACAAATACCCTAAAATGATGATCCCAAAGAATAAACCAAGACCCCTAAAAAGATGATCCCTAAACTATAAAACAAAACCCCTAAAACCATGATCCCCAAACGATAAACCAAGACCGCTAAAACGAAGATCCTAAACGATAAACCAACACCTAAAGCGATGATCCCCAAGCTATAAACCAAGACCCCTAATACGATGATCCTAAAGAGTAAACAAAGATTCCTAAAACGATGATCCTAAACTAAAAGCCAAGACCCTTAAAACGATGATGCCAAACTATAAATCGTTTACTCACTCAATAAATGAAGCATAAGCTTTTAAATTACGTTTATCGGCACCATTTTTGTACAATCATTTATCATGTTTATGCAGATTCGTAATTTTGTTTCAAAAATAGTTGTATACAATACAATATGTGAAAGCTAGTTATAGTGTGCGATACAGTAATACTTAAGCCTGGTATAATGAGTTGGACAATCATAAAGAAATAGGTCTACTGGAACTAAACTTGAATCGATATTTCCTCTTTATCCACAAGAAAATGTCACATATTAATTAATGATACCATTCGCAGTTAGCTGGTTAGCAAGTTTAAGCCGCAAAATCCTAGTAAAGAGGTACAGTACAACTTTGGGAACTTATGTTTTGATGCAGCCTGCCATTATGGCTGAGACTGACAGAGTGATTCAATATAGTGAAACTTATGCATTGTATGTAGGCACTGGTGCTTATTCATACGTCACCTTTTTTTCTTTTCCTTTTTAAATAGTGAAAGTCCAGCCGTTTCTTGTGGATTAATTTTTCACTTTTATGAGAATATCTCACAAACGAGTGGAAATATTTGATAGAAATATGTTAATGAAATGCTCAGAATATTAAAAGGGACAAATTTATGGCAAAAGCTCTATCTGTCCATATACCTTTAAAACAATGATCTTAAACAATAAACCAAGACCCCTGAAACGTTGATAACAAACTATTTACAGATAAACCAAGACCACTGAAATGATGATACTTTAAACTTTAAAACCGAGACTTCTTAAACGAATTCTCGAAGTTCTGAGGGGACTGTTTCCCTACTTTGTAGAGGAAAAGTATGACACCCCCCTTCCTTCCCCTCATGACCCCCACTTTTTGAAGGAGAGTAACATCCCTATCTAAAAACAAAATCGCTTAGATCCTAGTTTATCGATACCGGCGGAAAACAAATTTGTTAGAAGCAGAAATATGTCTGACCCCACCGCCACCTAACAACATTATTAAAATTTCCCACAAGCTTATCCAATGAAATATGGGCCTTTGTTCTTTGGGTAACTTCCTCTTGCCTAGAAGTAGCTCATTGAAGGGATAGCTTGGGAAAGGGTGCCTTGGGGGGAGGGGTAACTTGGAGAGGGTCGCTTGAAAGGAGTAGCTTGAGGAGGGTATCTTGGGGAGGGATAGCTTGGGGAGGGGTAGTTTGTGGAGGGGTACCTTGGGAAGGGTTGCTTGGGGAGAGGTAGCTTGGGGAGGGGTAGCTTGGTGAGGAGTAGCTTGGGGAAGGGTAGCTTGGGAAGGGTAGCTTGGGAAGGGGTAGCTTAGGAAGGGGTAGCTTAGGGAAGGGGTAGCTTGGAGAGGTAAAGTTAAGGAGGGGTAGATTTGGGAGGGTGGCTTGGGGAAGGGGTAGCTTTGGGGAAGGGGTAGCTTGGGGAAGGGGTGGCTTGGGAAGGGGTAGCTTACAGGCGTAGCATAGGAGGGATAGATTGGGAGGGGTTGCTTGGGAGGTAGGTTAGAGAGGGGTTGCTTGGGGAGGGTAGCATAGGAGGGGTAGATTTGAGAGGGGTAGCTTAGGGATAGGTAGCTTTGGGAGCGGTAGCTTGGGGATGGGTAGTTTGAGGGAGGGGTTGCTTGGGAAGGGGTAGCTTGGGGAGGGGTAGCTTGGGGAGGGTAGCTTGGTGAGGAGTAGCTTGGGGAAGGGTAGCTTGGGGAAGGGTAGCTTGGGAAGGGTAGCTTGGGAGGGTAGCTTGGGGAAGGGTAGCTTGGGGAGGGGTAGCTTAGGGAAGGGGTAGCTTGGAGAGGTTAACTAAGGAGGGGTAGATTTGGGAGGGTGGCTTGGGAAGGGGTGGCTTGGGAAGGGGTAGCTTGGGAAGGGTAGCTTGGGGAAGGGGTAGCTTGGGGAAGGGGTAGCTTGGCAAGGCATAGCATAGGAGGGGTAGATTGGGATGGGGTTGCTTGGGGAGGTAGGTTAGGGAGGGGTTGCTGGGGAGGGGTAGCATAGGAGGGGTAGATTTGAGAGGGGTAGCTTGGGGATAGGTAGCTTTGGGAGCGGTAGCTTGGGGATGGGTAGTTTGAGGAGGGGTTGCTTGGGAAGGGGTTGCTTGGGAAGGGGTTGCTTGGGAAGGGGTAATTACTTGGAGAGGGCCCTTAAAGAGGAGTAACTTGGAGGTAGGTAGCTTAGCGAAGGAGTAGCTTGGGGTAATTTGGGGGGTAGCTTGGGAAGGGTAGCTTGCTGAGGGTAGCTTTGGGAGGAATAGCTTGGAGAGGGGTAGCTTAGGGAGGGTTGCTTGGGAGGGTTGCTTGGGAGGGTGGCTTGGGGAGGGGTAACTTGGGAGGGGGTAGCTTGGGAGGGGTAACTTGGGAAGGGGTAGCGGGTCGGGGAAGGGTAACTTTTGGAGGGGTAGCTGATGGGTAGCTTAAGGATGGGTTGCTTGGGGAAGGGTAGTTTGCAGAGAGGTAGCTTGGAGGAGGGGTATCTTGGGGGAGGGGTAGCTTGAGGATGGGTAGGGCATTCTTAACTGATCTTCATGCCAGAGCCTACCTTTCAACATGACCATGCATTATCCAAAAGTAACAGAGAATTGCGACCATTCGAATAAGGATGTTTTAGCTTGATAATTTGTAATGTGTACATTATATAAGGTCATGAGCTGTGAACATAAATATAAAACCACTGTGAACATGATTTTTGAAAATGATCTACTTACGGTTTCACGTTCGACCACATGTTGCCTTTAAGTGCACTAATGCACAACAGCGAAAATCATAGATAAACATACAATTCTCAATAATTACTGTTTCAGTTTTTCCCAAAACACACTTGTCGACGCTTTAAAGTGCAAAATAGTATGAGACTTCAGACTCAGTTATTACTCCGTCGATTGTAATTGCTGCATGGCTGGGCATTCATCATGCGCTTGTCATCCAATTCACTAAAGCTAGTATCAATAGGATCAAAGTTTAACATGGATACGCACTGCGATCACGAGCATGTTATATACACATATGCTACCCTATTTACCTATCTTTGGCAAAGATAAGAAATCTGTTCTAAAATGAGAATTTTCATGCTGTACTTAAGACCTTCTTTCCGCTTTGTTACTAAGTTTATACCACTTGAATTTAGTTTGTATGCTCTTCTTTCCTGTGAACCCATGTTGACTTCAGTTCGATCATACAATATTTGTTTAATTGTAAACACAATGCCAGCGCCCATAATACGGGGGCAATGGAGTGAGATAACGTCTCCCTCTGTTTGCCCTACATGCTACATGCAATACAGAGTGAGAGTCCCTTCTGTTTTAACGTGGAAATCGCCTCAGTCCTAAAATCGCGACTACACCGACTATTACGTCACCAGTTACCCTGTAATTACTGTATTTACGGCACATTGCTTTCAATCTTTTAAGTAATTAAAATATGTCGGTAATCCTGAAATGATTCAAAATGGGTAAAAATGTAAGCCAGCATTGTACACTCCTTTTAGTTCAACCTTACGCTCTTGGATTTTTAATTTCTTGATTGATTTTGTAAAAATATTTAAATCATTTATAAATCAATTTAGTTAACGTTGCCTTTTAAATATTCATAAACCTGCAAAATATTAAAATTGGAATTTTGTTTCCATTTACAGTGAATTTTAAACGTATTCAGCTCAAATTTTCAAATTGAACAGTACATGAAAGTTCTTTTCGATACAAATCGCATAAATCCTAATGTACTTAAAAATACCTCTTGAGTACCTTCAATAGTGGGTTACTCTAGCGTCAAGCGTCCACTCTATTCTTTAATTGCCAAACAGTTCATGAAAACATGGAGGTACCACTTTAGATCCATTCATTATTTTGATTGCCACCTCCAGTTGCTTAGGGCGCATTTGGCGAACAAAAACAAAAAAATAAATGTATACTTGTCATTTATTTCATTAATTAGTTGTCTTGAATATTTCCTATATGCCATGATTACTAATACTATCTTCAATCAGTAAAGTCACGCAATGGATGCGTGCACTTGTTTTAGACGCACGATTTGGGGTTTTTACGCCCGCGTTCAACATTTACGCTACGCTGACATGGCTGATGTTTGATAGAATTTGAAATAATTAGGTACATTCACTTTGGCGCACTCGATTATGAGAAGGTAGCAATCGAGGTAGGTGAACGTTTCTTTTTTTTACGGGTTCATAGTCATTGAATGTATTTTTAAGTGCCCAAGCTTTTAAGATTAATAGTTACATACTAGAAGCTTTTTTAAGATATGTAGCTTAACTTTTGCAGGTTAAAATGAATGAAATAAAAAAAGTACAAATTTCTTGGAAAACTTCGCAAAACAGGAATGCGTCACAAATATTCTGCGACGCGATTATGATAAGGGGTCAATATAGCGGTTTCCACTGTAATATGTATAGGATGATGTCTGACCGAGTTTTCGCAGTCATGTAATGGCTATAGCGTATACTACGGTCAGATGTTTATCTGACATTGGGCAATGGGGCGATCACATGCGAACAAGAAGTGTAGTAGTATACAAAATGGGGGTTCTGGCGCACTTTATATGTCGTTCTTGTTTTCACTAATTGAACTGGGGTTCTGGCGAACTTTTTATGTCGCTTTTGTTTTCATTAATTTGCTAATTGGGCTGGGTATCTGGTGCACTTTTTATGTCGCTTTTTCTTGCGCACTTTTTATGTCGTTTAAAAAAAAAAAAGTCACTAATTGGGCCCCAATTGAAAATTTATGACAAAAAGATATATATTTTTTAGATTATTATTTTTTTCGTTTTACCTTCTTTTTTGTATGTTTAATCCTTGTAATTAAAGGCCATAGTGGTAGATGACCTACTCACAACCCAGCGCTTGGTATCGAGAGGTGACAAGGAAATTGTATTCATTCGCATGCTATATATAATGTGGTGTTCACTTCTCAATAGATTCATACCAGGGAGTTGCAACTCCCTGTTCATACCATGTCGAAATGTCTTGCTATCATATAGTGCTTCTTTGTACTGCTGATGTCGAATGTATTTTTTCACAACATACTTTTTAACGCCTTTTGCTTTTCGGATCTCGCCTCCATCTTCCTTCAGGATAGAATACATTTTGGGTTGAAGTCCTATAAACTCGCTAATGGGTACTCCAGCACATTCGTCTTTCATTTTGCCAAGCACCTTTTTGTTCGTGGTGCTGTGGAGCGGGTGGTCTGTCGGATAATCACTCGTGCTCAGAACTCATATTAGCATACACATCCTCGGTTTGGATTTCAATCAGAAGACTATCCGTTCCCGTATAGAGAAGATTGAACCGCTCCCCATATTGCTCCTTCAGGTTGTAATAAAAGTCGTACATCAGATGTTTACTCAGGTCCAGGACACACGACCCAATGTCATGAATGTAGACTGGTCGGTTAAGCATCAGCCCACGTTTGTGTATGTGTAGGGCGGCTAAATCATCATCAAACTTTTACCACATGCCTTGCAAAGGCGGGGCTAGCTATCCACCGGCGAAGCTTGTCATCTTTAGAGGCTCTCACGAGCTTGACGTCTACACGCTTACGCAGATTTTCCACAGTCTTACCAAAGACGCTATTGTTCTTCAGCTTGTAGAGGTCCTTCTCAAAGCTAGTCTTGGCCTTCTTGCGGAGTTGTGTATTCATTCTAATGTATGGTTCCATCCACTTGCTTTGGTCGAACCGAATTGCACGATATATTTTTGTCAGCTTCATACCTAGGGAGAGGTAGAGTTATAAATTTCTATGTAGGAGATGCCTTTTGAAAAAAAATCACGCTTCGCGCCAATCGATGGTGGCGCTCCGCTCAGATAGTAAACTAAAAACGTCCCCCTACTACAAAAATTGGAAAACAACACTGCTACTAGTGTCCTCTATATCATGCATCATAGGGGAAAGCGGGTCAAGGAAATACCCGTCGTAGATTTGTTTGCTTTCTCAGATTTGCCACGACCCGGCTGGAACTACTAAAAATTCGACACTTGTATCAGCCACATGCAACCTTTGTTTTGTTTTTATTCCCGGCAAAAAAAATCCATTATCACTATAGATAATGAGGATGTTTCCAAATGTTCCCCGCCCGTATGGAGCACCATTTTATTTTTATTCAGAATTTTGGATATTCAGAATTGAATTTTTGATATCTAAAAAATAATTGTTAATATCTTAAACTAATTCTATATACCTTTATTAAATTCTGTCAATCTGAAATTAAATTTTGATATCTGGAATTATTTTCAAGTTGGATATCTAAAATTTAATTTCAAATTTCCATATAATTCTTGATATCCAAAATACAATTCTTGATATCTGAAATTCAATTTGAATATCCGAAATTACTTTCAGATATCTGTAATCCAGATTAGATTATAAAACGGCGTTCCATACGCCCCAAGCTGGTCACTATAGCATTGCTGCTGCAGCATTGGCAATTGGAGGTAAAGAAGCCAAAAGGTTTAGAAAGACGAATGACTAAACTGCTAAACGTTCAGTTGAGAGTTTTTTTCCAACGATATATGCGTTTGTTGGAGATTGGTGTTAAATTGAGATGGTACCACGTGGTAATCTTAACCAAAACTATCATACACATCGCTGTAACATGTGATGTTGATTACAGTGGCATGTCCTGAATCATACTTTTACGATACCGCATTGTCACAAAGCGGCCAAGCTATATTACAACCAATACTAACCATGCATGGGTGGTTCCTCATAGTGTACCCCTTACCTCCAAGATTGGCTAATCATTGTTTTCTGTATTTAATTATAAATATAAATAAAAATTATCACTTTTTTGTCCCCTCCCCCCCCTCCCCCCCTCAGACCCCCCCTCCCCCTCATTCATGTGTTGCCCCTCTAAATTTTCTTACAGCGACCTATAAATGTAACGACTCACCAGTTATGGCGACAAATATTTTTGAAGTATTTACAGGATCAGTTCAGGAGTCCAGCAAGCCCAACTTGTATTACAGAGAACTTCATAAGCTGCAGTCCGGTTCACGCTTCCGATTGGGAGATCGGGACATGCGCAGTGACCATAATTTAAACTTCAAAACTGCAGCCGTTCATTTTTATTTTGCTTTTCAAATTATGTTATTCTAAAGTTGTATACTTCAAAAATGATATTGAAATTGATATTTCTGGAGATTTCTTTGTATAATTTGAACTTTTTTAATGACTAAAATGTTAAATCTGCTCTTCAGAAACTATTGCAATAAATTTTAAAAGATTACTATAAAATTCCCTGGTGAAAGTCAAATTTGCGCTGGTGAAAATGGAGAAAATAATGTTTCCTTCTGTTGCACCAATAAAATTATAGATATTTCGCACGCATTTTTCCTACCTTTGGCTGAAACCTATTTTACCAATGTATTTCTTTAAAAAGATCTGAATTTGAAGATGCATTGTGGGCAGTGGCGTAGCCAGAGGGCGATCGCCCCCCCCCCATACCCCCACCCCCCAATACCCTTCCCCCTAATATTTTAATCCGTCGGTTCAGATTTTAAATCCGTCGGTTCAGATTGGTGCCGTCAGTTCAACAAGCTTTGACATTCCTGGTGCTTAATATTTTTTTAGATTTCAAAAGGGTACTTCCTCAGGAAAAGGTTCTTCGGTAATAATATATAAACATTTGTGCGATTTTGAATTTAAACACATGAATTAAGCCACAGAGAATGATAGGGAGGGGGAGAGGGGGAAGTGGGTGCCGGAGGGCACGTGATACAAAAAAAGGCTCATTTTAAATATTTGACAACATTCACACAAGTTTGTTGTAAATTATTGAAAACCTTTCTTTTAGCCAGCCCATTTTTTTCAAAGAGTGACGATAAACCTAACCATGTACAAATGTAAACAATAAAACATTATATTTCCACATTATGCGTTTTCAAGATTTGGTGTTTTGTATATGTATTACAGCTCTCTTTGACATGAATTTTGACTTGTATAATACACCTTTTAACTATGCGTTGTACAATACTGTTTTGCCCTTGAAATGTCAATTTTTCGAGAGCTTCCGGGGGCTTTGCACCCTGGACCCCTACCGGGGTTGCGCCCCTGGACCCCACCAGGGGCCCTTGGACCCTACCTCCACAAGTCGAGTGCTTTGTGCTCGAAGGTGTCACCCTAACTACACCACTAAATATCTTGTCGGTTCAATTCAATTCTCCGATCCCCCCCCCTCCCCTCTCCCATATCAAAATCCTGGCTACGCCACTGATTGTGGGTTATAATGACAAGAAATCTCTCAGATCTCCCGATCGAAAGCGTGAACCATACTGATAAAAAACAAAATGATGAAAAAAGCAAATAAAAATCTTATTCGTTAAGGAAATATTTTTTAAGTTTAAAGTTTGTTGGTATCATTTGAGTAGAAACGACTGAAATCAGACTAGTTTTGATGTCATAGCCCCAGAATCCTCAAAGTCTTTGTATTCTGTCATATTTTGTACTGCAGATTTTGTAGCTAAAAAACCATAGGATATGTCAGAAAAGTAGTAAAACTGAATCTAAAGGTATTTATACTATATCACCTGAAGAAAGTTTGAGGACAAATAATTAAAATAGTGTGATGCCATTGCCTCAAAATCCTCAGTCTTTGTATTCTATCATATTTTGTCCTGCGATTTTGTGGCTAAAAAAACAAATAATTAAAAACTGAATGTAAGGGCATTTATGATATATCATCTGAAGAAAGTTTGAGGACAAATAATTAGAATAGTAAAAAACTTGAATTAGCTTTCTTTACAATACATTAACGATTGTTAAGATGTGAGGGTGAGGACGCTAACTTTCCATAATACAGAATAGACTTACTACAAAAGTTGTTTCTATACAGATAAGACGGAGATTTAAACTTGAAATATCTCCGAATTAGATTTTTGATACTTTTTTACCATTTTGTTTCTTTTGAAATCCTCTTTCATATAAGATGGACTTGCTTGACCATTGAACTAATCCTTTAAGTTGATAATTGGAGGCATAGTTAACGCAAGAGGGAACCTCGTCTAAAAAAAAATGCTTATTAGATCCGTCACAAATTAATATGCTATATAATAGTTACATCACTTCTGCGGCGGAAAATGATTGGCTTGTTGGTAATTGTGTAAAAAAATTGACAAATCAGAAACGTGTAGTGTATTTGCATATCCACGTTACACAATATTTAGCCTTTAACGCAAGATATATTAATCCTCATGCAAATGCTTCAGGGATTGATTAGCAGGCGCCGCCAGACATGCCAGGTTCGTGAGATTATGGTTGTGCAGTGGCGCATAATGTGTTGAGATTCGTGGAGATTTTAGCGTTTGGGCCCCATATACTGATAAAAACAAATGTCAGTGCTTTTGCGGGAGGACCTCAAACTATGGAATTTGTTTGAGATATTGTAAAGAGATAAAATACGTTTGGGATCCAGCGGGTGTAGCGTAGTCTGGAAGCTTCACAATCTTGGCTTGGGTGAATACCTAATCTGATTAAATCTTCATTTCCATCTACTCATTTGGGGAGCAGGGCCAATACATCTGCCCTTGGTTTTCCATATGTGAGATCTAGAGACGGCGCCATGAAGCTTCAATGTGCAGAAGGAGAACAGTGTCATGGCGGGCGCCCATTACTCTTGTTGAATGCTTTCTTCAAAAATGTTTTCCTGGTGCAACAATAACAGATAAACCACACCGTGGGTACTACAGCAGTAGACCTACAGTATATGGGCTGACATGTTTTTTACTAAATATGTTTTGCCATCATTCAATGCAACATAAATCAGCAGTGGTAAGGGGCAAAGGGGATAAGATATAATGTATCCCGCGTATATGAATGGGAAGGGTGAGGACTGCCCCTGAGTTGCCACTTTTACCTACTTGCATGTTTTCTGCCCGGTTGGGAGGTAAAATTGGGAAATTGTTCAAATGTAATTGAAAAAACTGAAAAAAAACCGAAAGGAAATTTGGTAAAGTAATCTTGGTAGAACACTTTTCAAAAGAAAATTTCCCGACAATTGAAAAACAAATATCCATTAAAACCCATAAAGAGAAGAAAAAATTAAATATATGAAGAATTGAATACTTTATTAGCTTATCCTGTCACCATAAGCCGTAACAATTAAGATTTATTTCATGGTAAAAAAGTATCATAGAAACCCCACCCCTCTCTCTCTACCGGATCCTCCCTGTAGCAGTGTAGTCTGGTAGTTATTTTACCTGTTTTCTGGCGATTAAGCTTTCAAATTATGCAAATATTGCCGAATATCAATGTAATTGTGTCGTTTTTTAAACTGTTTGAAGGCTAAATTATACTGAAGAGCTACAACAAAACGGTTGAATTACCTCAACATCTGGACCTTTTCACAAATTTTATGGACCCGAATTTTCAGGACATCTTTACCCTTTGGAGAGGACATGCAGGACTACCTCCATATAAAGTTTCCCGATTTCATACGAGAAAATGAGAAGTAGGAAACGCTTATACGCAAACCTGAGAAATAAATTCTGAAGATTGAACATAATTCATAATCAAACTTCATATTTGCACATAAGAGGGGATTGTGAACACGGAATTCCCAAGTATTTATGCAAATGATGAGGAAGAGATAGTTCTTATATTGATATATAAATAGAAAAATTATGGACATACCATATACGCAGAAACGAGTATCTCTAGGGTAGCCGTTGTGATTGCAAACTTCACACGCACTTCTATCTTGACCTGTTGGCTACTAACAGACTAAGTAGATAGTCACATTTCGAACCTTGTTCTGTGTAAAAATACACTATAGACATTAACTTTGTAAACAAATCGGCATTTTTTATTGACATGACAAGCGTGTAAATAGTGCACAAGATGAAAAGTTCATAACTTACGACTGCATTTGCTATAGCAATAATGGCGCCCTGATATCTGGATATGGTGTGAATTAGCCGCACAAATCGACATACTATTAAAATCCATAGAGCTTTTTAAATCTGAATCGGCATTTTCCGGATAACTAATTTGAATAATGACACATAACATAACATAACAAGGCTAAGGGAGGTTAGTCATCCCATAAAAAGCCCAAACTAACACAATTACCACACACACAAAATCAAAGACGCCCAGAGTTAGTAAAGAACTTCTTCAATGTTGACTTTGAAATTGTGAACAGAATTGGAGCTAACTACCCACTCAGGCAAACCTTTCCACTCATTAACGACTTTTTGCGAAAAGCTAAAACGCCGAATATTTATCTGTGAGAACTCTTTGGTCAACTTCAAACTGTTACCACGTGTTACATGAGGATTAGCTAAAACATGCAAGAAATAACAGGAAGTCAAAGCATCACTACCAGATAGGAATATAAAAACTTGAATCATATCGCCACGTACTCTTCTCAACTCAAGCGTGGTAAAACCAAGAATTTGCAACCTAGATTCATAAAAGAGATTCTTTACTTCGGGAGTAAGTCTAGTGGTTCTTCGCTGAACCTGCTCCAAAATTTGCCCTTGCAGCTGCTAAAGCTGTTTAGAAGACTTTAGATTGCTAGCAATGACAATAATTAGATCCCTTTCTTGATCAACACAACCGAGACCTGAACCATTCATGCAGTAATCAAAAACCAAATTGTTCTGACTAAAATGATTAACTTTGCATTTATCAACATTGAATGACATCTGCAATGTTTGGGACCAAGAAACTAACTCATTAGATTTGATCTGTATTGTTTCACAAAGGCTTATTCTGCTAATAAACTGGTTTTAGATTTTAAGAATGCTGACTTTGCTGCACTTCGGGATACATTTGATTGGACTTCTTTGCTCCGTGACTTAGATCTTGAAAGCATGGGATGTTCTCCGAACTATAGTTTTGGAGGGTGTAAATAAGTTTGTCCCATTAAAAAAAGTTTGTAGGCGTAATTGGCAAGTGAGGATGGCCGAGATTCACGTGTCCATATTGGACCAATCGTACAATTCACGTAGGTGTAGACCTTTTCATATTGAACGTAGCCGAAAATAGCCGAAACATATGTACATTGACCAATCAACAGCTGGAGGAATAAAACGGGCCAATCCGATCAAGCAACCAAACCGCAACAATCGCGCGTAAAAAGCTTCCCGGACTAACACAACAGACATTGAATCACAAGAACATTCTTAATAACGATAATCATTTATTTACAAAGCGAGGCCTTACCCATATAATCCTGCTGTATGAAGCTTCCAGACAGATCCGTAAATGTGAGGCCACGGTTACACTACTTGCAAGTATAGCCGTACTGTACCGTTAAACTTTTGTGAAGCCACTTATGCGGATAGATGGCATCATCAACCAATACATTATAAAACGTTGTGTATCATACCTCTGAAGTGTGCAAATAAGAGTTTGTTTGTCTGTACTATCGAGGGCCGATACCTGACAACACATCGACCAACCGAGGACTTAATTGGAGGAAAACATGAATAAATGATCAGATTCATCAAACAAGGGCATCTGACGTCATTTGAGGAGGGTCCTTGGTTTTGCAAAAATGTATGATCCTGTATTAGCATATAATGACACGTTTTTAGTCAAGACCTTACAACGTTCATTAATTCTAAAAAGTGCGCAACTATATTGGATGCATTAAAAGGTATATTTGCTTTTGTGAAATGCAGTAGTTAAAACTGAAAACATGCTTTCACACTTGATATATGCAAGTCCTCGTTAGACTTTTTTGCACCAAGTTGTTTTGAGTCCTCGGAGCATATAGACAAACCTGTAGAAGTGTACATGTCTCTCCGAGATTCACGCACACTTTTGTGAAGGCAGTTCCAAATAAACTCGATTCAGATTTATGGTCGATTCAGATCTATGGTCCCCAGGGTCGCTCACATCTCCATGGTCCCTCACACCAGCATGCCCCCATGAACCTTCACGTCCCATGGTCTCTCAAGCCTTTATGGTCCCTCATGTTTGTATGATCCCTTACGGCCCCATAATCAATCATGTTTCTATGGTCCTTCACACCTCATTGACTATCACGCACAATGTTCCCTCAAGTCCCCAAGGTCTCTCACGCCTCTATGGTTCTTCAGTCTCCATGGTCCCTCACGTCCTCAGCGTCCCACACGTCTCCGTGGTCCCTCATGCCCTCATGGTCCCTCACGTCTCCGTGGTCCTGACGCCCATGTTCACTTCACACGTCCATGGTCCCTCAAACATCATGGACCTTCACACCCTTGTCCTTCCTTCCCCATTGTCCCTTACGCTTATATGGTTAATCAGTCTCCACGGTCTCTAACGTAGTTAGGGTCCCATGCTCCGTGGTCCCTCATGCCCCCTTGGTTCATCACGTCTCCATTGTTCATTAAGTCTCCAAGGTACCTTACGTCTCAATGATTCTTCACGGCCCCATAATCTCAAACTTCCCCATGGTCTCTCACGCCCCCTTAGGTCCCTTACGACTCCGTGGTTCTCACACCCTTGTTCTCTTACGCTTCTATAGTCCCTCACCTTTCCAGGATCCCTCACATGTCCATAGTCCCTTATGCATTATGGTCCTTCACGCATGATCATAGTCCTGCACGCCCTATTGTCCCTTACGTCTCTATGGTCAATTAGTCGCAATGGTCCCAAACGTAGTCAGGCTCCCATGCGTTTCCGTTGTCCCTCACGCCCCCATGGTCCCTAACATCCCCATGGTCCCTAACATCCCCATGGTCCCTCACATCCCCATGGTCCCCCCTGTCTCAAAGATTCTTCACGGCCACATAATCCCTAACCTAATACCTTCGACCTATGTTCCTTCATATCCCATGGTACTTATAGCCTCCCGTCTCCCTTATCCTTCCGACCCCACTTACCCACTCATCCTCCCGGTACCCCTTATTCTCCCGTCCCTATTAGCCTCCCGTCCCCCTGTAGCCTCCCGTTCACCTCTAGCCTCCAGTTCCCCTGTGCGGTCAATCCTTACATTACGTCTCCCGTCCACATTAACCCTAGTCCGCATTAGTACCCCGTCCCCATTATCCTACCGTCCCCATTATCTTCCAGTCCCCATCAGCCTGCCGTCCTCATTAGCCTCCCGTCTCCATGACCCCCGCCCCCATTGTCTCCCGTCCCCCATGTACTCCCGTCCACCATTGCCTCCCATCCCCATTAGCCTCCCGTCTCCCCTAGCCTCCCGTCTCCCTTGGCCTCCCGTCCCCCTAACCTCCCGTTCCGCTCAGCCTCCTATCCCCTCTAGCCTTCCGTCATTCTCCTGGTACCTTCGTCATCCGGAGTCGGTTTCTCTTGTCCTCAAAATCCTATCTGGGTTGGGTGTTTCCCCTTGTTCTCTCTTATCTTGAAAATAAAAGAAAGTGACATGTGATTAAAATTAATTAAAGATTAACTTTCAATATTGAGAAGTTTGGCGTCTTATACTTTATACATCACAACAAGACTTCCCTTTGCTTTTACAAATCTTGACCACAGCTCTTTAATGCTTTGGGAGTAGTTAAAGAAATATCACACACAAATTGTTAATTTCTATCTAGCAGGAGAAAATAGATTTTCAGTGACTAAAATTTAGGACAGAAATTTTGAAGAAATACATTAAAGATTTTGAGTTGGCGTCTCTTTCATTAAAAACCATTAGGACAATAGCGCATAGTTTCCCAGTTATGAGTAATCCAAGTTTGGAGAAATGCAAAAACAATTTATTGTAATTCTTTAAGATCTGTTCTAAATTTCAGTCACTGAAATATATATATATATATATATATATATATATATATATATATATGTATATATATATATATATATATATATATATATATATATATATATATATATATATATATATATATATATATATATATATATATATATATATATATATATATATATATATATATATATATATATATATATATATATATATATATATATATATATATATATATATATATATATATATATATACATATATATATATATATATATATATATATATATATATATATATATATATATATATATATATATATATATATATATATATATATATATATATATATATATATATATATATATATATATATATATATGTATATATATATATATATATATATATATATATATATATATATATATATATATATATATATATATATATATATATATATATATATATATATATATATATATATATATATATATATATATATATATATATATATATATATATATATATATATATATATATATATATATATATATATATAGATAGATAGAGATGGTGTGAAATGTGTGGAATGCAGTTCTCCACTGGAACATTTGAATAATGAATGTGAGATGGTGAGAGAAAAATCATATGCCACCATCTCACATATATATATATATATATATATATATATATATATATATATATATATATATATATATATATATATATATATATATATATATATATATATATATATATATATATATATATATATATATATATATATATATATATATATATATATATATATATATATATATATATATAGGCTTTTTCTTGCAAAAAGGGACAAGTTGTTGTCTCCAAATTTTCTCGGAAAGAAGGGCCCAGGGGCCCAAATTTCCTAGCGGACCGTTTTACTATGAAGGGGGACCAAATTTATTAGATGGCTATGGCTTAATTGTCTGGAGGCCCAAATTTCCTGGGAAGTAAGGGCCGGGGGTAGGGGGAGGGGGGTGTACTTTTACACCGGAACTGATTGTGGGGTCAGGTCAAGTTATAATAACAATCAGCGTGGTACGGTCCGATTATATGGAAACCAAAGCTTTCTCTGTGTTAATTATACCACAGGATGGCTTTGTGACATACCATGTGGGATATAAAGATGGATGCCATGCGGGACATAGGGATGGATGCCATGTGGAACATAGGAGTGTGGGACATGGATAGGGATGCCATGTGGGACAGAGAAAGGGATTACACGTGTGCATATAGAGGAATGACATGTGGCATATGGGTAGGGATGTCATGTGGGACATAGAGATGCATGTCAAGTGGGACATAGCGATGGATGCCATGTGGGGCACAGGGAAGGATGCCATGTGGTACATAGGATGGGATATCATATGGGACATATGAGTGCATGGGATGCCATTTGGTACATCTTTAGGAGGAGATGCCATGTGGGACATAGAGATGGGTGTTATGTTGAACACAGGAGGGTTGAGACATGGAGAGGGGTGCCAGGTGGGACAGAGGGTGATTCCATGTAGGGCATAGGAAAGAATGACATGTTGCACATGGGTAGGGATGCTATGTGGGACAGAGTGGATGTCATATGGGACATAGGGATGGATCCTATGTGGAGCACAGGAAAGGATACCGTGTGGTACATGTGGTGGCATATGGGACATCTGAGTGGGATGCCATTTGGTACATCTTTAGGATGGGACGCCATGTGCGACATAGAGATGAATGCCATGTGGAACATAGGAGGGTGAGACATGGTGAAGGATTGTATGTGGGACAAAGGGAAGGTTTTCATGTGGGGCGTAAGGAGGAATGTCATGTGGAAAATGGGTTGGGAACTTGGGATGCCATGTGGGACATAAAGATGGATGTCATGTGGGACAGGGGTGGGATGATGTGGGATATAGGGTGGGATGTCAGATGGAACATGGCTGGGGTGAATAGTTGGATGTTTTTATAATTGGACTTGTGATATGTGTGTCAATTTTAATCACTATGATGGTATTTATCGTTCTAGTTGAATTTAATATTGTTATATACATGTAGCACCCCACCCTATGTCCCACGTTTCATCCCTTCTTTTGTAACACATAGCGTCCCTCCCTATGTCCCACATGTCATCCCTCCCTATGTCCCAAATTTCGCTCCTTCCTATCTCTAACATGGCATCCAATTTGTCTAAATGCTCCATATGGCATCCATATTTATGCCTCACATAATATCCCACCCTTTGTTACACATAGCGTCCCTCGCTATGTGTTACATGGCATCCCTCCCTATAAACCACATGACTTATCCTTATATCCTACATGGCTTCCATCCATGTCTCAAATGTCATCCCCACCCTATGTTCATATCTATGTCCCACATGGAATCCCACCCTAATGTATGTCCGACATGGCATCCCAACCTTGTCCCAAATGGCATCCCACCCAGTTTTCCCACACGGTATCCCACACGATGTCCCTAATCGAAGGAATATCCATTTCGCCGGAAAGCGCAAGGCAACCAAATCCACTCAAATGTTAAACAAAGAAATAAAACAAACTTGAAGTAACAGTGTTATTCAATTCGTGTCAGTGATACTTATGGCAAGACATTCTCAATTGACCTCTTGACCTCATTGCGCAATACACATTATCGTTACCGTGACCTGGCTAATTGAAACAAACTTAATGAAAATGTAACAAATGTCCGGGCCGAAAAATATATCCCTTTGGAATAAGAAAAGGTATGAATGGAATCTGACTCTTCAAAATCAAGTAGTCAGCCCTTATTATTGGAGGTCAAAATGGTACTTGCTTCCCACTCTCCAATAAAATTATTGGGAGCCTTGGCCCCTGGTTCCTCTGCAAGATTCGAATATAAATATACCAATCCATGGGATGGCGTTAAACAAGGAATTACAATATTGTAGAACTATTAGTGAACGCCATTTAATTATATTTCCTATCATTTCCCACTGCAATAATGGTTAGACCATTTTCGAATTTAAAACTCATAGACATGACATTTCTTTGCAGCTCAAAGGTAGCCTATATTACATTTATTGTTTGACGCATGGCTAAATATTTTCCAATGATATCTTTTTTTTTTTAATAACCGCAAAACCATACAAAAATCCTAAACGTTTCGGCGCGAAATTATTTTTCATATGTTACATGTTTAATAATTTGTCTCTGACGATAAGATGCCATTTCAATTTTTCAGATTTTAGGTCTAAAAACCTTCTTTTTTGTTTGAATTAATGAATTAAAGTCAATTGCTTTCAATTGCTTTTGCACAATTTTATTGCAAGATCTGAACAAAACAGTGGCATTATGTCTCTGATCTTGCAAGCATTTTGTATTTATTTTTAAGTGTGATAGTAAACTTCCCTGGTAGAACCTATTTCACAAACCAACAATCGAAATTTCGTCTTCGAAAATTTGCAGTCATCAATTTTGAAATATAGGGTAGTTTTATACATTCCGAACGAAATAAATGTTTAATGACCCGACCTTTTTTTCTTCATATATATTCGTAAACGCTTGGTTCATAACATAAATATATGTGCGCATGGGTAAGTTTAATTATAACTGTAATTTTTACCAATATCAATCAAAATATTTCAGAAAGAAAACTTACCAATACTGAAAATACTTTGATATTTTGACAAAACCCGAGTTATACCAGTTCTTCCTCCATTACATGGCATTATCCTTCCCGGCTCAGCAACTGCATCCTGCTCCCGCGGTGTCCGTGAGTCCGTGAGTTTAGTATGTTAAAAAATTATATGCACTTATAAAGAACGCAAGAACGATGTAAGCCTAATACAAAGTACGGATGCTAAAACAATTCAAATGATCAATACAAAATGTTTTGTGACGATGGAATTACATGTAACCCCCTACCAGTACAAAACACACCCACCCGTACCCACACAACAACGCGACTCACACACCTACCGTACACCTACATACATACACCCAATAGGCCTACACACACACACGCGCGCGCGCACACACACCCACACGCTAGCATGACTGCATTGGTTGTTTATACTATTAGCATCGGAACCAAAAATGTAAATGCAAAATTGTGGGGTCCTGATGGGAAGCAGGGTAGGGATCTAGGAGAAGAAGTCCCGCTTAAAGTCCCAGGCTGCCAGGGGTGCAGCCACAGTGCCTCTTTTAACGTACTAATTGGTACCAAGATTGGAGACCACTCGGCGAAATTTGGAGACCAGTTATGGTAAAATCCGATGACTGGTCTACAAAAAAATGGATGCTCAACTTGGGTTTCATTAGGCTGTTAGATAAAGATTATCATACGTTGGTTGGTAGCTAAGTTCACGCATAACTTTTTGTTTGGGGTGGGAGGACCTTCATGGCCCCCCAAAAATCCATGATAAAAGTGTGCCAGGCCAGGTTTACAAAATGTCCTGATAGTATATTGAATGTATATCATAATTGTCTGAGTTCAGGAAAACGGTATTTTCTCCAATTTTCCTATGTTATTTGAGTATTCGTTGAATTATTTATCATTTATTAGCATTACTTAGTGATTTCGTCTCCCATCCTATAACATACGTGCCACTGATGCTATACACTGTTATTTATGTTTTATATGGTTTTGCGTAATACGAATACACCTAACGTACGTACTTAGTATCACTCGTCGTTATATTCGTACATCTTGTGCGTGCCTCCACCCCCCTTCTATTTTTATCTTTCTGATTTAAATCAAGGTAAATTAAAGATATTAAGTGATACATTGCAGGCACACATACTAGATGATTTTCATGATAATCATCTGGAAATCTGTTTCAAATTTCGGGAAATTTTCTTTAATTTCTGAGAAATTCCTTTTAATTTCTTGGAATTATTGCTAGTTTGACGTTAATAATTTCCAAATTTGCAGCTCAAGTTTCCTATTACGTAAAGTATCTTTTACATCAACCCCAGAGCAAGTTATTCTTTTCTTACTTTTTTCCAGTGGCCGGCAGAGTGGATGGCGTGGGAAAAAGTATGATGAAAAAAGAAAATAATGTTATCAAAATGCAACATTTTTGACCTACAAAATGCTGAAATAGCCCACCGAAAATGTACACATCACTGCCCCTACACACCATACAAATGGTGTACTATTTTACATACACTGTACGTACGGAGTTTATTTCGGGAATAGTTTAAGTGGACACAGCATGTACATTATTTAAAAAATACTGAGTGATGGTGCTGCAAGTAGCAATGTCGTACATGTCGGGCACAATATTGGTATGGTTAAGCGCACGCGATACGGCGTCACCGAGTGATTTTAATAACAATCTTGTATGACCAATTTTGGCCCACCCCAAAAAATCCCCCTTGGATTGAAAACTGGGAATCCGTAATCCGTATGAATAAGAGACGAATTTCCCAATGTTTGAAGACCACTGCGTGATCAAGGAGGCCCTGCGCAGCCCCTGGAAGTTCTAAAGATTTCTTGTCTTTGATGTCCCAAATAACTGAAGATCAACACAAACTGTCAAAGTTCGGAAAATAATAAGTGATGGTAAGAAGACAATTTTGAATTATCATGTTAAAATCTACTCAGATACGTATTATAGTGTATCCATTTCTAAACGGACAGAGGGGAAACTTTCCCTGAAAATTGTGCAGGGATTCATGGGTGAAACCTCAGTCTAACGATGTCTTGTTTTTATGCCCCAAATGGCTTAAACTCAACACAAACTTCCAAAATGTAAATGAATATGCGTGGGGCGAAGCAAGGGAAAGAATCCAGGAAATAAGTCCTGCTTCAGGGCCTCTTGGAATGGGTCTAGGACGTGGCCCCCGACAGAAGCTTTGAATATTCATTGTCTTTGATGCCATAAATCAACGCAACCAGATAAAGTTCGGAAGCTAAGTGATGATCAGATGATCAGAAGATAATTTTAAATTACCATGATTATATTAAGATCTACTCAGATAAGCATTATTCAGCTATAGGGTTACTATTTCTAAACGGGCAAAGGAAAAATTTCCCGAAAATAAAAGATACAAATGAAGTTAATTTCAAGAAATTCAAGAAAACTTTTCGAAAATTGAAAATTATTTTCCGAAAATTAACAATATATTACTAGCCATGAGCAGAGGCGTACGAAGCGGGCAGGGGGACGGGGAGGAGGTGAAATTGGTATATTTTGTAAAATTTCCGAAAATTTGCCAAAATTTCCCGAAAACTGGCTACAATTTCCCGAAAACTCGCCTAAAACCTTTCCACAAATTTCCGAAAATGAAGAAAATTTCTCTGAAATTGAAGGGTTTGCCCAGTAAGCAGCAACTTTTGATGGAGACTTAATATTTACCAATGCAATTTTTGCACTTGTCACAGGGAAAGCTTTGGTTCTCCTCCCCCCTCCCTTTCCCCTCCGCCTTCCAGAGATGACCCTTTCTACTACCCCTGGCCATGAGCAAAGAGCAGCCTGGACCAACGACAAAACTCATAATATGCCTAAGTGTTATGTGCTTATTGATCGTTCAAGACTGTTCTTCTTATTATTCATGATCTTTCAATGGCTGACCATACACAGATTGGCAGAATATGGGGGAACTTGCCTCACCCCACACTTTGTTCCAATTTATATGATTTGTATGATGAGTTTAGGCTCATCTTCCTCCCCCTCCTTCCCCCCCCCCTTCCCCTCCCCCACCCCTCCCTTCCATTTTTGGGGTGGGAGTCTTTGCATCCCCACTTTCGGTAGGCAAATCCGGTAGTTTTACATTAAAGGAGCTCGTGGCCGGAAAGTGACGGCGTATATTTCTTGAGTCTCATAATAAATCGAGCAAATTTCTCGCATTCAGCGGTATATCATAAATCTACTAAATCCACATGTTTTCCCATTCAGCCATTGACTTTTAAATTTGTTTGCATGATGAGTGAACATTTTTGTATCCATGCAACAATAGCCAGACAGTAAACAGGTGTAATTCGACTTGGGTGAACATTTCTGTATCCATGCAACAACAGTCAGACAGTAAACAGGTTTAATCCGACTTTAATTCCTGTACAAAAATTGCAATGAAAATTGTAAAAGTTTACTAATTTATTAGCAACTTTATAAATTCATATTTAAGGATCTCACTGAGTCCCCTACATTTTACATGGTAGGCTTTTGATAACTATAACTCTTTTTTTTTTCCTCAAAAATATTTAAAATTTATAAAAGAAAAAGTTTAAAATTTATATAAAAAGTTTATTTATAAAAAATATATCGAAAGGCTTCGTAATCATACTCATTTCTTAACACACGTGACGGTTTTGGTAAGTCCTTTTTAGTTTGGCACAGTATAGTGGTATCTTTGGTACTCTGATGGGCGCAATGCTTCGTGGTTGGTTGTATGCTTGTGAAAAGTAAAGACTTCGACAAGTATTTCTGTAGAGATTTCCGTTGATATCATTTAGAGGCCATTTTGACAGTATACGTGACTATATACGCACAGGCAAATGCAAGTATATAACTCACAGATACTCACAGATCCTCTTCTGACTTTAGGATTCTCCTGGATCCTCTTCTGTCAGCCCAAAGCTTGTATTTATGCTAAATTTATCTTGTCTAGTTGGGTTAATCTGGATGCATTCTTTGTAATCATAGTATAGGGGCTGATTTTTCCAATATGACACGCGCAGTTTGACGGTTTTAAACGCAATCCAGCGATGCTGCTATAGACACACCCTAAGTCAATATGGTGACCGAGAATTAACACTGACGCCTCTATAGGAATGGAAGTTGATATTTTCGTACATTACGAGAAAAGTTAATGATTTTCAGAATTGTTTTTGTAAAACCTTTAGTTAAAATTTGTTCAACTGTACAAAACACGTACTCCCTTCAAGATGCTAAGCTATGGTTAGCAGTCCGGCAGCATGCCTATTAATAGGAACATTTATAACACACGAAAATATTGAAGTCATGCAGCCATATTGTTTAGATCTTGCGATAAATTGTCATAGTTTCTAATTTGTGTACTTGAAATATTAGAAATCATTGTGTTGAAGGCATTTAAATTTTCAAAATGGCTGCTTTGCGCCAAAAAGCCTAGATCTATTGTCTATTATTTCTAATATTTCGAAAATGGCGTGGTGAACATATCAAATGGGAGTGGAAAAGCTTTAGCCATGACAGTAATGAAAGTATTTTCAAAAATTTAAAGTTTCCTCAAGTAAAGAAATTTTTCCCAGCCGTATTTCAAACTTCAAATTTGTAACATTGCATAAGGCTTTAACGTTAGGATGGCAAAGGATTATGGGAAATATCACAAAATGGCGGCTTTTATATAGCAAAATGTTCCCAGTTATAGGAACATTTATGTTTCCATTAATAGACATGCTGCCGGACTGGTTAGTTGGTTGCTGATTAAAGTCATGTATACTTAATAAATGTTACTTACTGAGTGCTTTTTTATAATAATTTTAATCAAAACTAAGACTCTGACTTACTTGTCGTCAAGATTTACCAAAATACAATACAAACTCTACGTCTACTATCCAAAAACAGTAACATTTAATAAAATGGGTAATACAAATTGGATCGAAAGAAAACACGGTTAAAACGCGTCCAACCGCGGTGAATTTATTGATTTTCGTCATCGGCTGAGGCGCAGACTGTAAAGACCTTGCTGCAGAGTGTGTCAGGAGCAATGAAAGTTGTAAGAGCCTGAATGATGATCTCAGGTGCGGTATTCACGACTTCACCGGTGCACTGTAATGACAAAAGTTGAGAGGGAAGTTATTTCTGAATAATGAAAGGAATAATTTCCTGGAGACAGGGGGACATGTCCCATACCCCACTTTTTGGCAGTTTAACAACAAAAACAGTAAATACTTTTGGGATCAAATTTTGCCTCGACTGATGCTTGGATTTAGGATGTACATTTTGGTTAAAATGTTAACCTCTGTTGTGGGTAGGGGCCGTGGAGGGGGTATAGCAGTAAAGAGCTCCACCAGAACTCCCTGTGCCGCCAGCCCCCTTCCATTTTAACAACCCTGACCAAAGGGTCTGTCAGTCTGTGGGCAGTTACACAAATGTTCAGCTTTATTGCATACAACAAAGAGTACAATTCTGAGCAGGAAAATCTTTACTTTTATTTAGCCATTTTACTTGCTAATATAGCACACATGCATTTACTTTTGGGGTATGGGCTAATCAAAGTTTAGGCAATGTTTCACTAGGCTATGCAAATTTTAGGATGTAAGACTTGAAGCAGGGGATACGAACTTAGAGACAGTTCAAACAGGGGTAATTTGGAGGAGGCTCGGCCCCTCCATAGGCGGGATTTGAAGACACGCGCACACTTTTTCCGAATTTTTAACTTTTGTATGGTATTTGTTTTGGCATCTTAGCGTGAATTTGTGATTTTCCCCCACTATTGACTTTCTCCCACTTTCGGTAGGCAAATCCCGCCAATGGCCCCCTCGTTAAATCTTTGGGAAATTTATGGGAGTGGAAAGAAGGGGGGGGGAAACCAAACTTAAAGTGGCTTTCAAAATGCGCAATGGAAACAAGAAGAAAGTGACACAGCAAGCCAAAAGACTTGAGTATTACTGGCAGACTGGAGGTCAAGCTATCATAGGCATACATCAGACCAAAAAGACGTTTGATATATTTTTGCTGATTTCGGACCATCCCTATGCCCCCCCCCCCCATCTCCTCCATATTATGTTTTTTTTTTTTTAGAATGCACTTATGAGTTCAAAATATTAATGTAATTCAGAACAGCTCTTTAATCATCTTATATTTCTTTGTTCCTTCATTCTTCGAAAATGATTAGAATGTCTTTTCTGCACACGTGTTGCTTTCAGCCAGAATAAGAAGACAGATCCAGTGTTCGGAATCAGCTATAGCTGATTGCTCGTGCCTCCTCTCCCCTCCCTCCACCATCCCTTCCCTCCCTCCACCCCTCCCTTCACACCCCTCTCCCTCATCCCCTCGCCCTCACCCCTCTCCTCACCCCTCTCCATCACCCCCTCCATCTCTCCATCACCCCTTTCCCTCACCCCTCTCCTCACCCCTTACCCCCTTTCCCTCACCCCTCTCCCTCACCCCTCTCCATCACCCCCCCTTCCTTCACCCCTCTCCCTCACCCCCTCTCCCTCCACCCCTCCCTTACACTGCTCTCCTTCACCTCCTACCCCTCACCCCCTCCCTCACCCCCTCCCCCCCTCACCCCCCTCCCTCACCCCCCCTTCCACCCCCTCCCTCCACCCCCCCTCCACCCTCTTTCCACCCTCCATCCACCCTCCCTCCACCCATCCCTCCACTTCTCCCTCCACCCCCCCCCCCTCCACCCCTCACTAATGTTGTACCTCAAGTATGGAACATGACCAACCTTATCTTGGAACTGCGTCGGGAGAGCATCGCAGATGTCGGTAAAGAGCTCAGTCAGGCCTGTACTCACTTCATCCTGTGAAAGAAACAATTAAACATCATCAAATATATGGTTGAGGCTTGGGTTTTGAAAGTGTGTGTAGTGGGGGCAATATTATCTCGGGGTTGAACCTACCTAATTTATGATAGGAAAACTGTACAAGTGTCATCACTCTATCGATCATGTGTAAGGAACAAAGTGTCATCCAAAATATGGTTGTTATATTTTGGTAATATATTATCCAGGTGTATATTCTACATATTTTATGGTATAGGCAGCGGCGGGTAAAAAAGTGTGTTTGTGTAGGTAAGGGGGGGGGGGGGTTAAAAAGTGGGCTGAGAATTTTTTTGCATACCTTTTAGTATCCTGACAATCACAGCCGATGCATTTAAAGAGAAGGGTAACCATGGCATTACTTAAGCAAACTTTAATAATGATATAAACTAAATTATAAAATAAGAATCTGAATGACATTTTTGTTATAAAAGTGGGGGTAACTACCCCCTCATACCCCACCCGTCGCCACACCGCTGTTTGGTAGAGACATACCACCAGAAAGTGACCCATTCCGATAACAAACGTCAACAAATTTTGCAACCCATTTTAATACGAACTTCAGTTTCCACCTATCTTCCCAATCTTATACCAAAACCCTTTCAAAGGCGCCCTTTGATATACCAGGAGGCAAAATTTGCAACCATGGCACATTTAGGCGGTACGCCCTTGTACCTCTCTCTTCACATCGTACCCCCGGGAATATTTTCCAACAATACGGATGTAGTCTTGTTCCCAGCTACATATGTCAGGGTCGCCTCTCTGAGAACAAAACACCCAAAATTGCCCATGTTACTTCTCATCAATGAAATCATTTTTATAGGATTTTTTGCACCATTCTTAGCAAATTTTCAAATCATTTTCAAATTTTCGAAAATTTGAGAGTATTTGCACTAAGCTTCTAAGACCTCCTAAAATGTTAATGTAATTCTTTATATTATATTCAAATTTTATAACCCACCTACAGCTAAAAGGTTCCTCGAAAGGGGAAGTGGCACTTTAACAGGGAAGTGGGGCACTTACACTTCATGAGGAAGCATTGTTACTTCAAGAAGGGCTTTAAGCCCGGCAGCGAGTTTTTTTCCCAAACGGGATAGCAATGGCACAAATTGTCTGATGGGCTATTTCTGGACCCTAACCCTAACCTAACCCTAACCTAACTCAAATGAGTGCAATTGCTATCCTGTTTGGGGAAAATAGCGTCCCGGCAGGGTATCCAGTTTCACATGGTTTTCTATCTGTAGGTTGGTTTGAGCCATGAAGGAACATACCTTTGAATGGGGGTGGGGAAGGCACGGCCCTGGTAAGCATGATGGCTAACGGCATCCGACCAGGGGCATTAATTATGGAAACTTGATGAGCCAGACAGTAGCCTTATGAAGAATTTGACTGAACAATGATATCTCAAATGATACGGCGTAGTTATCCCACGAGTCCTGCCAATAATTACATTTTCAAAATCATAATCTATATCATTTTCCAAATTATCATGTACACATTTAGCATAGATGATTAAAATCTATTCACTTGGTTGGATATCCGAGAACTTCGTGACCTGAGGTCATCAGACCGCATAGTAACCGACGGTGCGCATTGCAGTGAAAACAAAGCGTCAGCTATGTTTGTTTACATGCTATACGTACCACACAGAGTGAACACATACAGAAATGCAAACGTGTATCGCGCAAAGCTTTGTTTTCACTCCAGAAAATGACGTCATCTCCCGGAAGTGACGTGGGCAACGAAGCAACTGAATTTAGAACAGAAATTGCTTTAAGGAGCTCCCAAAAGTAAGGGCGTATATTTCTCTGCTAAGAACAGAGGTCTTATTTCTGATACTCGTGTTGTTGAAATATTATTAAGAAATAATTATGATTAAAGGAAAGGTACCATCTTATAAGTACGTTCAGAAGTGAATGCCGCCGTACTGGAAACGTCACTTCCGGTTTTAAATTTTCCTATTGATCGCGAGATATCTGCGATGTCCGCCGTACCGAACATAGGGCCTACATGTGTTATCGATGAATAACATCACAGATTTCTCGCAATCAATAAGGAAACTTGATAACCGGAAGTGACGTTAACAGCTCGGCGGCGTTTACTTCCAAATTTATTGATGGGACGATATCTTTCCTTTAATTTGAACATTCTTGTCAAATGTTTTCAGCACCATCACGTGCACGAAAAGTGTGTTCAAATATTCTCAAGAAAAAATAAGTCTCCATTAAAGGATTAGTTCAGTGGTCAAGCAAGTCCATCTTATATGAATAAGAACTTTAAAAGAAACAAAATGGTGAAGAAAGCATTCAAAAATCTTATCCGTTAAGGAGATATTTAAGTTTAAAGCTCCGTCTTATCTGTGTAAGAATGACTGGTGTAGTAAGTCTACTATGGATGGTTGGTGTCCTCATCCTCACATTCTTAACAATTGTTAATGTATTTTAAAGACAATTTATTTTTTCACTATTTAAATTATTTTTCCTCGAAATTTCTTCTGGTGGTAAGTTATAATTATCCTTACTAAATTCTGTTTTACTACTTTTTGACATTTTAATGGTTTTTAAGGCACAAATCGCAAACAAAATATGATAGAATGCATAAAGACTTTGAGGAATCTGAGACTGTGACATCACAACTAGTCTGATTTCAGTCGTTTCTACACAAATGATACCAAACATTAAAATTAGAATATCTCCTTAAACGGACAAGATTTTTAATTCTTTCTTCACCATTTTGTTTCTTTTGAGGTCCTTTTTCGGATAAGATGGACATGCTTGACTACTGAACTAAACCTTTAACGGAATAAGATTTTTGAATGCTTTTTCACCATTTTGTTTCTTTTGAAGTCCTCTTTCGTTTAAGATGGACTTGCTTGACCACTGAACTAATCCTTTAACGAAATAAGATTTTTGAATTCTTTTTGCACCATTTTGTTTGTTTTGAAGTCCTTTTTCATATAAGATGGACATGATTGTCCACTGAACTAATCTTTTAACGGAATAAGATTTTCTGAATGCTTTCTTCACCATTTTGTTTCTTTTGAAGTCCTCTTTCATATAAGATGGACTTGCGTGACCCTGAGCTTATCCTTTAAGCTTGGACAAACTTTTCTTCCAATATCTTGGAAAGTAAAACAAACTAACAAGAAAGCAATCTAAACTGATCTCATCACTTAAGCATGGTCACTATATGCACTTACGGAATCCAAAATGCCACAAAAATGTACAAATTGATACATAATTACCCCCTAAAATCACATATTTGACCTCTGACCTCAACCTTATACACTGAAACAAGTTCTAAAAATTTGTCACATTTATCGTACCCTACTGCATGACACCTTTCATGTTTACGTCAGACTTACCATTTCATAACTACAGGGTAAATGGTGAAAAGTGGTAAATAACTCTATGACCTTTGACCTTTTGACCCAGAATCTATGTACCAGAAATCTTGTACCAAGGTGTCATGGTACAACATAGGGTTGGTATATGTCGTGTACTTTTTTAGTTTGAAATGGCACAAAATTTTGCATAAAAAACACTTATTTGACCTTTGACCTTTTGACCTCCAATTATTTTTAGTTTTTGTAAATTTAAAACCTACCCACCTATTCAATTTGTAAAGGTAACGAAGCAATTCCTTCTAAAGATACAACCATCACCAAAAACTTTTTTATTTGACCTGTGACCTTTGACCCTAACCACCAAAACAACATCTGATTTTTTGTGCATTTATCTTACCCTACTATATGACACCGCACATGCTCAGATCACTCTTATCATTCCATAACTATAGGGGAAATGGTGAAAAAGGTCAATAGCTCGGTGACTTTTGACCTTTTGACCCCAGAGTCTATACAAAAATGTACAAATTAGTACATAATTACCCCTAAAATCATATAATTGACACAGATTCATGTACCAAGGTCTCATGGTACAACATAGGGTTGGTATAGGTCTTTTACTTTTTAAGTTTAAGAATCCGAAAATGTTTGCATAAAAAAAAACCTTATTTGACCTTTGACCTTTGACCTTTTGACCTCCAATTATTTTAAAGTTTTGTTAGAATTTAAAACCCTACCCACCTATGCAATTTGTAAAGCTACCAAGTAATTCCTTCAAAAGATACAGCCATCACCAAAAGCTTGTCTCATTTGACCTGTGACCTTTGTCCCCTTGACCCCAAAACCTTTTGGTTCATGTGTATTACATTTTGTGAGTAGTAAGCGACACATAATTAATTGTTGCATACGCATACATGCACACACGCCCCCCCTCCACCCCACACACACATATACACAAACACACGGACAGACGCAAAAATTACAAAATTTTGACCCGTTTCAAAAAGTTATTACCCTAATATGCGGTCATTATATGACAACCACTGGTGGGCCCCACTAGCCCTCTAAAATGAAGGGGGTTTACCCCACCAGCCCCTCCCTCCCTAATATCAAGGGGGTTGGCTATGTAGTGTAGGAGGTACAGGCAGTTATTTGCCTATACAGCAAACTACTACACTATCTCATCCCCACATATATGTATATGTGGGTGATGCCCACATATATGTATATGTGGGTGATGAGATAATAATGGACAATTATCAAAGTTACATACCGTTTTCGGTGAAGGGGAATTTGCTCTACCCACTTATAGCTACATGACTACCATAGCTACGTGACTGCTTTAACTGTACGTAACTACTGTTTGAAGAAGAACGCATGTATTAAAACTTACGTGATTGTAGACAAGCACACCCTCAGCGGCTGAAGCGAAGTATGAGCAGATTTCACATTTTGCTTGTTGCTGTAATCAACAGAAACACAAATTGATCAATAAACATAAAACAATCAATAAATAGAAATCATGTAATGTAAATGGAAATCATTCGATACAAATTAAAATGAATTCTTATGGAAATCAATCGATATAAATGAAAATCATTCGATATAAATGAAAACCAATCGCTATAGATACAAAATCAATCGATATAGATACAAATCAATCGATAGAAATAAAAATCAATCGATATGAATAAAAACAATAAATAAAAAAAAATAAATCGATAAATAGAAACAATTGATAGAAATATACGTCAATCGATAAAGCAGAAATCAAATAGAATAAAGAGAAAATAATGTCCATTATCTTTACGCAAGGGGACGCGAGGAAAAGCTGTGCGTCTACAAGTCTGCATAGCCTTGCTAAAACATTAGCTTAAAATTTTTGAACAAACAGACAAATATTGAAATCAGCCTAAAAGTGATATGATAGCATCTTATTCTTTAAACTTGTATGTTATCGCATTTTAAAGATAGATTTTGCGGCTTATATCAATATAGTATACCAAAGCAGAGTCACTGAATTATTAATGTGATTTACTATCTAAAGATCTTTTTAAAACACAGTTTGAATTTATAAAACAATAAATTGATTTTCAAGCTAATTTTTAAAGGAAAGGTATCGTCCCATATATAGATTTGGAACTTGAATGCCGCCGTGCTGGTAACGTCACTTCCGGTTTTCATTTTTTTAATAATTGATTGCGAGAAATCTGTGATGTTATCGATGACACGTGTAGGCCCCTGCTTTCCGTCCGCAACATCGCATATTCCTCGCGATCAATAACCAAACTTGACAACCGGAAGTGACGTTACCAGCACGGCGGCGTTCACTTCCGAATTATTTAGAGGACGATACTTTCCTTTAAAGTTGTGGCAACTTAAATAAGATATAGTATTTTCTTCACAGTTATATTGATCTTTTTTATCCTGGCATACTTATGTCTGTTTACTAAACTAATCCATAAATTTCTTACTGGAACAGCCATGACTTCATCTTCATTTTCCTCAATGACGTCATAAGGGACTCGTTCATTCTCCTGCGTGTCAATATCTATGCCTAAAAACAAAAACACGTGAATATTTGATTATCATAATCCAACATTATGAAGAACAAAATATATATATTTTAAAACAATGTTTGCTATAAAGAACCAGTGTCATTAAATTAGAATATAATTTCTCAGATGAATTAATTATTAAAATCTTAATACTGATTGGCTTTTCTGTATTAATTAATGCACATTGGACCATTGAATGAAAACACACGAATTAACCTAAAATTGAAAAATGTGAAATTATTGGATTATTCGGTAAAATTTCAAATTGCTTAAAATTTTCCCAAAATTCTTGGTCAGTAGCAACTTTGGATGGAAAATTAATTTACCAGCGTAATTTTTCCACTTTACCGGGAAATATTTTGGGTCTTCTTCCCCCCCTTTTCTCCCTTCTCCTTCCTGAGCGGTGACTCTTCCCACGCCTCTGCCTCCGTGAGGGTCTAAATACTCGACAAATAAGTCAAGAGTTGTTCATAATTTGACAATTTTAATCCTTTATTACAAAAATTGGCTGTAACAAAAAGACAAATTTGAAAGGTAAGACAATTTGCTGCACAAACTTACGATTGGTGATAATGTTTATGGCGCGTCTAAATCGTAGCTGCGAAGGACGGCGGGAAAATTTGTTGACTTTTCCCCCAAGGCGGTGGGCTTTCTTGGAGAAGATCTTGCTCATGCCTTTGAGTTTCCTGTACTCTCTTGCAATCTCTTCACTAATATCTTCCTGTTCTTCGGATTCGGGTTCCATGGTAGGCTCCACGGTACTTAGCTGTTCACGCTGCTCGGCTTCTCCAAGCAAAATCATGGGAACACCTTCTGCAGGGCAGAAACCCAGAGCCTGACAATCACTCTGAGGATCCTGTAACACAAATCATAAAGATAATATATCAGGAAAAGGGGAGTAAATACTGTGGTGTGTAGTGGGGTGACACCCTTCCCCTACTTAAAAAAAAAAATTAGATTAGTCGGTAAATCATGGTTTCAGGTCGGTAAAACTTGAAGTTTAGAATATCATACAAAACAAGACAAGTTGCCAATTGATAAACCAATTATAAAATAGTAATAATAATAATAATACTAATAAGAAAAATATTAATAATACTAATAATAAATATTGATAATACTACTACTACTACTACTACTACTACTACTACTACTACTACTACTACTACTAATAATAATACTACTAATAATACTAATACTAATACTAATAATAATAATAATAATAATAATAATAATAATAATAATAATAATAATAATAATAATAATAATAATAATAATAATAATAATAATAATAATAAT
>JAIGNY010001458.1:0-19869 GCA_020152595.1 Chiridota heheva | reverse complement strand
ATGCCCTTTGGGGCTAAAGCAAGCCTGCTACGAACAATCACTGAAGCATCATTGTCTGTAAACATTCAGGAGAGAAGAAAAATCTAGAGAATTACAATCAGAATACTATTTAAACATGTGCATTGACAAAGGACAGCGGCAGATTTTTATCTTACAATTTAAGATCTAGATCGTCAGCCAAGGTCTACACCAGAGTTCTCGCCTAAGGTTTTGGCTGTTACCAATTTAGGTAATTGTGTGTATTTTGTGGCCAGAGTGAAAATCGAGCGTGTGGCGCGAGCACTTTGGTGTGGGTCCAGGCCCGCCGGACCCCTAGTGGCCCAGCTGGGTCCAGTGCCCCGGAAGCTCTAAGTTTTAGTGCTTTTGAATGGTTAGGAAGCTCCTGGTACCATACATATTTGTATGAAATAAAACAGATTTGAGAGCAACATTCGATATAGAGTCTTCATAACTCACCATGAATTAGGAGTGAGCTTGCATAAACTGAAAACTTTTTCTTTTGATTCCTGCAAGGCTTTGCACAATTCTGGTTCAAGCTGTACCAATTGCGCACCATATCTTTAAAAGGAACACCAGAAATGTGCCACACCCAGTAAGCCCGACTGTCACAAGGGTCTAATATGCAGTCTGCTTATCAAATACTGTGTTTCCTCTCATTCACGGTGATTAAATGGTTGTGGTAAGAGACTAACTGCTGGGTCTTTTCATGCTCACAGCCATTCGACTTTCGTGATCAAATCGTCTTGTTTTTCATTTCAGCTGAAAAGCTATTGGAGGATCGTACAAAAAGATAAGATAGGAATGAGCAAAACCATTTTCAATGGCAGTTAAATTTCTCATTTATCAAAGAACGCCAAATTTTCAACTCTGGTCTGTCCATGCAACCCTTAATTATACACCTCCCACAGGTCCAAAGTTCGTTTTCAGAGGGCACCCATTTTCAAGGCAATTCAGCTTGGGCATGTTAGGGCACCAAGGCAATCATGTGCTAAAGAATATGCCAAAAAATGAAACATTTTGGGGGCAATAGGCAAGTCATGGGGCACCAAGGCAATTGCCTTCCAGTTATTTTTGACCCTGCACTCAGTGATTGGAGAAATAGGTTTTGATACGTGTACCGAAGGGCAAGGTCCTCAAATCGGGTGCTGCTTTTGTCACTCGTGAAGACACACTTGTTTTCAAGTCGCTGGCGCGCCAACATCAGCTTTTTTGCAGATCTCTCAAAACTATTCATGGCCTACTCAGAGACCGAATTAAAAGTGTTGCACCTGACGTAATATTCAATCGCATGTACCCGGCACAATGGTTTGCTGAAATCTCTAACCCAAATCCAAATGCTTGCATTTGGGTTAGAGAGTCTTTGTGAATATCTTGTTGGGAGAAAGTGACAGCTATAATCTGTAGTAATAGGATTACTATGGGTCATCTAACTTTATCAGTACACAAATGTGGCGGTTACAAATGCAACCAACCGGAGCAGCCAATTGATTTCCACAACAATAGATTTTCCTGGTAAGAATGTGACTCAACAAAAATTACTACTTGTGGAAGTTGTGCACCATCAGTCCCCCAAATCGAACATCAGCTTGATTTTTGGGACTCTAGATGACCAGGGTTTTATCGTTGGGGTCCCTCCCATCTGGCCCAAAAATTGGCGGTCTCACAACTGACACTCGTCCCCGTTTTTGGACCAGAGCTTGTCCCCCTCCATCTGAGATTTGTCCCCATAAATTGATGAAAAATTACATTTTGGTGCAATTTTTATCAAAATTTAAGCTCAAAACCACTTCAGAAAGCTATATTCCATGCTTAAAACATCAAATATTGTTAAAATTAGGCCCTACGGGCAGATTTGCCTAGGGCGGGAAAATTTTTTCATGTCCCCCCTCTGACGCCCTCCGCACGGGACCGCGATCAGTCCCCGAAAGGCTGTCCCCCACCAAAAATTTAGAGATAAAACCCTGAGTCCGGACTGATTGTCGGTCAACCAATGGTAAGCCTGTCCACATTATAATGACAATAGGTGGTGCCCTTCTGGGCCACCTTCTTGTTCACACAATTTTACTGTACTGTACAACTCTACGGAAAAACATGGAAAATCTTTAGCTTTCAAACCTCTTGAGTCAGTTAAACTGTATTACTGGGCTGTATTGTACGATGCATAGAAATTTAATACCCCCTTAAGCAGTTTAAACAGACCTTCATTTTAAGCTCAATGCACCACACTCCTTAACAGCTCTCCCTAACATGGTCAGGAGAGTGCTTAAAAGCACTCCTAGCTATTATTCTTGTACACAGTCTTTTAATGCTGAGGAGCTTAATTTGCTCTCCTTGGTAATCCCAGGAGAGCAATTTACAACTCTCCTAGCATTTACTTAAATGAAGGCTGAGTTACACATCATGAAACACACGCTCATTTAGTTTCAAGGTAGGCCCTAAAAGTGCAAATTAAGGGACAAGGCGACACACTTTATTCGTAATTTTGCAAATATACAGATATCACATGGTTGTGAACCACATCTTTTATAGGTCATGGTCGATTGACAGCCTCATCCTCAATTTTTCTATCAAAAATGAGATTTTTGGTATCAAAAGAAAGCTCCTATTTAGCCCATTACCCTGTGAAATGTTACGACTGAAATATGATCCTTCGGATAATATGACTAAAACAAGAGCACCAATGGTGCTGTAGCCTTCAAAGCGCTGAAATTTCTGGAAGAAATTAGTAGATGGTGCCCTAGTCTCAAGTGAAGTATTAAAACACCTGTAGCAAAACCCAAAATTAGTGCATTTTATAAATTGGTGCACTTTCAATGACCCCCTAGATAACTTCTGACCCAAAATTCTGAAAACCTTAAACAAGTTACTCCTAATGATATCACACCACAAAATAAATCGTACACTACCCTCTGATTGAAATGTGGGTGTTTTTTATGTTATTTTAATGCTATGAAAAAATGTGGAAAGTTGAACTGGTGTGCTTGGATTTCATGCTTGTTGTACTCTTGTGGTTGCTTTCTCAATATTTAATTATAAGAAAAGTAATCTATCATAGAATTCTAAGATTTGAGACACATTTTTCTGTTTGTCCCAGAAAGGCATACTGCTGAGGGGCGCGTACAGTACAGATCGCATTAAAGTAATGACCCTACTCGCAAGGCTTTTCCGACGGTCGCGCGAGGTTTAGTGTGGTTTTTGCGGAGTACCACACATGAATTAACATTTTGCAGTAAACAGTAACCTCGCGTGGTACGCGAGTGGCACACACGTGGCAACGTGGTGTTCGCGGGACAGTATTTTCGGCAGTGAAGGACTGAAGATCCGCACCGCGCAAACACCACACCCTCTTCGCGCAAACCCACGTATTGATCAGTGGTAGTATTGATATGAAATGTCAATCAACAGCCATTGAAGTATGTCCGTATAATCCAGTTATTCTATTAAACAAATTGAAATTTGATCGACATGAACTGCTAGCTATCGCGACCGTTATACTATTTATATTTGTACTATGTGTTTTGCTTGATGTTTACTTGACTGTACCTATTTGTGTGGTAATGTCAATAAAAGAATTGAACATTGTTAATAATATCTGCAATAGTTTGTCGTCAGTATAAGCAGCAGAACATTGTAGACCTATTATGTAGAGCTCGACAAAAAAACGCATTTTGGACGAAAGCGATAGTAATTTTAATCACAAGCGATTTTTTGCCAAACACTGCAAAATCTGTGCTAAATATGCCAATTGGGTGAGAAAACACCTCTGTGCTAAATATGCCAATTGCGAGAAAACACCGAACATGTGTGACTGATGGCCCGCAATCGACTGGCGTTCTTTTAACGACCCAAGCTCCCGCCAGGGCTGCTTGTGGGGTCGGGGAAAATGACAACAACTGTTGTATTTTATTCTCCTGGCTTTAATTGGTATTAAAGCTTTGTCGAAGATTAAGATTCAAATTGATAACCTACCGCACTTTATTTTATTTCTTGATTGATTTTGGTACAATTGCTGACTAAACTTGTTGAGCTTTATTTTGTTACTTGCCTGAATATTATGATTATGAGCGCTCTTGTCCAGGCGTGTCGCTATCTTGCAAATATCTTCTGACCGCTAGTTTAATTTCCTTCTTGAGAAATAGCTAGAAATGTCATCACGATGACAATTATCCATTTTTAAGTTTGTGTTTCCCAATTTATATTTGATGTCATACCCGCAGATCTCTACCAACTATTCGACTAGGTAAAATTAAGTAAAAAACAACCCGACCGTGAGAAGAGTGCCGCAAGAGGACAGGAAAACGTGTACCAAGCTGTGCTGCACCCATTTGACCTCATGGTGATCTCTCTCTGAACTGTATCTGGGGACTTTGTTTACGCGCGGCATGTCTCATCCTTTTTTCAAGGCCACCAACGATTAAGCTGATAAATAGCGGGCGGCCTTATCAACAAAAATTATTAATTATATTACCTTGAATTTGTATTTAGTATTATTTGTTGAGTTCCCCTTATGATTTTCGTTCTGAAATTAGCATGTTTAGAAGCGTGTTCACGTACCGGGTACTTCATAAAACACTCCTCCTCCAATATTTATATCCATAATACAAAAATGAAGATTGAACCAATCCAGGTGCGTGAATGCTGGCGCTAAAAGGCCTCAATAATATGTTAATGTGCAGGAAGCAATGTTTATTATAATTATTGTTTTAGATGCTTTTCATCTTATTGTATGCAATGAAAGCAAAGCAATAATTCTGGAAAAATCATTACAGAAGTGTCTCCTTTTACAATACAAATAAAATAAATCAATAGCACGTACATGTAATGGTACCATCATCAAACAAAACAAGCATGTTTGACACCGAGTTGAAAATCATTGTTATGTAGGCCTAGGCCTAATTCGCCCAATTTGTTAGCGGTGCATGATTTGGACCAAAAATAGTTCATTTTAAATTTAAAAAAAAATCTTTTAAATGACATCCAGAAAAGTTGATGCGGATGTTACGCCTACGTAAATCATGATTTATGTCATTGAAGTTGGAATAAATGCTTTGCTGCATTGTTTTCGGACTTGGGTATTTATTAATATACTGTTTGCAAGAAGGAAAAGTAGGGTGTAAGGTCTACTTATCCCAAATGGTTACTTGTACTAGGTACCTCTGGCCTACTGAAAATATACAACGTGATACAACCTGTTAATGCAAAAGTAAGTATGAAATAAAAGTAGGCCTATATAACTATACCTGACATCGATTCGTCTAATTTTCATCATCCTACATCATTGTCTTTAGGCGTAAAATATGTCACCATCCATTTTTTCCCTGGAGTAACTTTTTACATTTATTTGTAAACTCTCTGGAGCAAACGATCATATAATTTTGTAATTTTCAGTTTTTCACTCACCGTATTTTATATTAGCCCAATTAATTTATATTAATGTTAATGTTAAAGCTCAGAAAAGTCAGGAAATACTTACTGAGAAGTTATTATTCCAGCGTGAAGTTCAAATGTTCGAATTTTGCGCACGCTTGATTCTCTCGATTTTCAGAGATTAGATAATTTTTGAAATCACTCAATTAATTTATTTAATCAAAACATCATGTTTGGGGATTTCTCCATCAGAATCTCTACAGGCCCAAGTCCCCGGGAAAACCCCTGAGAATATATCTTGCTGGGAAAATCCCCTAACACGGTAAAATCAGTGATTAATATTCTCATTTTATTTTCATTGCAGAGATGCCAATGCAACATCAAGCATAAGAAAGTTCAACTGAAGCCCACCCAAATGACCCAATGTGTTACTGCACACAGGAGCGAGAATAAGAAAAATACATGAATGTCACCCATGGTCACTGCAGATGCTTTTATAGGATATTGTATTACCCACTTGTTTACTCATGCAGAATGACTGACTAATTTGCGGTCAAAGAGGGTTGAAGTTCTATGCCCTAATTAATTAGGTCATGGCCCTGTTTCTTGTGGGAAAGTTTTCGAGTGAAAACGTTGTGTGGTAAAAGTGTTGATAGTAGAGAATGAGTTATGGGTAGACTTGATAGGAAGTGTGTGTGTGTGGGGAGTGGGTGTGTGAAACAGTGTTGGAGGACTCAAGTCGGATTTTCAAGTCATTTTGTTGGACTCTGACTTGATTCGGACTCGGGGTCCGAAAGACTGAGTGTTATAATTTTAAATCATTTCTTTTATTTGAGCACCAATAAATCATTAAAAAAACATACCTGCAAGTATTATAAATAATGAATTACGCCAGGGGAAATTGCAGACATCTTAAAAGCCTTCGCATGATGATGTAGAATTAGTTGAAGTTAACCCAATCACGGCCCAATCAGCTTGTTGAAATTGGGAATCACCCTCATCTGTAAAATTGTAATATTTAATCAATTGCGCGTTGCGGTTTTGTTTCATATACATTACATCTCTGATCTTGATTTCAACTCAACAAGTCTCCCCGATAACCTTGTTTACATATAATTTTGTCCCCATCTTGTGTGCGAGTTTGGCGCACAAAACGCTTTTAGACGGATAAACATGTACATATTAAAGTATGAGCTATTTTTGTCTCAATACACCTGTTTGGGACTGGAGGCAACATGCTTTCTAGATATATTATGCTAATTAGGCAATCGCGGACTTTATTGGTCAGTACTTATCAGCTGATCAAACTTTTGGGCGCGCAAGAGGTAATTTAGAAAAATTGGTCGGACTAGACTACGACTTTATGTTTTATATAAAATGGAATATTTATCCTTTGCCCTGATTCGTCATTGGTGAATGGAACAAACCATTATGCTCATGTAGGCCTAGGGGGGTTGTGGAAATTTCTAGTAGTTTCAAGAAAATTCGAGCGGGTTTAAAGAACAAAACCTGCCATTAACTTGAATTTATTGACGAAAAATTAAAGAAGAATATACAAAACCTTATTTTATATTTGGATATTGACAGTTTATTAGCAACAATGCTAGTAAGACTTAAATTGTCCAATTGGCAAAGTTACAGACAGCCTGTATATTGATTAACCTTTGTAGTACGCGAGCTTTCCATCTATTTTTAACTGGAATAATGAAGATAAAATGGCTAATGCCATCGAAAAACAGAGACGTGTCGTGCACGCTTACTCTCTCAGTTGCACAAAGGGCGGTACAATCCGTCAGGTTTAGCGGGATCTCCCCTGTTTCAACGCAAGGGCATCATCGGGGATTCCCTGTGTATTTTTTAAAAAGATGTCCATCTGACATCTTGACAAAGGATTGTGTTGTCGGGGAATGAATGGGTAGACATTGGTGTGTGGCAAGATGTCAACTAATAATAGAAGTTTCTTAAAATATAATATTTGTAAGATTAATTGTGGCTTATGATGTTCCATAAAGTTAACAAGTATAAACAAATATTTAAAGTAGCTTGTTACGATTTTATCACATGGTGTTTTCAATCTCAATTTTGATGGAGTAAAATGGGGATGAGGTTGGAAGGGGTACTAAAAGTTTGTTGAACTTAACATTTGGGGATGAGAAATTTCACGGGTTTTGCTGATAGAGCCTACAACGATAGTCAAACGAAAATCATTTCTTTAGGGCATGATTAAAGGGGATGAAACAAGTTGCTGACTTTGGTCCAAGTGAGAGGCATCAGAATGAGAAATTTTCTGATTTTTTTAGTCTATGAAAATGCCAGAAAATTCAAACCATCGGCAATTGTCCGACTTTTATTTTTCCATCATTAAAAGTAGGCCCTAAGTCTACATCATTATTTTAGTGCATTTACCGGGTTTTGATTGGTCCTACATCGATAACAATGTGGTTTCTACCTTAGTTGTTCTCTTTATTCAATAGGATAAGGCAGAAAAACAACAGATGTATAGGCCTACATTTTATTTACTGATTTTTCAGATTTTCAAAAATTATATTTATTTTTGTCTCCTTCATGAATATCTGGAAACCAGGACGTCCCGTTAAAAAAGTTTTAGACCCTGGTTTTAGACTTTTTGCAGTTGGCAGGTATGAGGACCACAACATCATGAAATAGGATAACATCATTCACCAACTTTGCTAACAGTAACAGTGACCTAGTCACGGGGAGAGGGGAGATTGGAAACCGGGATTGGAAATCAGAACTATTTTTCCCGTTTCTTTGAGGGAAATCAGGACTGTAAAGACAAATATATAGGCCTGTGCTAAAAATTGTTACATTAAAAATGACTTTGTTTCGTCCTAAATTAGCAAATGCTCAGAGCTTCTGGCTTTGTCCATGGATCCCAATTGGGACTATGGCGGGCCCCTGACCCCACCTGTTCAGGGCTTCGCGCCAAGGTGCTTGCCGTGCATTTATGGGAATCCTCATGTCATATGCAACATATTCCAATTAATTTCAAATGATGAATTGATTGAACGCCCCATCGCATGGCGTTATACGAAAGTAAAGGGTCTATGATAGCGTGTATGACGGGCGAAGATGAAGGAGGTGGTGTGATGGTGGTGATGATGATGACGATGCTGATGACGAACCGCACATAACCCGATGTCCAAAATTGGTCACCAAATGCACTTTGGAACTTGGACCGACTTGTTCGAGTGAAGTTATGCGCGGCTTTCCATTTTCATCTTGAGGCTGATCGCTGATTGGTTTGTCACGGTGGATTTAAAGGGACACTGGCAGAAATGCTCGAAATATTCCAGTTAGCTATTGCTGACTATTTTACATCATGATAATAATGATAATCATCATCATCATCATCAAACTAATCTTTTTTATCAAGCGTGAAAATAAAATTTTTGAATTTTGCGCACGTGATCGGATTCAGATTCTCGTCAAGAGTTTCTATCTTCCAGGTCTATAATTTAATTTTTCCTTCATAACATAATTGTATATATCCATGTTTATATCCCTATATTGTCTTCTCATCATTATCGATTAGCAGCAGCAACATATGCCCTTTATTTTTTTCTTTCGGAGTGTGAATTCTGTGAAAATCAAATTTTCGAAGTTCGCGCACAATTGGATCCCGGATTGGATTCTCTCAGGTTCATGATAGATTATAGAATTTGAAAATAAAAATAGTTGAAGACTGTCGATAGGTGGCTACTCTTCTTATTTCCAAGCGTGGGGATTCCCTGTTAGGCCTACTAAAAATTACATCAAATGATCATTTTATGGGTTAACCAGGAACGGTGCGCGTGGCCACAGTACGGATGTGGTTCCTTCTTTAACAATACGCGGATTTTGGGTTCAGCGCGCGCAATACAATCAACTACTATCATCAACTACTATGCAGTTCAGCTGCATGCAAGTATCCCTAGTTTTACCTTAAAATTCCTTTTTTTATCAAACGTTTAATCTAAATTGTAGTAGGCCTACATGATTTATACATTTTGCTTTCCGTTGTTTCCACACCTTCAGCTTTCTAAATTCTATTTTAGGCCTATACTTCTAAAGCGTGAACTTATGACCCAATTATGCTAATGATTCAGAACAGCAGCTACTGCGTGCCTAGAGAGACATCGAAAGTACTATCATAGGGCCTGGAGAAAATGTGATCATGGCGATGGAAATTTCCCGGCATATGACCAAGGATTTGATATGACTGAGAGAGTGTGGGGTAGGTATCCTGGAGTTGGTATCTTCATGAACACACCGTCAACACGCTGGATACCGCATCATTGTGACAATAGCTCAAACTACATGCATAATATGGTACATCGTAGCAATTGATTTTTTTTAAGCGCACATTACTCATGTCCAAATTGGTCACAAAATACGCTTTCGAGAGTGGACCGAGTTGGTCAAGTGAAGTATTGCGTGGTTTTAACAAATAACATATCAGAGAGCGATCATTCAACAGCCGGGATAAAACGTTAGCCGAGGTTCGCATATATTTTTCCAGCTCCACAAAACCATGGAAAAAAATACATTTTAGGCCGAGAGTATAGGCCACTACAGGAATGCATGTTTTGGGAAGGGCACACGTGACGTAATTTCCTTTTCATCTAGCTTCTGAGGCTAATGGGTTTTATCACGGACGACAAATTATGTAAGCCCTAGGCCTGTAAAAATAACTGCCGACATTTACTTAGTAGTACTTGATTTCTGCTTTAGGCCATATGCATCATCAATAATAAAAGGAGCTTAAAGCTCCATTATCTCTTAGAAGCTATACCATACTTACCTATTCGTAGACTTATTATATAAATTGCACAAGCTCAGCGGGTGCAGAACCTCCTTTAACACCTTAAACTAAAAATACCGTTAGGGCGCCACCTCGTGACCCCCCAGGTCCGACATCGCCCAGCCCTACTCGCCCTGATTTCTCCAAGTCATACAGATACAGGCTTGCAGAACAGGCGGGCGGGAGGGCGGGATATAATAAGTCTACGAATAGGTAAGTATGGTATAGCTTCTAAGAGATAATGGAGCTTTAAGCTCCTTTTATTATCTCTTACGAAGCCCATACAATTATCCTATTCGTAGACGATTATTATATAATTTGCACAGACTAGCACCGAATAAGCATGGTGGTGGTGTTCTGCACATATATGCCTGAATAGGAGAGAACGTGTTAAAACAGAATATCAATCCCTTCCTAAACATGATTTTGATTCTTCATACCCTATGAAGACATGATTAGAGGGGTCTAGGACCGCTCTAGCATACAATCCCTTATCACATGGATCCATGTCCTATAGGTATGGCTCCGCAATCTAGCGTATAAACGCCATGATACAATACAGCGGAATTAGCTCAATAAATATGCCCTGATTAAATGCCCATGAAATTTATCTGGCTACAGCTCTAAAAAGGCTTACAAGAGGTAACAAATAACAGCTCTGTAGGCCCCCTACTGCATGAGTCCTATCAAGGTACTACTATGATCTCACAACGTACCTGACAATCTAGAAGATCTCTACTCTATAGTAGAGAAAAAGAATATCTATAATTACTATAATTCGTGAGACATAAGCTAATAATTTCTTTCTACATAACAATATATATCTATATAGTAGAAGAACAGAAGAGATGCATCCAAGAAAAACCTGCCCATTTTAGTTCTATAACGATGGACTAAAAAGGAGTAGAGAACTCCAAAGAACCAAGATAGAGAATTTCCCAATGGGAAAACGCAACTCTGAACACCTGCAAACTGAGGGCATGGTGATCAGGAAAACTGTCTAATGGTTCTATATCAAAGGGATGCTTAAGAAAGCGGCGCAAAGGTGTTAGAGTATATAAAACTAACACCTTAAGCAGGTCCCAGTCCGACATGATCGCCTTCTGAGATGACGATCCATTTACATATGTTAACAAGAAAGGAATAGATTGACCATCCTAAGGGACCTTCCCTTGGCATCTCTATATGGAATGTATGAATGGCTGCCCCATAAAAATCAGCTATCAAAGCAACGGTGTTCTGGACGAAGACCTACGTCTCTCCAAACACCTTGCCACGTAAATAAAAATACGCGCAAATATATATATATTGAGCGTGTTAGCTCAACTATCTTAGGAAGCCAAACCGACAAACATTCACTGAAAATCCCCTGTCTGGAAACAAAGCTAGGCAAGATCCAGACTGTCAGACTCAAAAAATTCTAGATTGACTCGCCTTCCTACTCGGCATCCTGAAAAGGAGCGGTTGAAGGGAGAAGAGCGAAAAAAAGTAACCCCTAGGAAAAAGGGATCATGATCTCTTATCTCCTTATGCCTAGAACCAGAACTGCCTGGGTAAGAAGGAACTAATAGGATTCCTTGGCAGTCCTCCTTCTGATACTTCAGAATCATCCCGTGAGATAATATCTAAATATATATATATAAAACATAGGGGAAAAAAGGAGGGCACAGGCATAAAAACCGTACACGGGATTGGCAGGGCATCGAAAGCAAAGTCTTCCAAACTACCAGGAGTATAACCATAGGAAGTTGCTTGCTCAAGAGAGAGGCGAACAGACCGATCCGGAAAAACATTTCGCGAGGATCGTCTGTATAAAAACTAAGAAAGCGACTATTCAGATGGGTTGAGAACCCCTTTGAACTACAGTCCGCTAGGGAGTTGACCTCCCCGGAAAAAGAAGTCGCTGAGAGGGAAACGAGATGCTCTACACACCCAAGAAGCAACTCTCAGATGAGAAACAAAGGGATAGGATCTTGATCCTCCCTGTCTAGCAATGTATGCTAAAACTATAACATTGTCCGACTGGACGAGCATCCCTTAGTCCTCGACGTTCAGAGCCAAGACCTGAAGAGCCTTCTGAACTGTCCATAGTTCCTAACATGATAAAGGGAACTAGCCTCTCGTTCATAGCGCACCTGCCCATAACTAAACGTCTGACATGAGAGCTCCCCAACCTTAGTTGGAGGCAACCGTCATCGGCAGAAACCGATGAGATGGACGTGGGTATCTCGTTTCTACTAACAGATAAAAACCAGATACCCACTAACAAGATAACTATAAAAAGGCCGTAAGGTCCAGGACTCTCTGCCAACTCATCCGGCGGAGCAGACCTGACCTTCTAGAGACTATAACATGAAAAGAGGGACATTGTCAAATCTGACCTGAAAGGGCAACGCAATGCCCAACCATATAAGAGTTCTGCCCCAAAGATAATGATAATAATCGGGGAGAACCGCTACCTGTCCCTACAGACAACAAATCCCATCTTGGATACTGATACTACTACAGGATCTAAGAGGGATAAAGCTAGCTCCCAAGACTGGACTGACAAGAGCCAGTCAACTAAAAACCTGGAGTATTTAAACTCCGAAGCGCCATAGAAAAAAACCCCACGACCCTAACCACGCGGGTAAGAACCCCTGGCGCCGTGGAAAGGTCGAACGGAAGGCCGCGGAACGCAATGCCTGATCATAAAATCTGAACCTGAGCCACCTGTAGTGGTAAGGAAAATGGGAAAAGAGGGAACGCGTCCTTGAGATCTAAGGACGTCGACCATAAACCCATGAAGGGGGTCTTCAATACAGAAGAAAGGGACTCCATTCGAAACTACTTTAGACGAATGAAAAGCAAGAGAGGCTTGAGATATATAAACGGCCTCCAAACGTCCCTAACCTGGGAGCTAGAAAGAAAAACCGACCAGAATCCAACCTGAAAGGAGGAAAAACGGAAAGTATACTTTCCCTGGTCAAAAGAGCGTCCACATCAAGGATGAGCGCAATCCTTTCTCTTTATTTCTATTTCTAAGTCTCATGGAAATAATTCCTTGAAAACAAAGGCCAATAATTATAAAGTCTGATAAGCGGCCCCCATCTCCATGTTCCCGCGAAAAGCGGCGAACAGGGGTGGAGGCAATATCTGGAGGCTAGACCCGAGCTGATCTACGGTCGTAACAATATCATGAACGCCGCATTGGCTAGATACCGTGAGAACGCCCACGCCTGGGTGCGGAGTAGCTCGATTCGAACTCGAAGCAACATAACCACCTCTGCGTGACTGAATCGTGGCACGTCTTCAACAAAGAAACGTGCTCGCGTAGTCATCCAAACTATAGCCTGACCTCTACCGCGACTCGGGCCTATGGAACGACCACGCCCCCTTTTCTTGGGGAAAGGGTCAGTAGCATAAAGCTATCCTCCAAGACCTGTGCATCGCGGAGCATTCTAGATCCAACTGTAGAAAACTCTAAAAATGTCCGCAAACCTTGCACCAAACACAAAATCGTCAGAAACGAAAGTTCTGCAAGATCTGTGAAAAGATCCTAATATAAGAGGATCTGAGGAATGCAAAAGCATTCTCTATCTTCTCAGAGAAGTGGCCTAGAAGCTGAGCTCAACCCCTGCTTCAGCTGCATATAGGCCAAACTGGTAAGCATACAAGATGAAGCTAAGAAACCGACTGGAATCTGCTCATCACACCTGTCAATTGAGGCTAACAAACATCTAGGACAAGTGTGCCATAAAAAAGATATCAAAAAACACTTATACAAAGATGATCTCTGAATCTCCCATCTATATCAAAGACCTGCTGCTTCCAAAAAGAAGAAAACCAGATGGCTTTGATTATGACGCCTTGGGGAGTAAGTCTATAACTTCCTAATATATAATAGAAGTCTTAAATATCTTGTCTCTACCTTAACAAGATATATCTGAAGGCCGTCTGAACTCTAGAGTTCTTACTGGACATTCCATTTGCGTACAACCTAAATTAGCTTTTCCCTCATGAGTACTTCAAACATGTAAATAAAAGCATAACACTCATTCGATTGACCTAAGCAACCAAAGAGGGGTGGAACTACCCTAGCAAAACCCCTCTGGTTTAGGATTTAGATACTCGGCTGTCGCTAATAAAAAATGGGTCAACCCTAAGAGAGGAAAACCTAGGAATTAAGTCCTCCACTTATATACCATCCTCCTCAATCTGGTCCTGTACAATCTCACCTTGATCTACCTCTTGAGAAGTATCCATGGATTCGTTCAAACCTGAATCTGGATCACCAGCACCGGACTGTGGGACCATTGGAACGGAGGGTTCACCAGCCACACTAACAACGGATAAAGGAACCTGAGAAACTACCGGAAATGCCAACAGAAAACGAGGCCGCTCGAGCAGGAGTATCCTCGGTCAGAGGAGTTCCTGAAGCCGGCGGAAGAGGGGCCTGGGCAGAAGACTGAGTAAAGCTTCTCTGCGTACGAGGAGCCTGGGTAGTGACGACCGATTGAGGAGGATAGGGTTGACGTACTCTAGGCTAACTATGGTACCAAGAATCATAAGAATGAAACTCACCTTGCTGATAGGCTGGGTAGTAGAAGCTATAGCCCCAACCATCAGACTCGTATCTAGAATTATACATAGGTACTTCACCATACGGGTACCTTCTAGGAATGGAAATTGAACATGTCTAGATACTTTACTTACTTGCCTAGAGTAACCTGGTGCAGCTGAGGTGAAGGGCGGACTATCCCCAAAAACCCGACATCCTCCTGTACCATGTCCAGTGAATACCGACCTCCTTTCAAGCTATACACCTTCCAATCATGTTTTACCTTTTGTAAGGTTTCTCCTTGGTAATTTGGAAGGTTTCTCCTTGGTATGAATCTTCTTCTGAGATTCCTCATCTGGTGGGTATTCATTCATCAACTGCGATTTTGAATCAGGGACCCGTAAGGGCATAATCAGCGATTCAAAACGTCATATTGATATTAATGTTGGAGATAGCCTGCATTAGGATTACCTATACCTTTGTAATAACCTTGCCTACCTTGACCAGAGGGAAGCTCTCGTCTCAACCCATCTGGGAATTGTGTCTCTACCTCTCCTCTATCGTCACTTACTATCCCAAGGAGGATCTATCTGTCAACAGGTCGCGTTGGGAGCAAGTTAACGTAGTCCTCCTCATCAAGCGTATTTTCGCAAGATGTTGGTGACCAGTAACACTGTCCGAACGGGAAATACTAGGCACTGGAGCACCACTATTTTTCCATTCCTCTTCTGAGAATGAAGATGCCATACCTCCATTCTTTTTACATACAAACCAGCCTGTCTTAAACTGATCTGAGAGTCAGTATAAGTATCGTGACTCAGAGTCGGCCTACCGTATTTAATCCTCTTCCGATGGGTAGCAATACTCCGACCCAGGGAACCCCGGGGGGGGGGGGTCGGAGATCGGCCCATCCTTCTCAAACACTCCAGAATGCAGGTTTAATGAGAATGAGAGTCTAACTCACTCAATTCTGGGTGCGAGGGCGACGGTATAACAGGCGTGATATTATTATCATAAATAGGGGGCTCCTTTGATAAGACCTCTGAGACTGTATTATCAACACTTACATTAGCTGATCCCTGGATTCAGATACTTTTACAATATTATCTGCATGAATCTGGGCTGTTACAGTAATTTGCTTTCTGAGGAACATTTTCCTTAACTACGGATTTGGAAGAGTTTACCTTATCATAGTCCTGAACAATCACATCCGGACCGGAGCCCTCCTGGGCTTGACTAGATACTACATTCATCTTAGTACTACCCAAACCTTTAACTGATACTGATTTACCTCCACCTCTGGCACTCGTCCTTCCTTTCCCGAGACCTGTCTTGGAAACTTTCTTACCTTTCCCAAAGGTCACGGCCCGCATATGCTCAATTTGATCCCAATATTTATCACTCTTGTTAATATCTAGTGAACATGGTTTATTTCTGGAGCAATCGCGATGCAGCAAACACCGATCGTGTTTATCCTTCGCGTCGAGCTGAAAGGAACAGCAACTACAGGAGACCATCGTATTGAAACAATACCGAACGCGGGCTCTCAAGTGAAGGATGAACGATTTAAAAGATACTACAATAAGAATTCGAACCACGTTCCTATCTCTTCAGCATACTGAGTTACAATCCAAATATCACTGGTCGCGCTTGCTTTTGTTTGTTCTAAATACCGCTTAAGTATGAACTATCTTTGATTCAATACCAGGAGGAGCGTTTAAAACGATTGCTTTTTATATCTTTTTATTACGCTATCGTTTTCAATTTGAAGCAAACACCATATAATAATGCTTACAACCACACATATATCAGTATCAACCAAGATTTTAATTCCCCAAAATAATTGACAAAATTATTTGGACAAAATCTTATCTTATAATCTGGTTTTTTTATTTTTTCTTTAAAAAACCAGCAGAATTAACCAGTATTATTACATATATAGATTAATTCTGAATACTAATTTATCTAATTCAGTAATCCTAAAATCAACACTCTTCTATGGTTATCCAACTCCGGATCACTGACAGCTTTCCCTTCAAGGAACAACAATGTTGTATCAATCAACCATGGACACTCTCGTGATTAGCAAAGAGTCCTGTAGAAAAGAACAATAGAGAAAGCATATATTTAGTATAAATTAGCATATACTACCAAAAGAACTCATTCATGATATCAATAGCTCCTCGGTAAAACCGAGACCCAATACTGCACGCCAAATCTATCAAATATGGAACGTTTCATCATGATTTTGCGCGTTAATACACGCAGGGCATGCTCCCTTTAATGTTCCAACTATACGTGCTGCCGAAGCAAACATACTCATTAATGAGCGTGCAACCAGTATTCTTACTGTGATAAACTTATGATACTACGAAAACCCGCTACGAAAAAGAGCGTTAATCGTCTATGAAGAAGCGTTGACAAAAAACAAAAAGGAACCCGTATAGGCCTAATGTCATGTCTTAATACAACGTATAAAGCAAAAAATTCAATCTTAAAATCGAAAACATGCATCGTTGGGTAGCGTAAAAAATTCAAAATGGCCGACCAATCGACATTTTATCTTATTATTCTAAGTACCAGGGCGTGTTTCCTTGTGGATATACGCCCGGAAAAGATGATAAAATTAGTCCTACAATCTTCCGTTATAAACGGAATGTATATGGAACTCGCTGTCGACCACATACATATAGCACCCCTACCGAAACATACCTCCGTGATAGGCCAAAATCACTTCCGGATGCCAAATTCGACAGCTTCGTCACAGGCACCACGAAATTCTTGAGAACTCTATCCGTTCTAATCCGTGAAAATCACCTACCATCGAACATATATCGCCGCGCTATATGTACTACCTGATGTTTATAGAGGCTTTGCCGTAAATTTTCAATATAATTTACACGAACATACACATAAAAATAATCATTTATAATTCTGTTTTACGAGAGAAAAATTTCTTATAACTTATCTGCATGACGTCCTTTGAGAAATCAGGTGGAGTACGAGTAGGGCTGGGCGATGTCGGACCTGGGGGGTCACGAGGTGGCGCCCTAACGGTTTTTTAGGTTTAAGGTGTTAAAGGAGGTTCTGCACCCGCTGAGCTTGTGCAATTTATATAATAATCGTCTACGAATAGGATAATTGTATGGGCTTCGCATTATCTCAATTGATCCTACTTTACAACAAAACGGATTTTAAACCTGTACGTCACATACGAGAAAATGGCAGCAAGAGGAGAGGGGAAAAAAAATGTGCCTACCCAGAATTCGAACCCGGAACTTGTGATTAATAGACTGAAGACTAACGATTGAGCTAAAGAGGCAGTTGCTAAATAGTAGTGATATTAAATCTATATACCTTTCAGTTCATTAAATACACAAGCAGATGACATTATAGATGAATCTTGAGAGCTGTTGAGAAAAAGTTTTTATATTCCATGGTGTCATACTATGCCTAGAGATTAGGGCCTACCTCTCATTAGTTTTCAATCATTAATCTTTTTCATGTCTGACTATCAGTCTATAACATGAAAATTAAATTATGATTATTCATATTTAAACTTTTAATTGCAAAATTACGCATTCTGATAGCCCGTAATAACTGATAATTCATATTTTAAATTTATCATCAGCACGCCCAGTGTACCAACGGATGTTATGTGCGCGGCACGCACAAAGGTTAAACTATAAACTGGGAACTGTGGAATATTTGTCAAATCACTAGTCAAACCACCAACATACCGCCATCTTTCTTGGGAAAAAACAAAGGATTTTTCGGCGCTTGTCGAGTCGCACAAAGCGAGTCACAGCTTTTATAGGGAAGGTTTATACTTTGCTAAATATACAGTAGTATCTAAAGCGCAATCATGAATGACCTTCTTCTTCTTATCGTGTCCACACACACGCTAGATGTTGTGTTTCAGCCAAAGCTGAACACAATCCTTGGCACTATCGTTGAATTCAGCAAGATCTTCAGCATCACATTCCTGCTCCAACAGAGGACATCTCAGTAGGTGTTCCATAGTTTGTGGTTCAGTACCACATACGCAGGTCACATCTTCGGTGTTCAGATATCCCCATTTCTTAAGCGTCACTTTGCAGCGACCTGTACCAGATCTTAATCGGTTGAGGCATTTCCATTCAGCCCAACTTGAGTCAGCACCAGGTGGGAGTTCTTCTTTAGCATTTATGGACATGGCTGTTGTTGTTGGAAGATTGACAAGCCTTTCTTCCCATAAGGCTACTCTGGCATTATCAGCTCAACTGGGTTCAACTTCATTGAGGAAGCTTTTCCTGAATGACCTGAAAGGAAGCTAACAAAAGCATGCTATCTCCAGTAGATAGCTTGCCATTTTTTGTGTTCAAGGCATGATTGACTTGAAAGGAAGCTAACAAAAGCATGCTATCTCCAGTAGATAGCTTGCTACTTTGTGTTCAAAGCATGATTGATCTGAAAGGAAACTAACAAAAGTATGCTATCGAAACGCCCCACACCTCTGCTCCGAAAAGAGTGTAGGCTTACTTCGTAACTCTCCCGATACTAATTTCTAAAAATTAAAGAGTATCCCACAACTTTTGCCAGGCCGAACTATTTACATGTGTGCCAGGTTGGAACACCACTTTTCAGATTTGATTAAAACACAACAACAAACAAATAAAATAAAGCAAAAACATGTTATTGCCAAACAGAAAGCATGTTTGGAAGATATCCTGATTTTTTGTCATCTCAATTGATCGCATTAGGCCTACTTACAACAGAACGAATTTTAAACCTATACGTCACATACAAGAAATGGCAGCAAGAGGAGAGGGAGAAAAAAAACTGTGCCTACCCAGAATTCGAACCCGGGAACTTGTGATTAATAGACTGAAGACTAACGATTGAGCTAAAGAGGCAGTTGCTAAATAGTAGTGATATTAAATCTATATACCTTCAGTTCATTAAATACACAAGCAGATGACATTATAGATGAATCTTGAGAGCTGTTGAGAAAAAGTTTTTATATTCCATGGTGTCATACTATGCCTAGAGATTAGGGCCTACCTCTCATTAGTTTTCAATCATTAATCTTTTTCATGTCTGACTATCAGTCTATAACATGAAAATTAAATTATGATTATTCATATTTAAACTTTTAATTGCAAAATTACGCATTCTG
>JAIGNY010001457.1:0-28010 GCA_020152595.1 Chiridota heheva | reverse complement strand
ATCCCCATTCACCTACCATTCCCCTATACCAATTATCCCTACCCACTGTTATGCCACCCACTAATCTACTAAATATCCTCCTAACTAACTCGTTATTCCAACCTTCATAATCTTCACTCACCCCATTGCACCACACTGTGACCACAGCTCCCTTTTCATAACCTCCGATAATTTACATAAAAAGAAAACCATTAAGCATTAACGTAAAGCTGAAACTCCCCATAAAACATGCTCAACTTGATATTTTCCCTTATAAACAAAATATGGCTGATCTATCTACCAAACATGCCAAACAGAACGAAAATCCATTGCAGATTAATTTAGAGACATTCCCCCCCTCCCCCTATTCATCCCCAAGACACTTAATTATACATTCTTTTTAAGCGTCAGAGCAATTGGTCGACTTACTATTTTTCCCTTTTTATCCCAAAAACACTTAATTATAAATTCTTTCAAATGGTCAGAGCTATTGTTAGACTTATTTTCATGCCAGAACAGATATTTTAATTGCTAGTCATGTCAGGAATGTATGTTCTTTGAAAGCAAGAGTCGCTATTATATAAATTCCTATTCAAGCAAGCTAGAAAAACAGATGGAATTCCTTTCCATAGGCAGAAATCTTTTTACCCCAGTAGCTGAATATTACATGCGGTCGGACGGACAACAGATGTGGCACGTACGAACGAACGGTAAAGATGCTATATCCACTCTTCACCAACTTCGTTGGCGAGGGGATAATCCGTGTCATTAATATATAATATAATCCATGGGAAAGAAAATACACTCCTACCCTTACTAGTGTTTCCTTCAGTAATTTGATGGATTGGTATTAGTTACGTGTTAGTTTCAGACAGGACAGTATTTGGGGGACGGGATATCCCCCCCCCCACACACACATACTTTGTGAAGGAGAATTAAGGCCCTAACCTCAGAGTAGGTGCAATGGGGATACCGTAATCTTATTTCTTAGTAAATCATGACTTTCTGTCTGGCACATGCGCAGCAAAAGAGGAACATTATATAAGGGTGTTCTCGTATTCAAGCTACCCCGTGGGCCTGATGAGAAACCAAGACTTACGAAATTTATCCAAATTGTATCTTTAATCTTACCTTACCACCCTATCTTCCGCCCCCCTCCCCCCTCCCCATTCTAATAAACAGCCAACAAACAATTAGGTAACATTTCCGCCTTTGACTCATCAGGACAGAGACATACTTTTCACTTCCAAAATGGTCGGGAGACTAACTCTTATTTTTTCACTTTATAAGTGTGAAACGACGAACGTTCAGGACAACCCCTAAATCCTCCTGTTTAATACATATACAATCCGCTGTTCAATGCTTCCTCAAAAATATTTATCAACCTTTTTTTCGTAATAAAGAGTACAAACATGCTTGAATTATATGTATAATGAAAGGATGTTCATTGTTTGCCACCCCTCTCACGCACACGCGCGCACGCGCCCACACGCACGCACGCGCACCCACATACACGCACATACACACACATACATACATACATACATACATACATACATACATACATGCATGCATGCACCCATACATACATACATACATACATGCATGCATGCATGCATGCATACATACATACACACACAGACATACATAAATACATACACACATACATACATCATGCATACATACATACATACATACATATATACATACATACATACATACATACATACATACATACATGCATGCATGCATGCATGCATGCATGCATACATACATACATACATAAATACATACACACATATATACGCACACCCACACACACACACATACACCCACACACATACATGCAATCCGAAGTTAGATAGCTATCATTTTTTACGTTATTTCCCCATAGATGCCATTTTGCTCGTAAAAAGGCAGTTCTGTCCGCTCAAATGAAAAACAGTTGAGCGAAAAACTGCCGCAAATGACAGTGTTTGAGCTAAATTGTTTCTCAAATGATGAGTTTCAGAAAAAACGTCTTCTCAAATCATTCACGTTTTCAAAATATCTTTGCTCAAATTTTGCTCCCTGTGTAAAGTCAATGGGATTTGATAATAATTTTTTGTTCTCAAATCGTACACGTTTTCAAAAAAACGTCTTCTCACACCTATTTTCAAAACATTTGCTACTCAAAGAGTCGAGGTAATGTAAAAATAAACATTATACAAACAGTATGTTATGTTCAAAACTAATATGAATATGATTAATTTTTGACAGTAAAGAATTTCAATTTTTATCTTTTAGGTTAATTTTGCAGTTTGCCTATTTTTTATTGACTCCAATTTTCAATGTACCGACATATCTACTGCCCTGACTTGGAACCAATAGGGAGTTTTCGATTTTGGGCGACGGATGGTTCTGCGACGGTAAAAATAAATCAACATGACCGTCCAGTGTATTAAGTTCCGTTCTGCAATAACCCATTTCGATTTTCAGGCGACGAACTTTAATTTGATCACGTGATCGATAATTCGTCACCATAGAGATATGTCGACTGCTTCGTCGCGTTCGTTACTTTTCTTTAAAAATGACCACTCTTTATCGAGTCAGAGAAGCATTAGTCCTCAGTTATTGTTTGGAAATACTCGATGAAGAAGAATTTATGCTGCTATATGATGTCAATAAGCCCACCAATCGTGATTTGAAGTACGAAGAGTAAGAAGCATTTAATTTGGACAACTACAACGATGATAAATGCAATTCATATTTCAGGTAGCCTAAATCATAAATGTACTTAACTTCTACAGTATAGAATTACGTATTTAACAGTTAAGCGAAATCTGAAATACCCAGATATGAATCACTTGAATTTTAAACAGCAACCATATGGGTCATTCCATTAAGGGGTCATTTCATTAAGCGACCATTTCATTAAGGGATCATTTCATTAAGGGTTCTTTTCATTAAGGGGCCATTTCAATAAGGAGCCATTCCATTATGGGGCCATTTCATTAAGGGGTCATTTCATTAAGGGTCATTTCATTAAGGGGCCATTTCATTAAGAGCCATTTCATTAAGGGGCCATTTCATTAAGAGGCCATTTTATTAAGCAGCCATTTCAATAAGGGGCCATTTCATTGTGGGGCCATTTCATTAAGGGGCCATTTCATTAAGAGGCCATTTTTATTAAGCAGCCATTTCATTGTGGGGCCATTTCATTAAGTGCCATTTCATTAAGGGGCCATTTCATTAAGGGATCATTTCATTAAGGGAAATTTCATTAAAAGGCCATTTAATTAAGGGCCATTTCATTAAGGGACCATTTCATTTCACGATGCATAGGCTAAGGTTAGCATTCATGTTCGTTATATTTAAAAGAAAAAAATATTGTCATTGATGTATTTCCCTCTCTAAAGTAACTTCATGAAAATGGATGTACAAAGATTAAATATTTTTTGATGTGTTTTTTCTTCTAACGACCGCGATTCAAGGCGTGTTTTAATCGTAAAAATCGGTGATATTGATATTTTCCGTGGAACTAGTTACAGGCTACTTGGCGTGTTAAGACTGATAATTTTCATGAGCAAAGGTATACGTTCACGAGCCGGGGCTGATGGAATATGGGGGTTGCATCGTGAAATAACTTCTCGGCAAAAAGGGTATTGAATTTTATCCCCGAAAGAGTAAAATACTCTTAGTCTTACTTAGCTGAAAAAACATATTTGTTATTTGAAGTCAAGCCTCAAGGGGAGAAGTAACCAGTTGATTACTTTCAAATAAGATACAGAATGAATGCAGACTTACACTTTGCATTATTTTTTATTTAATGCATTCTTTTTTCTATGAATCAACGTCCTGGGTCTATCTGCAGGGGTGCCCTTTTCATGCGCTGCCCGCGCCGCTTATCTTACTTTCCGCGCCCTGTTTATTTGTATCTGACCTGTGAAAGTGTGTTTTAATACACCCTCACACCATTTCGCCAAGCTCCACTGTGCGTCATGTTTATTTAGTGTTTTTAACACTATTTATTTCTTCAAATGCAATTCTACCTCTCACTGTGACTCAGGCATGAAAATATGTTTTTTTTTTTTTTTTTATCCCATTGAAATTTTGGTTTATATTTATATGTATTTTTCATACATATAAAAACTTTGAAATTCTAAATTAAAAATATTCCACAACATTTAAGTTTCAATGAATGTGCTCATGAGTAATGTGTTACATATTTTAACTTTAAGAAAATAAGTTTTAATGTGAAAGCTACAATGATATTAGCACAATATTGAATGATTCAAACTACAGAGAAACTTCATATGAATCACATCATTACTTGTGTACCTTCTGATGCTATTTTCATAGTATATTTACCCCATTTTCTTAATCTTTTTCAGGTTTCTCTTTACCATGGGTAGGATCTGCACAATTTACGGCTGTGGAAACAGTGTAAAGAGGCTGAACAAGTGGTACTCTCATTTATGTGAACTTCATGGTTTAAAGTTTGGTCGTTGTGAATGTAAGCCACCGTTTCAGTTATTTCCATTCCCTACTGAAACCAAGGACCCAGAACGGAGGAAAACATGGACAAAGCTTGTCAACAGAAAAGGTCAAGATGGGAAAAACTGGCAACCATCAAAAGATGATAGAATTTGCTCATTACATTTTGTTGATACAGAGCCAACATCTACCCACCCAAACTCTTCATAAAATTTGGGATATGACATGCTGTCGGCAAAAGCTGCAAGAAAGCCACCTCGTAAAAGGGAATTGAAACCATCAATGAAAAAGGACTCAAAACAAACAGCACCAGCTGCAGCTGCTGCACCACCAGAGGAGGTACCTGTTGTTAAAGAGTTTGAGCCTTCAACAGCTGAAGGAACTGATAGTTCTCCGAAGAAAAAATGAAGCCTCATCTAGAAGAACATTCCTATCATGCTCCTGCAACTGATTGTGTAGAGTGTGTTGATAAAGCAAAGAAAATCAAAGAACTTGCAAGCAAGGTTGCAAAATTAAAGAAGAAGAAGACACACACTACAGTGCAACACACAAATGATTATCCGGTTTTAAAAATTATCTTGAAGAATGACACCACTGTGAAGTCATACACTGGCATATAGTCAAAGGCCAAGTTTATGGCATTGTACCAGTACCTGTTGCCAAATGGAAAGAAGATAAGGTACTGGTGTGGCAGGAAGAAAGAGTCATCCCCAAGGACAACTCCAATAAGGCAGCTGACCAAGCGTGGACCTGCCCGAACACTCATATCACGGTGAAGGAAGAGTTCCTGTTGGTCCTTCTTAAATTGAGAATGGCCCTCCGATTTCCTTCCTGGCAAGTTTGTTTTGTGTATCGTCGGTAAGCGCCTCGCAAATATTCAACACATGGGTTAAATAAATCCCTGGCTTTTGAGCTTAAACCACTAATCTTCTGGCCAGACAAGGAAATCATATTGGAGAAAATGCCTGTGAGCCTTAAGAATAAGTACAAGACATTGAGGTGTGCCATAGATTGTACGGAATTATTTATTAATCGGCCACGAAATTTGGAACTTCAGGCACTAACATGGTCGGACTACATGCGACATAATACCATCACGTTTTTGGTTGCCATAGCTCCAAATGGCATGATATCGTTCATTTCAAAAGCTTGGGGAGGGAGGGCATCAGATGTTTTAATTACAAAGGAGTCTGGGTTTTTTTAAATTTAATTGACAAGGGGGATATCATACTTGCTGATAGAGGGTTCACCATTGGGGAAAAACTTTTGATGAGACATGCCAAGCCAGAGATCTCACCACCAAGTAAAGGAAGGGAGCAGCAAGCACCAGAAGAGGTTGCCAGGACAAAGAAAATTGCTAATGCACGAATCCATGTCGAAAGGGCTATCGGGAGAATGAAATGGTTCAAAATCCTCAAGGAGGTTTTACCAATCACCCTTGTTCCTGTGATAGATGACATTATAACAGTCTGTGCAGCCCTGGTTAACCTCCTACCACCCCTTGTGTCAAAGTGAACAAGTGACTTCTTGCAAAGTCACAACTGCTTATTGTATATAACTTTCAAACGCGTTTTATTGGACATTGTTTTTCAAACTATGTAATTTTGTATTATCCATTGCTTTATCATTAATGCTTTCAACAATGACTGAAATGAATAATAAATTCCAGTGGTTGCTCTACAGGTGGGGTGGGGGTGGGGGAAATTTCCCCCAAACAATTATTGAACTTCTTTGATGTGGTTTAGGAAAACTGGGGTATGGGTCTAGGCTACATGTACATACAGGAGCTGAAATAACAATATAATCAAGACAGGATACTTTTAATTATCTTCTCTCTTTTCTTTCTTGTAATAAACTCTGTAAAAGAAACAAATATGTACAAATAATATTTACATGTTAATGATTCCATTTTAGGACTAGCTTGGAAAAGCCGGTAAGCTAGCCAAGCAAATGAAGTAATGGCCAAATAATACCAATTTCCAACCCTGTTTCCAGATGCTCTTGACCTGATTTGCAAAGTATATTACATATATTCTTTGAAGTAGCCATTTTGTTTTTATGGTCGACTCAACTGCATCATGAACAAGGTCAAGGTGATGAGAATTGACATGGTGTTTTCAAATAACATTTAAATTGAAAAAAAAATCCTCAAAAGTACTCTTAAGTAAAGTAAAGTACTTCAAGTATTCTTCAATGGGAGTAGCCATTTTGTTTTGACTATTTTATATAATGGACACCACCTAGCACCAATGCAGAGTTTCTACTGTGCCGTATAGTGGTGCCTGAAATTCATACAAAAAAAATTCAAATTTCTATATGTATTCCAAGTAAGATATTTTTCATATGGAATGTTGATGTCCTAAATTTCACTTTCATGCAAATTAATCTGGTTAAAAAATTTAACTTTATGGTAAGAGAATTTCTTCAAAGGTACTTAAAAGTACTTCAAGTATTCTTCAATGGGAGTAGCCATTTTGTTTTGACTTTTTTATATGAACACCACCTGCTACCAATGCAGAGTTTCTACTGTGCCTTGAAGTAGTGCCTGAAAGTCATTAACAAAAATATCAAAATTTCTATATATATTCCAACCAAGATATTTTTCATATAAAATGTTGAAGTCCTAAGTTCATTTTCATGCGAATTAATGTGGATAAAAATTTACCTTTTTGTTTAATTGAAATAAACTTTTGATCATGGATATGGCTACAGTGGCCACGACAAGCAACATGACCGACTGGAACAGGCACCAAAAAATTTCCCAAACAGCAGTCATCCGAGACTACCATCAACAGCACCAGCTTACGGAAAGGCATTCACACAAAAGGGGATCAAATTAACACCATCAGCTGTACTTGTCAAATAATATTAGGTTTTCCCTAGTTTACATACACCCCTTAAAGATATGATAGCTCGTCAAGAACATGTATGACTGTTAAAGGAATATTCCCAAATATTTTCATTTAAAATATATGAAAATAGTGAAAATAAATATGTTAATATCTATTTTCATGTGAATGACTGCCTCAGTAAGAAAACATATTTTGACTCATTTTCAAAGAATACTTAACGATCAAAATGACAGTGCTGATGATATGACATCACAGATGTTGCCAGAAAAAAAAAGATTTTCACAACATTGTAAAACATTTAGAAATTCTGAACTTTTCACCTGTTAGCTTTTAAGTCTTGTCTCTTTCAAAAATGTAAAAATAAAAATCTGGTTGGAATATTCCTTTAATATGTTTATTCGATAACAAAGAGAAATTCTGATGCAAAGGAATGGAAAAAACACATTGTGTACAGATTCACATGGATTGTTGCAACTCTCTTGTAACCATTTCTTTTGCCATGTGTGTAGTATAAAAATAGTTTGCTAATTGTTTGATCTCCTTCCACCTTTCACTGTCAAAAGGAATTCGAACTCTTAGGTAACCATGCGAAGAAAAAACAAAAATGATGTCACTAGCATTTAGTTTTGGCAATGTGCCCAAAAATTCTTTCAAATCACTTGCTGTTTGTGCGGTCCATTAAAGAAATGGGTCGTGTAGTTTGCACATCCACAGAGTTACCAACATTAGTATCCTCCCACGGCTGTTCAATAATTGCTGTAGTTGCCGTTTCTTCCTTCTCCTTCACATAAGTTAAAGCACAAGCATTCATAAATTCAGGCCGAATAGATTAAAAGTCCTCTAATGTCGGAGTTCTTGGCTGAGCGCTTGTCGAGGTGGATGGGGAGAACAATCGCCTGCTGGATGGGTTGATGCCTTCTGTGGATGTTTTGCCTGAAAGAACAAGTGGCTTATAACAGTCAATGTTATGGAAACTTGAATAAGCTTAAACAATTATTTACTCTGCGGATTTGGTCTTGGGGAAAAAAATTACAGTTACGGGGGAAATTCCTGCAAAAATCAATTTTTAAAAATGGCCAGAATTTTTTTTTGGCCACTTTAAGAATGAACCAGTTGAAACCATTGTGACCATTTTAGACCATTGTGAAAACTAAATATTACATACAAATTAGTACTGTTTGGCATTTTTGCTACAGATTTCCTCAAAAAATAAAAAATTGGCCAATGAATTTTTCTTTCTGTCCATGCATTTGCAGCCAATTTAGACTAATTACAAACAAAAAATTGATGTCTGATTTGACTGCTCTTTTTTTTATTTTATGGCCTCATTTTGTTATAAAAAATCACCCCTTTAGAGTAAATTTTCAAATCCACCCTAGAATTCAAACGAAGGGGAAAATCCCCATCCCACATTTTCATTCAAAGGAATATTCATGTGGATTTTCATTATTCCTACTGTATGTGATAAAGAACATTTTAGTAACAATTTGGTACAAAAAGTGAGGCTGATATCATATTCCATTCAAGAAATATAATTTTTTTTAAAGAGAAGAAAAATGCTTTTAAAAACACCTCGTACAGAATATGACCTTCTGTTTAATTATGTAGGCAGGCAAATTCATGAAAAAGCCTTTTGTATTTCCTTGAAATTGACTTCAATTTTTCCCACATTGAAAATGTGACGTACATTGAAAAAGAAAAGAAACGAACAAAATATTTTCATGTCAAGTGTGCATTTCACCATATCCCTTTTTTCAACCCAAAGCTATTTTGGATTATGTGAAAAACATGTTATTAAATTTGCAAGAAATACATAAGAATTTTTGCTGAATTTGCCTGCTTACCTGTATGCAATCAAGTTGAAGGAAAAATTATGTACCAGGTATTTTAAGAGCATCTTTCCTTTCTTTAAATTGTGATGTCTTCTGAATGGAATTAAGATATTAACTTAGTTCTTGCACCACTTTGTTTCTTAAGTTTAATTGTTCTTTACCATAAATGAAAATCCACAGGAATATTTCTTTAACCAAATAAAATAAAATTAACTTAAAAAATATCTTTCTTAGAGAACTGCGGTTTGGTCCATGTCATATCGCAAATTCGTTTTGGCTGAACATTCTTCTTGGCTCCAAAAGCAGACCAGCCACACTCACGTGAAGTGCATGATGGGTTTGTGAGTCCATTTTCTCCAAGCAAAATCGACCTTAAAAAGAACTGCGGCGATGTAGTTGCATGTGGAACTGTACCTGGAAAGCAAAAAGAGACGGAAAATTAATTTAATTACAAATCGAACTAAATCTTGACTGGATACTAGACATGGTTATTCATGATAATTTCAAACAAACCTGCAAATACATCCAGTTATTGCACTTCATTAACTATATGATGCACCCCCTAACTGGCCATGTGATGTTATGAACCCCCCGTCATCAACCTTCCACAACATTCTACTCACTCGCACATTGAAGGTACTGTAGACCATGATGTGACATCATTACTACTTCGACGCTACATTTGTGGACGTTCGATGCACCAATGAATTGCAATTTAATCAATATTGGGAGGTTGGTACTTGGGTTTGGGTTAAGTAATTTGTATGGTACATTATGGGATACGATACGATAGCTTTAAATAAATTTGTTAATTTTTACCGAATAATTATTTTTTGTTTATTTTCATGTTATAATACGCGGTAAATTTATACTGATCTACTGGCACCGACCTGCAATTTTGCCAAAATAAATGCAAAAGTTTGAATTATTCTTGTCTTTTCGTGTAATGTTATTATTTCTCGATTGTTTAATTCAACTTGGCATACGCCTACAATAGCAAACTTACCCTGCAAAGCATGTGCAGAAAGCTGAGTGGACCTTTCTGGGTTTTTTCCCAGCACACACCCACACTTTCCAAGGCAGATTATTGACATTTTGTGATGGCCTGCAGTCTGCTCGTAGCACACAAAACTCACTGTCACTACCACTGATATCCAGTCCATGGTATTCTATAGTACTCAGTCAATCTGAAGTGAAATAACTATAGGCCTTTCCTTCCTTATAGTCTGACATAAGTCTTTGCCTCAGAGGCACATCGTCCAGGTTTGAAAGATAATGTCCAATATCAAAGACATAATGGGAGGCCACTTTCCAATGCTATTGTCCTCTGACTCCCATCCATCCTCAAGATATAACGGTCCGAATAGTTTTCCCCTCTATGGCCAACAAACTATCGTATTTGTCAGCTCTGCTGTCTGCGGCAGCGGCGGGTCAACTGGTTTGATGTACTCCGGCAGCCGGAGTGCACTAAACACAAGGGCCACCAATTCATCTTTTCGACCAGACAACTTAAGTCCTCTTTTTAAAAAAATCCTTTAAAGCCTTCACAGTCCATAAACGAGTACCGTCTATGGATAGTTCCTCATCATCACTAACAAAATTATGGAAAATATAGCGCAAAATCACAAGAAATGACCACTTGAGAACTGTAAACAGACACTATGAACATGAACGCAACGTAAGAAAAGATCTAACGTGGGAAGTGTATTGTGATTGTGCGTCGGTCAATGGAGGTGTAGGTTGGCTGTGTTTGCTTGTCACGAATTATTGATTTTGGGATCCGCGTGAGCTTATGACCCATTACGTAATGAGGCTACATGATGAAACTACGAACTCGCTTATTAGCATTGGAACTAAAATGAAATAACTTATCATTTAAATTGAAATCATTTGAATTTAAAAATATTTCTTTAAAGAAATTATGCTGCATAATGCAACAATTAACCACACATCAGCAAAACATTTGTTGAAGTTTACAAGTGATCTATGTCTCTGATCATTCAAGGAAAAAAACAGTTAAAAACCAGAGAAGAGGAACAGCAACCAGTATGGGTCTTTACATTGTTCATAACCAGTCAAAGTTTACCTCTTTCTGGTCTCAGAGAATCGTTCCAACATTTGCTTCTGCATTTCTATGCCATCTATCCTCTTCTGTTCTTCCTCATCCTTTTTTTGAGGTGGGATGTTCTCTGTGTCTTGCTCCATCTCTTCTAACTGCTCAAGTAACTCTCTAACTTCTTTCTAAGTATCCGTCTCTTCTGGGCTGATCCCAGACGCAGCCCTCTCCTTGTTGTTTTTCATTCGAAGTTTAGCTTTCAGTCCCTTGTATTTGTCTCTGACGGTTCTTTGGTTTAGGTTGATCAGCGTGTTTGTTGATTGATTTAATGGTTGGAGAGCTGTGGCAACCTGCTCCCATATCTTCCCTCTTTCCTGCGTCCCATGTCTATGCCTAAATAGATTTTGTACAACCATTTCGCGTAGCAAGAAGACCTCCATTGCTTCAGTCCATTGTGACTTTTTTCTGCAAAACTTTTTTTAGATGAGGTACACGGAGGTTTTCATATTCGGTAATTAGTTTGATGCGATTTCTTCTTAGTATTAAAGAAGGAGGGGGAAGGGGGGGGGGGCGCACAAGATGTTGAGGTTGGAAAGTCTTAGTCTTAATTCTAGACTCTCTAGAGCTCAAATTTAGGCCACTCCAAAATGCATTTTTTAGAAAAGCATTAAAAAAAAAGTTTAATTAATAAAGTGAAAGTCCACATGTATAAGACTACAATTCTGCATTTAGATTGATTTAGAATTCTACTTAAAAGTTTTTAATTTTGATTCAATTGTTTCACTGCAGCTCTGCTATAGGGCTTTTCAAGAGGCATCAAAATATGCACAGAAATTGTGACTATTTATTCCTAAAATGCCAAAAGACAAAAGAAACAAAGGTGTGTAATCCGCAAACATACATTACTATCCCCGATGGAACACGTTATGTGCTACTTAATAAGTTCAACATCAGAATACACAATTCCACAATTCAAATATGCGCAAACGTCAGACCCCCAAAAAAGGTAGAGTGAACGAACAAGGTCGGGCCTATTTGTACGACGGGTCGTATAAATAGATCTGCCATTGATCGTAATATGTACTGCAGCCGTACATATAAGGAAGTCAGGAATCAATATTTATATGGAAAGAAACATTAACAGCAGTTATTCAAATGAAACGCTGCCAAATCAAATTGTTTCATACTGTGTAGTTCAGTTGTAACCTAGTTCCCTATGCTAAAACAAAAAGAATGTTCATACTCTTTTCCTCATACACTAAAAGAGTGGAATACATTGCCATCAGACATTGTAGGACAATAGGCCTAGTCTAGCTATTGAACCATTTACCATCATTTAACCATAATTCCTTTCACTTTAACCCATGTCTGTATGTTGACATTGTGTGATTATTGTTGTTTACTGATCTGCGACCTAACGAAGACTATGGTTGTTCCGATGGACGCCATTAGAGATCAACGACAATTTTGTTTTGTAGTAATTTTACACAGCATTCCTGAGAATATTCTTCACTAAAATATCAAGTCTTTTTTCACTAGGTTCACAACAGATGTACTGTTTATCCACAAAACCCTGCAATTTATAATTTATCTATTTTCTGTGAGTCTTCTGTTCATAATGGAACAGCTATTCATCTATTACTTGAAGAGTAGAACTAAATTTTGTTGGCTATTTATCTGGGGTCGACGCCCTAGCGCTGCGAGGCAAAGCCCCAGAAGCTATTAGCATTTTTGGCGTGATTTTTGTAGCAGAAAATTGTCTCAATTCCGAAGTAAAGTTAGTTAAAAGGAATATTATTTTGGAACACATGTTCAAATGCAGGATCTCGTTTACTTCAATATGTGTCTTTCGTTGGGGTCTAGGAATGGTTTATATGTTTTTGTAGTAAGAATTGAGCTTTGAGAAAAAATATTTACAACATAGAAAATACAAAATAAATACAATTATTTTCATAACAATTTTTGCACCCCTGTGGGCATTTGGCGCCCTCTCGAAGAGCTTCTACCAGCATGTATTCAATAAAAATGTTTGCCTTTCATTACTTCAATGCAGGAACAGATATTAAAAATTGCCAACGAGCTATCGCCATGCATCGGTTTCTGTCCGAGCGTAAAATCCAGGGGCCCACTCGAGTGCCAATGGGGGAAAATGGCTGAAATTTCTGTATTTTTTTGTGGAAAATTCATGCGCTTCTGGACTTCACAAATGGAATTTTACTTGCTTTTAGTAGTAGTATTAGTACATAGATATACTGTAGGAAGAAGTTATTGAATAACACGTAAATTCTCCCAGAGCCTAATTTCTTTTTCTCAGGACAATTTTGGCGCCTCCTCAGAAAGCTTCGATGGGGGAAGGGGGATGTTTCTCCCCCCCCCCCCCCCTTCCCCTCCTCCTCCCCCTCCCACCACGTCACTGATTAGAAGGATTTTTGACGACTTAACCTATTTGGATTTAGAGTCGCAACTTGCACTAGTACGTGGAAACTAGGTAGAGTACTTCAATAAAAAAAAGTCAAAAACATTGCAAATTAAAATAAACCTGACAACAAGTCCTTATCAACGCAACCTACAGTGAGTCCGTTTCGCGAAAACAAAAATATCAGTGCAACATTTTTGTTTATTTCAACTCAAGAAAATCGCATATCATATCCAAACATGATTGTTTATATCTTTAAAATACAAGCAACGAAAATTTTAACACGAATTTTCAAACGTTCACCGCAAAACCTAAAATAAATAACAAAAACTAACCGAATAATCACTCTTTTCCAACTCGGTGGTCGCATCGCAATCGACATAATCTTCAACCGGGTGTCTTTTTATGACGTCATAGCAGAGTAGACGAACAATGACGTATTTTTTTGTATTATTCTCGTAATATTGAACAATGACAGAATGAACACTCGCGCGGCATGTAAACACACGTGGGTCTGTGGTCAATTGCGAGACGACTACGGGAGGTGAAGGCTGGACTTAGTGAATTAGTGTAAAACGGAACTAATTATTCTCAATATTGAAAGCGATGATGAAAGAGTCAAGTTCGGGGTCCTTTTTGTACCAGAATGTTATAGATTTGGGATATTTTGTGATGCTTTCCAAAAAGTACCATTTAATATCTCTCGGATGATGGTACTTTCGATAGGAGGGGGGGGGGGGGGTCACCAGCGTTTTTTGTTGTTTTTTTGGCCGATGTGAAGAGGTGTTGTACATAAGCACATTTTAATAATTTCATTGACGCCGTCAATGTCCCCCTCCCCTAACTCACTATAATAATTGTCCTCCCCCTTCCCATTCAATATTGGCTATTGTTAGTTTTTCCTGGAAATTTACGTTAAGAAAGGAATACATTTAACATTGAAAGGGAGGATAGGGGGTTACAATTCTCGGCAAAATATTAAAGAAACATGGCACTATAACATATGAAGATCTCAAAAAGCTGAAGTGTTCCAGCCGTTTTGTCCAAAATTGTAGGCCTAGGCCTGCTCCCAATAAAAAAAACATATCCCATAATATTTCCTTCAACTTATGATGATCTGCAAGAATTTAAACTGCAGTCACAAATGCTAAATTAACCCTGTTAACGGTAGGTAAGGAAGTTTTGGCATTATACGGAACCCCCCAACCAAATCCTATCACGGACCCATCCTTCTGAATCCCAAAATCTATCACCCCCTCCGAATCCCAAATCAGCCCCCTCACCCAAATCACGAACTACCCTGAATACCAAAACCATATGTCACTGACCCCCATTCACCCCCATTCACCCCAACCCGTGGGGTGGGGACTAATTATTAAGTATAGGGGCTAATTATTAAGTATAGCCTAATCTTAGACTCCAGATAGTCTAGGCCATTCTACTTCCATTCAACAACTTGGAAGTTCCAAGCACTTGTATGACACCTGATGAAATCACTCCACCTATTCAGTGCTGTCATGCAAAATAAATGACACACTATCCATTTAATAGTACCTCAGACTCCATAACAAACGCTATTTAGAATTAGCTATCAGTCATAGTTGTATAGTAAGCTTGCTGCCTATGGATACAACTAACCAGGGAGTTGTGGCCAACGCTAGTGTTACTGCTGTTAACGCGCGTGGGACGCGGGAAACAAACATTTAGATATTAACAAAGTAAAAAAATTCAGGATGTTCCGCGGGAAATTCACAAAAACTTTAATCAGGTGATGTATCACATGACGGTGTGCGCAGAATCATAGTGGCGTTTGCGTTATAATTTGCGACTTTAGTACGACATCACTGTGTAAGCTGCCGTAACAAGAAATGACGTCAAAAAGCCAGGAGAAATGACGTCAAAATGACGTCATAAAAAGACACCCGGTTGAAGATTATGTCGATTGCGGTCGCATCGCTCATGTCCATGTTGTTGTTTGATATGACGTCAAAATTAGGTCGTAAGGTCATATGTGTACCAAAAGTTGTCGTTTTCGCCACAACACAGAATCACCCCGAATACCGTCCTAGAATTTCGAGGACGACAACATTGCACAGACTACACATGCGCAGATGACTCGAGGCGTGAATTTACCGTCGCAGAACCATCCGTCGTACAAATCGAAAACTCCATAATATTGGTGGAGGACGAACCAAAAAGTATCACGCACTGAGGTATAGGAGTTTCGACTTTCGGCCTTCGGCCTATACGTAGTATAGGGCGAATGACGTCAAGCTCTCTGGCTTTGTGGTCACTTTCGACCAGGATGCCGTTGATACGCGCGCACACATTATATGTTGCGCCAAGCGCAGTGGAGTGAAATAATGCATTTGTAATTAAACAAAGCACTTGTAATTACGCACTGAATTCCCAGACAAATGATTGGATAGCAATTTCCCCTGATATAAGGTGTCCGCAATGTAAACTCTCTTTCAGCCAATTAAAATGTATTTCTTCGTTTATTGTGACATTGCTTGTATATGCGATGCGCATCGTACCTAAGACCTTACAGAAACATTGTCACAACAAAGTCACATACTGTTATTAAAAGACTACTTTTATTCTAAATCAAGATAAACTACAATTGCAAAACGTGCCTTGCTCTTCCTTTTTGTGTTGTTCTCCACCGCACGAGGATGATGGCGATGAGATTGCAAGCAAGGAATCCCGCAATTCTGGCAAGAAAAACAAATCTGCCAAGAAAAACGGACCAGCTGGTACTACGGTAAAGGCTACTGGCAAAAAAACGCGTAAAGTTGGCCCGAAAACCAAATTTGCTAAGAAATGCAGACCAACTGAGGTGGAGGAGGAGGAAGCTATTGGAAAGGAAGCCAGCAAATCTGCCAAGAAAAACGGGCGATGCTGGGCCAAAAAGTTCCGAAAGACCCTTTCGCGAGCGGTAAGAACTTACAATTTTGTTCTGATAGGTAAACATGTTCATATCTTTTATACTTTTCGCAGCACCTTTTAAAGATGATCTTTTCTTAAAGTTAAAGTATGATCACTCGGGTAACACAAAACTGCGCGGATAACATATGTCCACATTTTTTAGCTATACCGATAATATGGCGGAGTCATATAATGATGGAGTGCAATAGCCCAACGGTTAGGTCATCTAGGTTTAGGGCATTTATATTTCAATAACTATCCCCATGGACATAGGCGGAATGTGAGGGGTGCATGGTGAACTCGCCGCCAACTTTGTCTATATTTATGACCCCCCCCCCCCTCCTACTCCTCTTTCCCACACACACAACACTTTCGGAGAGCAAATTCCAACTAGGTATGCTTATTACGCAGCGTGAGGTTGTTGTATTTGAAATGAAGTTGTACCTGCGGGGATTGTGTAAATAATCTCTTCTGTGCAACTAGACGGGTATTCAAGATGGCGTCCAAAATGGCGCCCAAAATGGGACAATTCTCTAAAAAGTCATATATTGGCCATAAGCAATAATTATCTTTAAAAAGAAACCTCAAAATATTATTATAGGAGCTGTTGGGAACACTTGCAACCATATTTATATTTTTGCATAACTTTGCCATGTTCAAAATCCAATATGGCGGCCAGTATGGCATCCAAAATGGCCGCCAAGTATATCAAAAAAGAAAATCATGAAAAAAAATTGCTTACATATGGATATTTTATATACCGAATGTCCACCGCTTATCTGTTCATAAGAGTTACTAGTTTCTTCTACAATGTTCATATTTCATACATTTGAAATAACCTGTGTTTATAATGAATCAGTCACTGTCAGAATCAGAGTCTAGGCTGGAATAATCTGATTTATCTGGAACACCATCTTCCTCAGGATATTCTTCATCAGATGAATCCTCCTCAGTGTCATCAGCCAATATATCTTGAAGACATGACGGCAAGATAGGTCTCTCTGACCACACTGGCTCAATGTATCCATCACAAAGAGCCCATCCATGTGCTGTAGGAGGCAGGATTTTAAGTATGGGTATGTGTGCCCGTTTCCATTGAGCTACCCTGTAATTTGCACGTTTGATGTGTGGGATCAGCGACTGTCTACAAGATGGCATCCTGGACAAATCTACTTTGGATGACTTGATGGTCTCTCCTTCGCCAACCATCTTCTTCAACATTGCACACCGAACTTGATTGGCATGCTTAAGTCTAGGAAAGCCATATAGAGCACACACAAACTCATCCAGCTCATCAACTAGACTCTCCTCAACTTCCCAGCTATTGCCCAACTTCACGAAAGAGTCTTGGTAGCGTGGCCTCTTTTCAAGTGTCTTCAGAGGAATTTTCTTCCCCTTTCCTTTAAAAGCACAGTTGCAATCTTCACCAGTAAAGCAGTAAATGCCGAGAAGTGCCTCACAGTATGTGGGTCCCAAGTCTTTCGCTATGTCACCGATGTCAAGGAGTCTCCGGTTAACTCCACTGCCAGTGTCAAACAGAACAGTCAGTGGACGCAATTTCTCTGCATAGTACAACAATATGAAGAAGATATCGCTATCTGGGCTGTGTACAACTGCCTATTTGTAACCATGTTCCTTAGCATAAAACAAATACAGGATCACTCGGCTGTCTGTTTCCTCTTGGTTAGATCTAAGCCCTGGAATTTCATGTTGTTGCACAGATGCACCGTCGGTAGATGTTAGCAAGAACGGAACACCTTCAACCACAAGTATAACTTTCCTTCCTACTAAACGTCGTGCTGCTTCTGGACTACTCCAAGAGCGAAGCATGAGCTGACACAACTGCTTTTTGTTTTCGTCATTCTGCAGAAAGACCTTGAAATTGGCTGGCTTTCTGGTGTTGATGCCTTCCAAGAGGATTTGCTCACTGCAGCCACGGCGAAGCCGCTCCTGACTTTTGATGGACTCTTCCAGATACATGTCAGTTGAGAAGATTACATCTGGCTTATGGCTTATTTGGTCAAGCAGCTTGAAAGAAATTTGCTTGAAGGTTGGAGGCAGATCCTTCAATGTATGGAAATGGGCATTCCCATCTTCAATGAAGAGTGTTTCTCCAGCATTTCTGGACGGTAAGGAAGCTTGAGGCACGTCGCTTGTGAGGAAGTGGACTGCTGCTGCTTTGTTGGTTTTTGCCATGAAGCCATCAGGGAGTACCTAGAGCATGAGGTACTGGTGTAATGCAGTAATTCATCAGTTCATCAATGCTTACAGGTTGAGAGAGCATCTGTGACTTCACAAGAATTTGAAAGGCTATATCCCCCTGCTCTTGATATTTCAAAGCATTTCCTTGAGCAGATGCTAGCTTAACTTTCTTGTTCAACTTTTGCATGGTCTTCAGCTTTAACTTCTTCAACGGGTCAAAGAATTCCTTTCGTCCTTCGTCGTCATCTTTTTTCTTTAGCCTCTCCTCAACAAACTTCTCCTTCTCCAACCTGCCAGCTTCCTCAGCAGTTAGAATATCATGTTCTATCTCAGAAGGTATGGGATTGCCAGATGAAATCACATACAAGCGGTCTTTGTCTGCTATGTCGAATGGGTTGAGGAAGCCTTCTATGGCATCCATTACTCGTACTGCAGCTTCACTCCTCTTGATTTCTGTCTGGAGTTGCTCACGGTGCTTGCCACACTTGGCGTTATCATTGTCAAGACACATGTCACACATCTCCAATGTGGCCTGGTAGTACTTACTACGTTCTGATGTCGTCCGAATCCATCGCTGGTAAGCACCGTAGTTCTCTAAGATTCCAGTAAGGTCAGCTCCACCAGCACCAGCATGGGACTTGGCAAACTTCATGAAGGTTTCCTCTATCGTCTTGTCTACGGCACATAAGTTACCGGGTATTCTAGACCTGGCAACGGATATGGCTCCTTTCTCTAGTAATCGAGTTGCTCCTGGATGACTGACCTCAATGTTGGCGAGAAATGCATCAAACCAGGTGAGGTATCTAGAGTAATTGATTCCTCCAAAGCTAAAGAACAAGTCTGCCATGTCCGCCATGCACCTTCTAGAATAATATTTTGAGGTTTCTTTTCAATGATAATTATTGTTTATGGCCAATAACTTTTGATTTTTTTAATTTACCATTTTGACGCCATTTTGGACGCCATCTTGGCCGCCATATTGGATTAGGAACATGGCAAAAATATGAATATGGTTGCAAGTGCTCCAAAAAGCTTCTAGAACAATATTTTGAGGTTTCCTTTCAATAAAATTATTATTTATGGCCAATATATGACTTTTTATAGAATTTTACCATTTTGGACGCCATATTGGGCGCCATTTTGACGCCATCTTGAATATCGCCAGAGTGCCGAGATTTTTCTTTTGTTAACATCTTAAATGTGTTTTAGGACCATAAAAAGAGTCCTGGAAGAGTTTGGAAGAGTCCTGGGGCGGGGGTGCACATTAACCACCCGTATATACCCGACTAAACGGTGAATGCAATGAAGTGAGTGAACACTTGTATAAACCATACAAGCAATCTGTTCAAAATAAATCAAATATATTATCTAGGCCTTTATATTAATAAATCAGAATTTTCGGCTGATAGAGAAAGTAACATCAAACACAAATGCATGGATGGAATAATAAAGGTATATGAACGTGTAGAGCCAACATCAGCTAAATTGCTCTAAAATTGATCAAAAACCACCACAGTAGCAAAATATTTCATCAAGATCGGTTAGAGCATTTTTAAATCTCGGGCATCAATTTGCATATTTTATGCAACTTGTGTTATGTATTACAGGGTATTTTCTTTGTAAATCAGTTCCTTTTTAAATGTCTACAGTTCTTTGAAATGGTGCAGCACTGACCGTTATTATAAGACTACTTTTATTAGATTTGAGTCTTTGACTCTTTGCCATGCCCCTAATAAAATTCTACCAGGAATAGACTTTCTATCTTTTTTTGTAACTAAGATTTTGCAAGGAAATTTATAGAATTGAATCACGGTTGTGAGCTCTCTGCTCATTAACATACATCACAAATTTCGCATAAATCAATAACTGATCAACTTTGATCAGCCGTAACTCAAAATCTGAAAGTACTATTTTTCATAATTGAACAACTGATCTGCTCATATTTCAATACTCATTCAGTACAGAAATTACTACATGTAAGCAGATGCACACATACATTTAAGAGTATTAATCGATTTCCGATCCGAGATCATTTTGACCATTGTAAAAAAAAAGAAGTGATAATGTCAACATTTTGTTCAGAAGTCTGTTATTGATTGTTTTGCGTCTTTTTCGTTTTTTTACTGAAATGTTGGTATAGCGATTTCAGCGTCTTACCTTTTATTCATTCTAATCAATTCTAAGCTGCTACAATTATGGTAATAGCTTATGAGCTCATATTATGAGTGAGGCAATTTTTATTTTGGGCAGTCGTGTAAGAATTGAATAAATGTCAGCAAGAAGACACAGATATACTTCATCTCCGCTTTATTATTTGCCGTATCAAATGACGTCACAGTCGATCGGGCAGAGAAAAATGGTATTTAGACCCCCGTAGGTTGGCCTGAGTTTAGAGACGTTGTTTAAAAAAAAAAATGTCATAAATTTCTGAAAAGACTTGTCAAGATTCTTGTAGGACATTTGCCCCCTGGTCCTGTTGCAAGAGTTGAGCAAATAAGAAATACGTGCGGTTCAGATCTGCTAGATCAGTGTTATAAAACATTGCAGTCAGTGCTTTGGTTAAATCTCATTTTTTGTGTATGTTTTCGCCTTTTCCTATTCTTCGTTAAAGGATTAATTTAGTGGTTATACATGCCTTGTTTGATAGGAAACTAAAAAGAACATAAAAATAATGGTTTCTTTTTTCATTCAGGAGATATCATATCAAATTATAAAGATATCCCATTAAATATTTTAGGGCAAAATCGAGTCTAAAATAACGTGAACTATGCTGCACTATATGTTATTGTTATGTTGTAAACATATTTTATTTTGTAAGAGCTTTTAAGTGCACAAAAACAACGAAACATTCTCAGAATATTGCCCGAATTTTCACAGAAATATTTTTTGCAGCCCCCTCTGTCCCCCTCCCCGCCTCCTACGCCTATGATACTTTGTCTGTGAGGACGAACTAAACGGGCAGATATTTATTGCGTGAGTAACAGCACTGTGCGAAGGGTAGTCATATCTGTTGGAGGTGACTTGAAAAGAGGAGTGACCACCTCAATATAAACTCTATCTACTTGCTGACCTGAAGACTGAAGGATCAATCACAGAGTTGCAGCCCATGTTGGCATCACGTCTGTTTTTGTAATACGCGGCTGCTTTGTGGATGAAGGTGTAGGTGACTATATATCTTCCTTTGAATCTGTCATTCACGTGATGTATGGGATTCAGCACTCACCTCAACTTGATTGGTTACCTAGATACTTAAAGCCCATATCTTGCTGTAGTCATGGTTAGGTCCATTTTCACACTGGTATTGAGTTTGTTCAAACTTTATTGGACGTAGACGTATGTTCGGTGCCTGATTGTACTTGATATTTAGCTGAGGTGGATTAGTTGTAACTTGCTAATGTACATGGTATACGTAATGGTGTGTTAATTGTATTATCAATGTCGTTGTTGCTGTTGTCTTCATGCGACATGACAATAAGTGTTCCATGGAGGATGTCCTTGCCACATGGCGTGTCTTCTAAAAAATGAATGTTATCCACTGCAAAAACGACTGAAATGTCTCTCTTGACAAAGTCTGGTATGCATACTCCGAATCCTGTTTCTTTTATCCGTGGTATAATGGCTTGAGATTGCGGATAAAGTTATCAAGTTAAGGGAAGAAAGGAATCCCTTGTCAAGGTTTTTTTATCATTCAGAGTAGCAGCCCAGAACTTAGAGAAAAACAGTTGGACACTACGAGCTTTCGGTTGTTCCTCGATCTCTGTTTGCTATTGATCGTACCTTGTTAATATCAAGAACCAAATCAGAAATAATGACGGAGCTAAAGACACAGATGAAAGAGTACAAACCAGATGAAAATTCCCCAACATTGTCATTGAAGGTAGCAATAATTGATGCCACGTCCGAGGTGGAAGCACTCAATATTGAACCAGGCATGAAGGTATTTGATGACTTAACCAAGACATTTATCTCTAGGATAGAGAGAAAGATTGAACATTACCCAAAAGGAAGAGTAGTGTTTGATAGATATGATGTTGAAGATTCATTAAAGTGCAAAACAAGATTAAAAAGAACAACACAAACACCAATTGAATACAACATCCTATGGCAATAAACCATGTGTCTATGAAAGATAAAAAAAACAAGTCATCCCTGACACATCAATTCGGAGAAGCATTAATTAAGAAATACAATGGTTGTCAAAAAAGGTCGCCGTGGTTAAGAGAACTGAGGCTAAGGTCAACAAGGACTTCTAATTGTCTGAAGATGTAAAGAACATGACAACGAAGAGGCAGACAGACTCATGCCACTCCATGTTACAGACTGCCACCGTAACACAACACTGAACGAGGTTACTGTCTATTCGCCAGATACTGGTGTGCTTATCTTATTGTTTGACTTAGTTGCCAATGGACGAGCAGGTGTATTTACTGTAGTAAAGTTTATTAACAATACCACTAACTTAAATCTTACAGACATTGTCAGTGCCATTAGCAAAGCAGAATGCCAAGGTCTTGATGGTATACACAACTTCTCTGGTGCTGATTAAGGTGGCAAATTTGTTGGTATCTGAAAGAAAAGGTGGATACAGATATATCTACTACTACCTGACAACGACCATGCAATGCGATTATTTAGCAATCTTGGGACCAGTACAATACAAACGAAGTTGTGGATGGCAACCTGTCCGGCGAATTGAAATTGGTGGAAAAATTCCTATGCTCTCTATATATGAAAGGTTAAGATGTCAACTTGTCCTGCGAATTGAAATCGGTGGAAAAATTCCTATGCTTTCTATATATGAAAAGTGCAAGTGATATCCCAGATTCTAGTAGGGATCTCTTCAGGTCAAAAAACCAAGAAGGTGAACAGTCACCTACGATGGCTGCACTACTACCACATATCTGAAGGGTCAATTACATATGTGCCAGTAACAAGTCATACGTATCAACTAAGCAAGACCTTCCGTCAGGAAATAATCTAGGATGGAACAAAATCGATGGATCATTCCAGTCAAAAACATATTTGAATCTTCTGGTACCCAAAGCAGTCACGGAGCTGGCAAAATGTGGGTGCCAAAAAATGTACAAAAAACAGTTGTTCCTGCAAGAATAAAAATCTGGTGTGCACGCCTCTGTGCAAATGTATCGAATGTGAAAACTGTGGAGACTACAGCATACTAGATGAAATAGAGGAATGTGACCTAAATCAAATACAGACGATATGGCTTAGACACTACTTTATGGTAAGTAGCAACATGCATACATATAAAAAGTATATATGTAGTGTGGCTGAAATGAATATAATAATTAACAGCATTGAAAAGTGTCGTTGCTAAAAATAGAATTTGGGACTAAACTGATAGTCATATCTGCTGTTGACTAGACATTTAGAGTGATTTATAGTAAGATTTTGATAAAAATATAGCAGCCATTTTTAAATTCAATATGGCCGCCATTTATGTTTGACGACAATATTACTAATGAGTTAGTTGGTACTGAAAACATAGGGTTAGCCACCAAAATCATGCCTGTAGCTGCTATAATAAAAAGTTATGTTCATTTTCTATGAAAATGGCGGCCATTTTGAAATTCAAGATGGCCGCCAAGAAGATGTCGAGAAAAATGAAACCTCCATTTTGGATTCAACATACCCAAAACATTAAGAAAATGCAATAAAATAAATCTAGGCAAGTCTATCTCACAAACCCTGAAATTTGGACACTAGATTCCTTACTACTTGTAAATACTAAATTTCGAGAGCTTCTGAGGTCTTGGCTGCTATAGCACCCACAATAAATCCTGGTGTTGATATATGTAAAACAATATGTAATTTGCGGCATAAATTTGATAATAAATAACCTTTGGTAAATAATTGATTTTTGAGAGCGGCTTCGGGGAGCCTCACCCTCTGGGCCCCCACATGAAACTTTGCGGTTGATACATTCAAACAAATATCTAATTTGAAGCATAAAAATGATCAGAAATTACTTTAATCAATACTGAATTTCTGAAAGCTACGGAGGGGGAGGAAGGGGAGGGGGCGGGCTTCGCCGCCTGGGACCCCACATAAAATTTTGCTTTTGATATATGTACAAATAAATATGCCATTTGCAGCATAAATGTAATCAGAATTAACCTTGGTAAATACTGAATTTCTGAGTTTCGGGGGGCTTCGCCTCTGGGCTTGCACATGAAATTTAATTGTTGATGCATGTAAACAATTATATCATTTGCAGCATAAATTTGACCATAAATGACTTTTTTGAATACATCGGGGAGCTTCGCCCCCCCCCCCATCCCTTTCCTCCCTGACCCCACATTAAATTTTGCGGTTGATACATAAAGAAATATGTAATTTGCAACACAAAAATTATCAGAAATGACCTTAATCAATACTGAATTTCTGAAAGCTTTTGGGAGCTTTGCCACCAAGTTAAATTTTGCAGTTGAATTTTTCTTTGATATGTCAGTTGCAGCATACATTTATTCGTAAATAAACTTGGTAAATAATTGATTTATAAGAGCGGATTCAGGAAGCCTCGCCTCTGGCCCCACATGAAATTGTGCGGTTGATACATGTAAACAAATATGTTATTTGCAGCATACATATGATCGGAAATAACCTCGGTAAATACTTGCTACCACATGAAAATTTGCTGTTGAACATGTTATTTCGTATGTCAATTGCAGCATAAATATGATCGGAATATTCTATAGTTTGATGAATTCTTGGTTTTTGAGAGCTTCCGGGAGCTTCGTCGCCTTGAAATTGAAATTGAAATTTTAAATTTTAAAAATTGAAATTTTGAAATTTGAAATTTTGAAATTTTGCTTTCGATATATGTAACAAAATATGTTATTTGCAACATAAATTTTATCAAAAATGACTTTGCTAAATACTGAATTTCTGAGAGCGTCAGGGTTTTCGCCCTGGTTAGGTTAGGTTAAGACAGAGAGCGTGACGTCATTCGCCCTATACTACGTATAGGCCGAAGGACGAGAGTCGAAACTCCTATGCCTACAGTGTTACTAAATCGTGATACTTTTTAAGTCATCCACCTATGTTGGTTCCAAGTGAGGGCAGTAGAGAGTGAAGAATTTGGAAAATATAAAATAACAAAGAAATGTGTAAATTAAGTACTTGTTGAATTTAAAATTTTGTTATTTAGGATTTAATTTTATCGTTATTTTTTTGTGCACTTTTAGTTCATTAAACAAATATGTTTATGTCATTAATATAACAACTTTGATTTTGACGTCATCCATGGATCAAGTGCGAAAAAAAACAACCTGACAAACCATATGCCATGCATGCACACAATGCATGCAGGTACTTTTGGCGATACCGGTACGGTACTGTATACCATACCGATGTGTTTATTACGCATTGTTTGTCTGAACATGACAGATTGAAACGTTAAACTGAAAGCATTTTAAAGGAATTACTGCCTAGCCTTATCGATGCCGTTATGCATTCCGCCTAGGCCCTAGTCTAGTTGGTGATGGTCGGCCAACACCGTACTATTTAGGCCTATTAATTAATAATAATTTAACATTAGCGATGGGCCTAGCCACATTACGTCCCCGATGTGATAATTATTTTTGTCGGCCGTTTAATAAAGGCTAGGCTAGTCAAAAACGTATGTAGTTGGACATCTGCGGTCCTAGACTGCTTGATATTTGCAATGTAATATCAACCTAGGTGGATCTAGGCCTAATTATTGAAGCCTAGTTTAGGGTCGGAATTCTCGGGTAGTATAAAAAGGAAGAATTACTAACTTAAGCTATTCAAATTCAGACCTAACCGTTAGGCCTACATTCTTGCAAGACCAAATGCAAGTTAGAAGTTGACTAACAAGAATTTAGGTTATGACTTGCTTCAGATTAGCTGCCCAGACCTAATTTGATTCACCTAGTGGTTTGTTGTGTATACTGCTTGAATTTTAAACAAAACTTTGTAAATAATTCATGAGGATACTGAAACCCATATTTGTGAAATTAATATTATTTACGCCAAACATATGATGAAGGCAAATAGCTAATGCTTCACACTAGCTCTATGACACATGCATGCTGCTATTGTTACAGTTGGGTTCATTTTGTCAGGAAAAGCTATTAAATCTTATTATTAGTTTATCATCTTCAACCCAATGAATTGTAGCTTTGCCATGGCTATCTCAAACCTATGAATCTGTCTGCTGTTGAAGAGGAAAACATTAAATATTTCAATTGTGTGTAGGGTTAAGGAAGTAAAAATTGCAATTACTAAAGAAGATGTATACCAATTGACTCAAACAACTGGTACAGGTTACATAAAATGGTGTGTAAACCCAGGTGTTTAAAACAGATCAACGCATATTAATCTGCCATAAACTTCTAAAAAGTATTCCTTTAAATTTCCATGTACATTTACGATAGAGGAATTGGGACTTGATTTTGGAGGTAACCAATTTACAAAAGAATAAGTAAAAAGCTTTGACATCACAATTTTGATTTAGAATTATTGCAATAGTCACCTGTAGAAAATTAACTTTAACAACTGACAATCAACTTTACAAACAATCTTGGCAGTTTCCTTGTGAGACAAGTAGATGACCATTTTCTGTGGATGACCATACTGCCATAAGTCCTCCACTTATCATCACCACAGTTTTAGCTAAAATCAGCAAACTTTGTGAAATGATGCTGATGTAGGTATATATAAACTATTAGACTACAGTATGTTATTATTTCATAATATGAGTTTTTAAGAAGAAACAAATCATCAAAAATGTACAGCCTAATAATATAGACCCTCATGGTTGTCAAGTGTGGCTTTTAGTCTATTGAAGTAAGCCTTGTAAAGAAAGACATGTTGAAGTGTGACTGTTTAATGCAAAAAAAAAGCCTGATTTTGATGTTGAATATTCAGCCTTGGGGTTTGTGTCTCTTTTTGGTTATGCAGACAAATTTCTATGAAAAGGGTACACTAAAATTACCATTTCATTTCCGCATAACCTGTTAACAGTACATTCCATTACCATACATGTGCTAGAAGTCAGAAAACATTTTGGAGGGTATTGTGCACTACAAAATGATATACAGGTATTCAGCTCACTAATATCTGGTACAAAATTATTTTACATTGCAAAAATAGTCTTACTCTGTAGTACTCTTAACAATCATACAACATACAAGTTGGAATGCTATTGCACTGTAATAATTTGGTCATTGTATACCAAAGCATAAACAAATGAGAGCAAAACTAAAGATTGCCTATTAATGAGAAGA
>JAIGNY010001456.1:0-25547 GCA_020152595.1 Chiridota heheva | reverse complement strand
GCTTCCACACTAAACCATCCTACTCACGCGCAGTCTCCTCTAACACTAATATCGCACCCCTAACACAACTAAAAACTGACTCACATACCCAAACAGACCTCACCTGGCTCTTCTTATCCAGTCCTAACCCCATCACCATTGCCAACAACCCAATCACTTCTATTATCCAAACCACCTCCACCAGCACCACTTCTCTCCTCAACCTTTCTTCCTCCTCTAAGACTCCTGCCATCCACTACCCCAACACCTCATATGCCATCAAACTCAAGCCAACCTGGCTAACAATCAACAAACCAAGAAACAACCAATCAACAAACAGCCCACCATTCAAACCCACACATATGACACGGAAGAGAACATGGATTGTTCGATTACCGAACATACTTTTTTCAAAAACAACCGTTCCCAAAGAAACAGGGACAGATCAAAAAAAGAAAAAAAAAGTCAAGTCAGACCCAACAGATCTTCTTCAAGATAACCCCCTGCCTCCTTATGGTGTGCATGATGAAATTTTTGTTCTAAAAAGTTTGCAAGATGTTTTTTTAGATCATGGAGCTATTAATAGTAGCATAATCAGATCAAATGACTGAACTGTCTATGACTGCACACAGTTGATTAAACTCCTGAATGACTGTTTATTCACCATGCCTGAATGCACAAAGCAGTTGCATCAAGAATTGCTTCATGGTATTAGCACTGATCTAGCTTCACCATGGAGCTATTAAGTGTTAACATGGTCTCACAAGGTCAGGGATGTTTGTAAATTTGATATCTCTCTGAAAACAATGTGGTCTTTAAATTGGTTAGATACTGTGTGTTAGAAACAAAGGCCATACAGGAATTTCTGCAATATATAGGTTTATGCAGGAAATTGTACAGTAGCAAAGAAAGTTCTCTGTATGTCAAGAAAAGGCTGTTTTGCAAGTTTCTTTTATTTACTTAACACTGAAAATAGTGTTAGATAAAGGAATGAGTTTTGAAAGAAGACTTATAAAAATTATTAAATATCTATTGCTCTGAAACCATTAATCAATTGATAAATCATGGCAATTAGATTTCTTTTGTTTCTACTTGTAAGAACAAATTTTATGTAAAATATCGATAACAGATTAAGATATTTCTTATCATTTAATACAAATCTTTAAAATTATTCATGCTATAATTATTGTTCACGCACTGCAATTCTAAAAAGCAATAATTTTAAGACTTCTTTAATTCTTCATGTGTTCTTTTTACCTTTTTCATGATTACTACCCAATTGTAGTCAATCTCAGTCTTTTCTTCTTAGAAATTTAGCACGTTAGACAGCGGTGCCACTAAAGGTCCTTTTATAGCAGAGCTAATTTCCCAAGCTAGGGCCTACTCCAGAGTTTGGCCAGAGTTTTGTCTGAAAATGTACTCCCATGTCAGAAAAAATTATTCGAATTTTTGTTTGGCCCAAGTTAGTTTTTGCCGCCTCTGCCCCCACCCCACCCACCAAAATATTTAGAGTTACCCAATTCCGACTTTTTCCTTAAAATATCCAACTCTTTAATTTCTTGCTCAATATATCCAACTTTTTTCCTCGAAATTTCCAATGTTTTTCCTCAATATATCTGACCTGTTCCTCGAATGTCTGAAGACTTTTTTTAAATATCCGACTTATCTTAAAATCTCTGATTAGTACAATATATATCCAATCTTACTTTAAATTTCCCGCGGTTTTGCTCAAAATATCTGAGGATTTTAAAATATCCGACTTATCATCAAAATCTCTTAATTTTTTTGCACAATATATATCTGACTTTTACCTCAAAATATATGGCTTTTTCCTCAAAATGGCAGAAGCTTTTCCTTCATTCACGATATAGTCAATGTTATATGACAGCATAAGGACTCCTGGTTCCAGGCCAGTAGGGAAGGGGGTATGACGGTGCTGTACCCCCACTTTCTGTTAGCCCATCTGTTGAATTGTTTTTCAAAATCTGTACAAATTTGTGTTTATAAATTTTTTATATTTTGGACTTGATCAGGTCTGTTCTAATTTTGACACCAGCAAAATGGATTTAGATATTTGTATAATTTTTAGAAAGTCAAATTTATTTTTAGTGCAATTTTTTTACATTTAATATACAGGTATGTGTGAATGATAATTGTAGGCTATAGTGGCAAAATTCTACCTCTAATTCGGGATGGATTCAGTTCGGTTTCAAAATTCTGAAGGAAATCAACTAAAAATATCAACCACCGAAATGAACACATTACTTTGAGTTGTCATTTGGATTATGTTCGTAATTATATGGATAATTATTATTATCATTTTTAAGTCAGTTGGGGCCATTTAAAGCATGGAATCATTAGCGCTTCCAGGGGATAGTACACCCATAGACCCTAACCACAGAACCATGCAAGGTTGTCTGCTATACGTTTTGTTTTGTTTTCATTGAAAAGTTTTCCATTGCCATTGCGGGCCATCAAAAACGGAATTTTTAGACCTCCGCCTTTGCGTCCCTAACAGGCTTTGTCTCTTGACCCTTGTTAAGCCCCTTGGACCACACTACTCTCATGCCTAGTTCCCCACCTTGAAAGGTCAGCGCCTAACTTTTCAGATACCTTCCCATATATAATTAATTTTAAATTGGGAAATTTTGAGCCCTTCCCCGCCCCCCGTAACGAGAGCCCTGCCGCACTTTCTACTTCATTATTTTTACATAGCAAAAAATGCACCCCACCCACTAAACAATTTCTGAAACAAATTCCAAGTCAATTTTAGCGTTCTGCAAGTACATAAGTGAGTTATGACTTAAATTTAACTGACGATGCAAAAACTAACATAAGTGCCTGTCCTAAGATGCGAGAACTTGTAGATACCAAATTTTTCACAAGTTGTCATGTGTAGAATGGTAGTCCACATATTCCTTATGGTTATTCAACAATCAAGGCCTTCAAATAAAAATGTAATCTTATCTAAAAAACATTAAAAAAAAAATGCAGAAAGACACACACAAAAATCAACTGGCAATTATGGCCTAAGCTGTTGCCATACTAAATCAATGCAAAAATCAGCCTAACGAGTAGAACACAATTTCTCCGGAATCGGAAGAAGTTCTATCCCCCCAAAACCTTGAATAATTAAGCAAAAAAATACTAAGGTCCTTATCTAATCTCAACTGCTCAACTTAATAAATTCCTAAGGTCACCCGATAATGGTCAAAATTGGTTGAAATTAAAGCCCACATGTCTGTTCACCTGTCCGTGAATTTTAAAGTAAACATGTATACTGTGGTCTGCACAGTGCTTGATCACTACACTAGCTTCCCAATATGTAACAAACAAACTAAAATGGTGCATTAACTACGGAGATGTGCAAACATGGACAGTAAATAACCACAAGATTTATTTTCGTCGGCATTCACAGATAGCCGTATCGGGTGTTGAAGTTTTGTCTGGATGTAATGAAAGAACCTTTTGTGTTTGAGTAAACATGAGGCTGCCCTCAACCCGATATCGGGTTGGATTTTTTGCAAACTTTTTAATGTAAAAGTCACAGCATGTGCAACATAAACAATAAAAATAACATTCACAACAGTATACAATGGAACATAAGGAGCCTTAAGGCCAATTCTGAAGAAATTGACCTTCTGACCACCACCTTCAACCTGGTCGTCTTCTGCCTACAAAAAACCTTGAAAACGACTGATCATTATTCCCTCAACAACTTCGCTTGCTATCACAAACATCAAGTGGATGCCAACAGGGCCTGTGGGGGAGTCTCCATTCTCGTTAGACATGATATCCCACACAGACCTGTTCATGTCTTACCGACCTTCAGGCCATCTGTATTTCTATCTCCCTCCACAAAACCTTCACTCTGTGCAATATCTATCTCCCCACCCCCTCCCCAATGCCAACATTCAGCCAACCAGCCTTAACAACCTCATCTCTCAGCTCCCCTCCCCTTTATCCTTCTTGGTGACTTCAATGCCCACAACCCTCTGTGAGGGCTCTATTACCACCACCCCCGAGGCAAGCTCATCGAAAACACTCTTTGGCAGCACAGCCTCTCCTTGCTCAACACTAACTCCCACCCTAATTTCACCCTACCACAGGCTGCCGGGACTTGTATTGACCTGTCTTATCTGTTCCCCCAACCTCCTTGATTTTAGCTGGAGAGTCACTGCTGACCTCTGTGGTAGTGACCATTGCCCTCTTCTTATGCACTCCAACCTTCAAACCCCACTGACCACACTCCCAATTGGAACCTCGAAAAGCTGACTGGCCCTTTTCAAAACCCTCTGTGACTCACACCTCTCCCCATCTCCTCGAAGGTGAGGATTCCATGTCAAACTTCAGTAATATCCTTTTCAACATCGCCACCTGCTCTATTCCCAAAACTTCCAAACCCCTAACCCCCTCAACCCCTGGTTCTCTGATGACTGCAAAACCGCCATCAAGAACAGGAAAAGGCCCCTCAGGAATTTCAAAACTAACCCAACCACCCATAACCTCAACCTTTTTCGCATCAGCCGTGCCAAGGCCAGGCGCACTATCAAGGACAGTATAAAACCATGCAACACTTGGAACAACTTCATCTCTTCTCTCACCACTAAAACCCCCACTAAGAAGACTTGGAGAATGGTTAACAGCTTTCACGGCAGGGTGGGCAAGTCTTCCATCTCCCATCTCTTCTAGAATGGTAACCTCACCACAAAAAAGGACATCGTTAACCACCTCGCCGCCTCTTTCAGCAACATCTCGTCCTTGGCTAACTACTCCAATGCTTTCAAAATTAAAAAAGCTTGCGATGAAGCCCGGAGTATCACCTTTCCCTCCAACAACTCCAAGAGCTACAACACCCCTCTCACCCTTTCTGAAGTAAACCAAGCCATCCACGACGCTGGCAGCACCTCCAAGGGCCCAGATAACATTCCCTACCAGTTCTGAAGCACCTCCCCAACAAGGCCACAACTACCCTACTCACCATTGTCAACCACATTTGGTCCTCACACTCCTTTCCCCCCTATCTGGATGACAGCTATTGTCACCCCCGTCCTTAAACGGGGGAAGGACAGTGCCGACCCTCCAGCTACCGCCCCATCGCCCTCACCTGCTGTCTCTGTAAAATTATGGAAAGGATCATTAATTAGAGACCAAACTGGTTCCTTGAGACCAACAGAATTCTCTCCTCACGAAAGCAGCTTCGAAATGTCGCAATACCTTAGACCAGTTAATTACGCTCGACACTGCTGCTATCAGGGAATCCTTTGCAAAAAAGGAACACTTCATTGCCATTTTTTTCGACCTCGAAAAAGCTTTTAACACTACTTGGAAATACGGCCTTATCTGCAAACTTTACACCATCGGCCTCACAGGCCATCTCCCCATCTTTATTCAAAATTTCCTCTCACCCAGGCAGTTCCAAGTTTGTATTGGCCACACCCTCTCCAACCCTTACCCCCAAGAAAAAGGCATCCCCCAAGGCAGCATCCTCTCTCCCACTCTCTTCAACCTGAGCTTTAATGACATCGCAGACAACCTTGGCCCCAACATCAAACGTAGCCTCTACGTGAATGACTTCACCATCTTCTACCCCTCCCCTAGCTTTCCTCTTGTTGAAAATAGACTCCAACTCAACCTCCACCAGCTGCCAGTCTGGTGCAACAATAACGGTTTTAAATTCTCCAAAGACAAGACAGTCTGCATGCACTTCTGTCATTTCAACAACCTCCACTTCAACCCGAACCTCGTGCTCAATGGCAATTGCATCTGTAAAGCTGTACACACGAAGTTCCTGGGTTTAACTCTAGACCCCAAGCTCTCCTACAAGCAACACATTACCAACCTGAAACTAAAATGCAACAGCTCCCTCAACTTTCTCCGCCTCCTTTCCAAGACCACTTGGGGTGCGAACTGCCATGCTCTCCTTGAAATCTTCAGGCTCACCATTCGTGCTAAGCATGACTATGGCAATATTGTCTACTGTGTCGCTCACAACTCTTACCTCAATCACATCAACACCATCCAAAATGAAGCCCTCCAGCTTTGTCTAGGTGCCTACAAGACCTTCCCAATCACCAGCCTTTATGTTGAAGCCAACGAACTCCCCTTTCTACTTAGATGTAAGCTTTCTACTTAGATGTAGAAAGCTTAACCTTTCCTATGCTTTTAGAGTCTTCACCAACACCCAGAACCCTGTTTACAACCTCATTAGGTACCCCAATTTCTTCACTCCTTTGATAGAACTAAAACTCTATCCCCTCCCTTTAGCTTACGCATTAAATCAGACCTCCATCTCGGCATCAACCCCGCCACTCTCGGCACCTTCTCCTGGCCCACTTTTCCTCCTTGGGCCAACCCCCTCCCTTCTATCCACCTGGGCCTCTCTACTCAGCACAAAACCCAAACCCACCCTAACGTCTTCATCAACCTCCACAACCAAATCAAAGACCAACTCTGAAACTACACCTCCATCTATACTGATGGCTTTAAGGAAGGCGACAAGACAGCTGCTGCTGCCGTCATCCAAGACATCACCCTCAGTAGCAGACTTCCAGACTACTCGTCCCATCTTTTCAGCCAAGGCAAAGGCCATCCTCCTCGCCCTCAACTTTATTGAGTACTCTCCGCTCAGCCACTTTGCCATTTTCTCCGACTTTAAGGCTGTTCTTACTTCTTTACTCAATCTTAAATGGGATAACTTTACATCCCACCTCCTCCTTCGGAAACTCCTTTCGCCCACCCTCTGCAGGAAAAGTTTTCTTTTCTTCTGGATACCCAGCAATGTTGGCATCCCTGGCGATGACAGGGCTGATGCAGCCGCTATGCTTGCCCTGAACCTCCGTCTTACCACTTTTTCCAAAACCTTTTTTGGTATCAAACCGCTTATTGCTTTCCTTGTTTGTGACCGCTGGCAAACCTTATGGAACTCCCAAATTGATAACAAACTCTACGTCATCCAGCCCACCATTCCGATTAAACCCACCATCAACAACCTCTCTTGTATCGACAACGTTCATATTACCCGTCTTAGAATAGGTCACACCCACCTCATTCACTCCCACCTCCTTATTGGCTCCCCCCATCCCCTTTGCAACAATTGCCATTGCACCCTCACAGTCCATCACATTCTCCTTGCTTGCCCCCTGTACAACCTTCCCAGAGCTTCCCTCGCTCCCCACAACTCAATTGCTGAGTGCTTCCAAAAAAAACCTCAGGATAAGATTATCTTCTTCCTTCATCATGCTTCCCTCTACAACCATATTTAGTTCTCCTCTTCCACCCCCTCCCCTCCCCTTTCTACTTTGATTTTTTCACCCATGCACCTCCTCTCTTGATCCCAGCTTTCTGACTTTTTGTTCTTGTATTTCTCTCATTCTCCCCCTGTTTCCATTCCTTCCTACCTCTAGAATGATCTGACCTCTCAGGCACAATTTGACCCTCGTTGTCGTGGTGCTGTTAAACCCTTATCAAACAAACAAACTCATAACACATCACCTGTGTCCCCGATTGGTATCTAATATGTGGTGATTCTTATTGGTAGGACATACACATGCGTGTACCCAGTTAGTATGTACTAGATCACATTCCTGTTTTAGGCCATTAAAAAGAAAATGATGAGTGTTAATAAAAATGGGTTGTGAAATTGTAATCAATGCATCAATTAACATCTCATTAGGCTAAAAATAACATCCAGGGACGATGTCCATGATTGAATAATTCAAAACGCATGTCCCTGGTTGGGATTCCCTACATGTCTGTATATGTATGTATGTGTGTATGGCTGTGTGTTTGTGACACCCAGCTCGTAAATGCAATATCTGATGAACGATACACCGGATTCAGGTTATACAGTATGTGGTACACAGATTGCCCATGGACTGCAGATGTGCCCTATTGGTTTTGGCGGCAATGTCATGCATATTAATGAGTCGACAAGGCATAAAGATAGAATTTTTAAATGCTCATATTTTAACAATCGCATTTCTGTTTTGTTTCATATTTGAAACAATAATGTAAATAGCAAGTGTTTACATGTTGATGGGATAAAAGTGGTTAAATTTAATTAAATGTGAAATTTCATTCTTGTGAAAACTGAGTTATTTGGTTATCATTGCTATTTTTAGCCAATTGTGCAATAACATTTATTATACAATGGTTCAAACTTGAAATCCATATTTCGCATTGGAACCTCAAAACCTTTTGTTTTCTGGCTTTTTAAAGGTTACCGCATGGATTTCAGATGATACAATAGATCAAGAATCAAATATAATATCAATTCTAATTATCAATTTTTGTCACAGAAGCATCCATCCGTGCTAATTACTCCCAGTTCACTCAGACAACATTTGAGGCAAGGTTACGCTTCACAGTGGGCCAGACCGCCATGTTTTTCCAAAGATTTACGCGATTATCGTCGTTGTCCGTAACAGGAATAAAGAAATCTCAAATCAGCTGGATGAAAGGCATTGTACATATTCCACGAAACACCAGTATACCAACAAGAGTGATAACAGGAGGCTCGCTGAAAATTGTCAATGCAGAGCCTAGCAGCACGGGGTCTATAAGTGTATTGCAGGCAAAGCTACAGAAAAGTTTTATCTAACTGTTAAAGGTAGATTTTCTCTTTTAGGCAATTTTTGTGAGTTGTTAAGATATTTTGGCTTAGTGAAATTACTGTGATCTACATCCTGTAGAAGATGGTATGGCATGGTATGACAGAAGAGAGATGGCATGTGGGACAGGGTAGGATGGTACAGCCTACAGGGATGGATGGCATGGGGACAGGGTGGCATTGTATATGTGACAGGGAAGGATGGCATTTGGGACAGGGTAGCATGGTATATGAGACAGGGTGGCAAGTCATCATCTGATTGCAGGTGTGATGGCATATGAGTCAAATGGTGGAATGGCATCTGGATTGCATGTATGATTTCCTGTAGGGAGGATGTGCGATGGTACATGTGGAACAGAGGGTGCGATGGCAGTAGTGACAGAAAGTGGAAAGCATGTTATTAGCGGCAACGGGATTTGTATCGTTTACGATGTCTGATTTGATTTTTTCTTTCCAAGTAATAACAAAAGTGTTTTTTCATTTTGAATAAACTATATGAAAAAATGTTAAAACAGTGAGTTTGGGACATCATTTTCCTAAGTAGACTTCGTACACCAGTCATTTTCAATCAAATTTTTGATATGTTTGAAGCTCACCATATTTCCTGAATGGAACAAGTTGTTAAATTAATTTCCACTGTTGTATTTGTTCTCTACCATATTTTGTATTCTACTTCATTTTACCCTCAGATTTTTGTCATCGGAATTTACTTTAAAAAACAAAAAAATTGTTTCTTTCTTTAAACATTCCTTTTGTATTTGACTTTCTTTTGTTTTATGGCAGATCCAGATGAACCTTTGAATTCACCTCCAAGAATTGATTATGAGTAAGTACAGGGATCATTTACAAATTACATATGCAAAAGAGGGGGAGGCTTGGTGCCTCGTGTGTATGATGTGTGTACAGGGAGAGGGATCATGCACCATGAAGTGTGTATAGAAATGGTGCTTGAACCTTTTTATTGCGCTGTATTATTTATCTTCACTGTAGGTTTATGTGAACTGTTGTCACAAATTTCTAATTTGAGTCCTGGAAGTATAATTTTACATTTTTTAACCTTGAGATCTATGTACAGGCAGCAACTACTTAAGATATGTGGGAAGAACATATGTTATAAGCACTGAGAAGAGCAAAACAGTTTATAGCTTTTTAAAACCTTATTATGATAAATTATGCTCATTTTATTCAAAGTTTATAACGTCACAAAAAAAAAACCTATGAATTTTCTTACGTTAACATGTTGTTTTTCAATCCTTCACCAACATTGTTTGAAAGGGAGCAATTCAATATGACCTAGACCTTTGAATTTCCACCATACCCAGAATCAGTAATTCAATATGACCAAGACCTTTGAATTTTCACCATACCCGGAATCAGCAATTTAATATGACCTAGACATTCAAATTTCCACCATACCCGGAATCCTGCAGCAATTCAATATGACCTAGACCTTTGAATTTCCACCATACCTGGAATCAGCAATTCAATATAACCTAGACCTTTGAATTTCCACCATACCCGGAATCAGCAATTCAATATGACCTAGACCTTTAAATTTCCACCATACCGGAATCAGCAATTCAATATGACCTAGACCTTTGAATTTCCACCATACCCGGAATCAACAATTCAATATGACCTAGACCTTTGAATTTTCACCATACCCGAATCAACAATTCAATATGACCTAGACCTTTAAATTTCCACCACACCAAATCAGCAATTCAATATGACGTAGACCTTTGAATTTCCACCATACCCAGAATCAACAATTCAATATGACCTAGACCTTTGAATTTCCACCATATCCGGAATCAGCAATTCAATATGACCTAGACCTTTAAATTTCCACCATACCCGGAATCGATATTTAACAGGAGAAAAAAAGTCTGATGAATTCAGTGAATTCAATCTAACTCCCCGACCTACCTTCATCCTGCCACAGGCTCTCTCACCTGTATTGACCTGTCTATCTGTTCCCCTAACCTCCTCCCTGACTTTAGTTGGAGAGTCACTGCTGACCTCTGTGGTAGTGATCATTACCCTCTTCTTATACACTCCAATCTTCAAATCCCCACTGAGCACACCCCCAACTGGAACCTCGACAAGGCTGACTGGTCCCTTTTTGAAACCCTCTGTGACTCACCTCTCCCCCATCTTCTCGAGGATGAGGATCCCATGTCTAACTTCAGTAATATCCTTATCAACATCGCCACCTGCTCAATTCCCAAAACCTCCAAACCCCAAATCATCCCCAACCCCTGGTTCTCAGATGACTGCAAAACCGCCATCAAGAACAGGAAAAGAGCCCTCAGGAACTTTAAAACTAACCACCACCCATAACCTTAACCTCTTTCGATCAGCCGTGCCAAGGCCAGACGCACTATCAAGGACAGTAAAACCAACACTTGGAACAACTTTATCTCTTCTCTCACCACCAACACCCCACTAAGAAGATTTGGAGAATGGTTAACAGCTTCCACGGCAGAGTAGGCAAATCTTCCATCTCCCATCTTTCTTGGAATGGAGACCTTCTCACCGCAAAAAGACATCGTTGACCACCACGCCGCTCTTTCAGCAACATCTCGCCTCGACCAACTACTCCAATGCTTTCAAAATCAAAAAAGCTTGGCGAAGCCCGAGAATCACTTTTCCTCTGACAACTCAAAGCTACAACACCCTCTCACCCTTTCTGAATTAAACTGCCATCAGCGACGCTGGCTGCACCTCCAAGGGCCCAGATAACATCCCCTATCAGTTTCTGAAACACCTCCCCCATCAAAGCCACCACTACCCTACTCACCATCTTCAACCACATTTGGTCCTCACACTCCTTTCCCCTATCTGGAGGACAGCTATTGTCATCCCGTCCTTAAACCGGGAAGGATAGCACCGACCCCACCAGCTACCGACCCATCGCCCTTTACTTGCTGTCTCTGTAAATTATGGAAAAGATCATTAATCAGAGACTAAACTGGTTCCTCGAGACCAACAGAATCCTCTCTCCTCACAAAGCGGCTTCAAAACGCCGCAATACCCAGACCAGTTAATTACGCTGACACCGCTTATCCGGGAATCCTTTGCAAAAAGGAACACCTCATTGCCATATTTTTGACCTCGAGAAAGCTTTCGACACTACTTGGAAATACGGCATTACCCGAAACTTCACACCATTGGCCTCAGAGGCCACCTCCCCATCTTTATTCAAAACTTCCTCTCACCCAGGCAGTTCCAAGTTCAGTATTGGCCACACCCTCTCCAAGCCGCCCCCAAGAAGAGGGCGCCCCCAAGGCAGCATCCTCTCCCACTCTCTTCAACTTGAGCATTAATGACATCGGGAATGACCTTGGCCCCAGCATCAAACGCACCCTACGTGGATGACTTCACCATCTTCTACTCCTCCCCTAGCTTTCCTATTGTTGAAAATAGGCTTCAAACCAGCCTCAATCAGCTGCAAGTCTGGAGCAACAATAACGGTTTTAGATTCTCCAAAGACAAGACAGTCTGCATGCACTTTTGTCATTTCAACAACCTCCACCCCAACCCAACTTTGTGCTCAATGGGAATCGCATCCCTAAAGTTGAAAACACAAAGTTCCTTGGTCTAACTCTAGACCCCAAGCTCACCTACAAGCCACACATCACCAACCTGAAACTAAAATGCAATAGCTCCTCAACCTCCTCCGACTGCTCTCAACACTACTTGGGGAGCGAACCGCTATGCTCTCTCAAAATTTTCAGGCTCACCATTCGTGCTAAGCTTGACTATGGCAATATTGTTTACTGTGTCGCTCACAACTCATACCTCAACCACATTAACACCATCCAAAATGAAGCCTCAGGCTTTGTCTAGAGCCTACAGGACCTCCCCAATCACTAGCCTTCATGTTGAAGCCAACGAACCCCCTTTCTACTTAGATGTAAAAAGCTTAGCCTCTCCTATGCTTTTAGAGTCCTCACCAACACCCAGAACCCTGTTTACAACCTCATTAGGTACCCCAATTTCTCCTCCTCTTTGATAGGACTAAAACCCTATCGCCCCTTCAGCTTACGATTAAATCAGACCTCTTTCAACTTGGCATCAACCCCGCCACTCTCGGCACCTATTCCTGGCCCACTTTTCCGCCACCCCTTCCTTCTGGGCCACCCCAAACTCACCCTCCTTCCTGTCCACCTAGACCTCTCCACTTATAACAAATCTCAAACTCACCCTAATCTCTTCATCAATCTCCACAACCAAATCAAAGACCAACTCTCAAATTACACCTCCATCTATACTGATGGCTCCAAGGAAGGCAACAAGACAGCTGCTGCTGCCATCATCCAAGACATCACCCTCAGTAGCAGACTTCCTGACCACTCATCCATCTTTTCAGCCGAGGCTAAGGCCATTCTCCTCGCCTCAACTTTATTGAGTACTCTCCTCTTAGTCACTTTGCCATTTTCTCTGACTCAAAGGCTGTTCTTACTTCATTACTCAATCTTAAATGGGATAACCTCACCTGCCACCTCCTCCTCCGAAACTCTTTTCTCCCACCCTCTGCAGGAAAAGTGTTCTTTCTTCTGATACCCAGCCATGTTGGCATCCCTGGCAATGACAGGGCTGATACAGCCGCTAAGCTTGCCCTTAACCTCCTCCCCTTCCCCTTTTCCCAAAACCCTCTCTGACATCAAACCGCTTATCGCTTCTCTTGTTCGTGACCGCTGGCAAACCTTATGGAACTTCCAAATTGATAACAAACTCCATGTTATCCAGCCCACAATCCCGATCAAATCCACCATCAACAACCTTTCGTGATCGACAACGCTCATATTACCCGCCTTAGAATTGGTCACACCCACCTCACCACTCCCACCTCCTTATTGGTTCCCCAACCCCTCTGTAACAATTGCCACTGCATCCTTACAATCCAACACGCTCTCCTTTGCTTGCCCCCTGTACAACCTTCCCAGAGCTTCTCTCGCTCCCCCACAACTCAATTGCTGAGTTCTTCCAAAAATCCTCCAGATAAAATAGTCTCCTTCCTTCAGCATGCATCCTCTACAACCATATTTAATGCACTCCTCTTCCACCCCTCTCTACTTGTTTTTAGTTTTACCCATGCACCTCCTCTCTCGATCACAGCTTTCTGGCTTTTGTTCTGAATTTCATTCTTCCCTGGTCTCTTTCCTTACTACCTCTAAAATGATCTGACCTCTCAGGCACAATTTGACCTTCATTGTCGGGTGTTCACGTTGCCAAGACCTTCCCTATCAAACAAACAAACAAACAAATTATAAGTTTGTTCGGAGTGAGAAATTCATGATCCCATGCATCAGCATATGTGACTGTTACTGATTTGCATATATTCTATTTCATATGTAATTTACATACACCCATATGCTGGATGGCAAGTTTCAACGAAGATACTGGTTTTCAACGAAGACAAGTCATCTGTGAGCATGCTAACAGGAGAGGAAGCAGCGGGTGGGGGTACCCTGAGCTATGCAGAGACCTCCAGCTGCCCAAACCTGCTGACGCCCAAGGCTGTACCATGCAAGATTGTTCCCCTTGGTGGATCATTGGAGATTGGTCCGAGGTAGGTCATCAGTTTCACTTTATTTAAAATCCTAAAGTCTCTGTTCTGTTATGCCCATAGGGCTGTTGCTTATTCCCAGTTTCCATGGTACAAGCGTTTGACAGAACCTAGCTGATTCCCCTTGGATAGGACGCCAGTCCATCACAGGTTAACTCCCCAGCAGTGCTGGTACTTATTTTACAGCTGAGTGGACTGGAGCAAGTAGAGTGTCTTGCTCAAGGGCACAATGCAGCGCTTGTGACCGGAGTCGAGCCCAGTACCTTTTGTATATGAGCATGGCTCCTTAACCACTGAGCCACTGCACCTTTGATCTGTAATCAAATTAAAGGAAAGTTATCTCCCATACACTGCAAATTATACTTAGAAGTAATGAACTTTGACATAAGCGATACATAATTAATTTTGCTTTGTATATAAAGAATAATTCAAGATGCATTTTTCTTTTATGGAGTAAGTTGATACGTTTTTTATCAATTTCAATTACAGTGTTTAGGTGAATGTCGCAGTTTCAGTACTGGTATACATAGACGTGAAGTCAGTTGCAGCAGTTCTAACGGTACTGTGCTTGCGGATGCATCATGTGATCAGGAGACCTTGCCTAACAAGGAGAAGTATTGTCAAACCGATCTGTGCATACCAAGGTGGCATATATCTAAATGGGGTGCAGTGAGTATAAAACTTTGTTGAACTAAGTTAAACAATTATTATTCTACCATTTCTTTCATGTTACCCATTACCATTTCTTTCTCCTTCTCTCAACCCTCTCTTTTCCCCTTCTAAAAAACCTATTCTCTACTCTCACTTGATTCTAGCACCTTGATTTTATAATACCCTCTTGGCACATTTGACTCTGACTGTTGCAGTGCCGTAAAACCACATACAGTTTTGGACCGTTAAAGCTTGCCCATGGGGTTGGACGATGTAAAACGAAAATAGTAACATATAAGAAATATTGAAAGATGTCTTAAAGTCTTATGTATTGTGCATAAGAATTAGTAAATATACCTAAAAAAGGAATTTGATTTGTACCTTATTGAATAACTTAAAGACAATTTATTTACGTCTAAACGGCTTTTTTAAACAAACAGGTTTCCTAGCTGATCATTAGGCCATAAGTATCAAAACCTAAAACTTAACATGTAAGAAAAACAGCCAATAAGTGAGCAGTTTTAGAAGTAGAAAAAGTTTTTTTTTTCTATTTCTAAGACCACTCGCTGTTTGGTTGTTGAAGAAATGATATCATTTTCTTATGTGTCAAAAACATTTTCTACATCTGAAGCCAATCTGTTCTCTTTACTTGAAAAACATGATTAGGCCTACTATATATGTATATATATATATATTTACTTCAAGTTATACCTTACCTTCCATGCTATAATTATGCAATCTGGTCACATGACCTGATTCTAACGCACTTCTAACCGACCTAAAAACGTAGTAACCAGCCAAGCCCTGACCTCCATAATACCTCTGTACGACCTCCTCTTTTCAGCGCCGTTGTTTGCACTAACATCGCTGAAACTGGTCATTTTTATTTTAATTAATTTAACCTTTTTCTAACTCTTTTTTCTTCGCAGCTTCTACCTGGAGGGTTTTACGCTGCCCTTTCTCATCTGGCTCGCCTTTTCAAGTCTTCCGAGATAAGGGTGAGGTAGCCATGGGTCCGAAATTTCTTGGCCGACCTACACGACTTTACCCGTGTAGCCTACACTTGGGATAGCAGGTTTTTGTCTCCATTCGTACATAAAGCGAGTGGCTAGTCGAGAGCGCCCTACTCTTGTGGTGAGTGTTTTAGGTCCTAGAGCACCAGGTGTGCCTGTCTAGGGGACCTCTTACCCCGGGTTTAGGTTTTTCCACCCTTTGCCTCTCGCCCCACCACGAGGAACCTAGCGTTATAACTTTGCATATGTTTTAACACGTTAGGATTTCTCTGTACAAGTTCTCATGCATTAGGCCAATTTCTTTTTCTGATTTTGGCGATGCGCATTGGGTCGACGCCTCCGGCTGGGTGTTTGGGGAGTCGGCTCCAAACTTCTCCAAGGAGCTAGAGTTGTTACAAGAGAGCTTATTTTTGTATTAACGTTACCAGTATATGAATATTTTTGTTTTTCTTACACAGATTTGAGAAAAAATATTTAATTTTCAAGCTTGAATTTTGGGGTGTTGGAGAGACCGGGAGTGGGTCTCTCTGACGTCCTATTTACAGGGAAACTAATCTTTCCTTTTAATCTTTACAGACCTTGAGTACACAGTGGTTGGTGTTTTCCACGCTACCCCGGCGCTTGTAAAGTCATTTCGTTGGATGCGTTTTCTCGGGTTTCTAAAGTTTTTCAGATAGAATTTTTTTTCGTTTAAAATATTTTTCTGTTAAAGAAAGTGTTGTTGTTCTGTTTGGAATACTATGCCTCGTCTCTCTTTAGCGTGTCCGTAAGATCATAGTTACTTTGCCGTATTTATGTAGGTACGCATGGAAATATGTTCTTCTCTTCTTAAGAAAATTTTTTCAGTGAAATTTTTTTTCTGTTTAAGAAGGTTTTGATGTTCTGTTTAGACTGCTATGCCTCATCTCTCTTTAGCGTGTCCGTTAGATCATACTTACTTTGCCGTATTTGTGTATGTACGCATGGATACATGTTCTTTTTTTTCAGATATAAAAGAAATTTACTGAGATGCTATGCCTCGTCTCTCTTTAGCCTGTCTGTAAGATCATAGTTACTTTGCCGTATTTATGTAGGTACGCATGGAAATATGTTCTTCTCTTCTTAAGAAATTTTTTCAGTGAGAAATTTTTTCTCTTTAAGAAAGTTTTGACGTTCTGTTTAGACTGCTATGCCTCGTCTCTCTTTAGCGTGTCCGTAAGATCATACTTACTTTGCCGTATTTCTGTATGTACGCATGGATATATGTTCTTCTCTTTTCAGATATAAAACAAATTTACTGAGAAGGTTACGCTCTTGGAGGCGTTATTTTCCTAGAGCGGTAACGGTAAGAGAGAGAGAGATAACCTCTTAGCGCCATACGCCGCCTAAGTTGTAGTAAGATCCTATTGACGGGTCGTTAAGGTTCCGTTGGACGTCCCAGACGGTTTCGCAGCTCTATTTGGGGCATAGTGCGTTCCGGGCCGGTTCCATAGAGACGGTTCCATAAACACGGTTCCATACGGGTTCCGTTGGACTGCCCCCTGACGGTTCCGCAGCCCTATTTATGGGCATTGTGCGGTTCCGTGGGGCGCCCATACGTTCCGGGTCCATACGGTTCCGCAGCTCGTTATTACGGGCGGACGGTTCGATTGGACGGTTCCGTGGTCCATACGTTTCCGCGCCCGTTGTTACGGGCGACGGTTCCATTGGACGGTTCCATATGGTTCCGCGCCCGCTGTTACGGGCGGATGGTTCCATACGGTTCCATTGGACGGTTCCATACGGTTCGCAACCCGTTGTTACGGGTGGACGTTCCATTGGACGGTTCCATACGGTTCCGCGCCCGTTGTTACGGGCGGATTTTCCATTGGGCGGTTCATACGGTTCCGCGCCCGCCATTACGGGCAGACGGTTCCGCGCCCGTGTTTACATGGGTCCGTATGAACGGGTTAACGACATCGACGGTTTAACGTTATACGCCCACTAGCTACAAGCTACGTGGTCAGGTGACAGGTGACATTCTTGACAAGAAGTATAGCATTGACAGCTATTTTTCTTCTTGGTCCGTGAGCCATTAGCTACGCAGTTCCACGCTCGTGTGAACGCAATTAAGACTGTCTACGTTGAACGCCATAAAGTTCGTATTTATTTTCACCAGTATCATGGACATGGAGGACAGGTCCCGAGTGTCGATGTTTTACACACCCAGGATGTCCCGCGATGTGTAGCGTGCAAACGCTTTGATTTACGCCCGGTCACATCCATCTCAAGCGCATGCAGTAGATTATGCTGCGAGTCCATTCTTTGTACTCTTTGCAGCGATTGGGTTCAAGCGGCGTGGTCGGAGCACAGACTCCAGAGAGCGGCGGAAAAAGTGGAGAAGCGGCGGTCTGATTGGTCCTCTTCCTTCCCCACCCCCCGCCACCGCCACCCAGGCCCAAAGCCAGGGGAGGCGGGCCGCCGCCCTCAGCGGAGCGCCTGAAAGACGTGACGGTTAATCTGGAAGTATAGCATTGAGACAGCTATTTTTCTTTCTTGGTCTCGTGAGCCAAAGACTACGGCAGTTATACGGTTACACGCCCATGTTTACGTGTCCGCACGGTTCCACGGTCTGTGTTTTACGGGTCCGTGACGGTTCCATTGGACGGTTCCGCGGCCCGTGACGATTCCACGTCCGCTTTGCGGGTCCTTTCGCTTCCATTGACGGCTCCAGTGAGCGGAACTTATCTTTAACGGGATAACGCATACACTGTACGGTTAACCCGGTTTTACGCCCACTAGCTACTACGCTCGTGGTCAGGTGACAGATGACTTTCTATACAAGAAGTATAGCATCACGTCAGCTATTTTCTTCTTGGTCCCGTAGCCATTAGCTACGCAGTTCCACGACTGTCGCGAACGCAATTAAGATTGTCATGCTGAACATTACAGTTCCGTAATTATTTTCATTAGTATCATGGACATGGAGGACAGGTCTCCGAAAGTGTCGATGCTCTACACACCCATGATGTCCCGCGCAGCGTGCTAACGCTTTTTGATTTACGCTCCGGTCACATCCATCTCAAGCGTTACGCGTGCAGATTATGCTGCGAGTCCATTCTTTGTACTCTTTGCAGCGATTGGGTTCAAGCGGCGTGGTCGAGCACAGACTCCACCGCGACCGGTATTTTCAAGGTGCGACCGAGTGAGTGCGGCTCCGTGTTCGGATCGCACGGCTCCGTAGTTTTGTAACGGGATATCGTACGTGATTTATTTACCCGGATATGCACCCACGAGCTGTGGCCAGGTGACAAGTGATAATCTTCACAAGAAGTATAGCGCCGTGAGAGCTATTCTATTCATGGTTCCGTAGCCATTAGCTACGCAGTTCCACAATCATGTGAACACCATTAATACGATTATCTGAGTTGAACGTTACAGTTCCGCAATTACTTTCACCGGTATCATGGACACGGAGGACAGGTCCCCGAGTGTTGGTGCGTTACGCACCCAGGATGTCCCGCGATGCATAGCATGCAAACACTTCTCTAGACCGTACGGCTTTGGTGAACGGGTCTGTGCGGCTTTAGAGTTTTGTAACGGGATAACGTACACCGTACGGTGAACTCGGAAATAGACCCGCTAGCTGAGAAGCTACATGGTCAGGTGATAAGTGACAATCTTCACAAGAAGTATAGCATCACGCGCGCTACTTTCTTCTTGTCTCTGTAGCCATTAGCTATGCAGTTCTGTGACCGTGCGAACTGCCTCAGTAAGATTTTCTGCGTTGAACGTTACAGTTCCGCAATATTTTTCATCTATAGTATGGACACGGAGGACAGGTCACCGAGTGTCGGTGCCTTACATGCTCTTAACGTCCCGCGATGCGTTGCGTGTAAACTTTTCTTTAAGTTACGCTTCAGTAATATCGAAAAGAACAAACCTGTGTACACCGCTGTGGTCCTCAGTTCCGCGATGGGAATGGTAGGCCCGCAAGAGGCGACGCCCTACGGGGTCTTACGTGAGTTAGCACGGTTCCGCATAGTTTTTCACCAGTTCATGGACACGCAGGACGAGTCCCCGTTTGTCGGCACGCCACGCCCCAGGATGCGCGCATGTTAGCGCTTGCTCGGTTTTCGAGGCCTAGCGCTTGGGTGATAAGAATTACTTTTACGGGAGGCATACCATCACGAGCTATTCTCTCCGTGTTCACGTAGTTTCACGACCGTTCAAACTACTCTGAATATGATTCTTGCGCCGACGACCTTCGCTCACATTACAGGTGTGTAGTACGTTCACGCTATCGTGGACCTAGACGGTTCTTTTGTACTGATAAGCTTACTCCGTTCGAACACGCATTACCAGTACCAGTTGTCCCCTCGCGTAGCACGGGCTTTTGCCCGTGGTGCACAGAGACATAGTTGGCAGATGACTAGTGGTTTTTACTTGTCATGCTGACGCTTTGTAGACCCATAACGGATCTATAATACTTCACGGGGTTGCATACTTTGTACGGCGAAGTCCCCCAGTAGCCACATGCTTTTCAGCTCCGTGGTGCAGGGTGTTTAACGGAATTAACGGTCCGTAGTATACACAGGACGCCAACTCTTTCGATTTCTACCCCAGTGCTGGGGTTTATGACTCATACGGTTGACGTAGTAATGCCCCCCCTCCTTGTCAATATTACTCCATGAAGGATATTTTTCTGACCATAGGTGGCCTTTTGATAGACAACCTTATGTTTGGGGTAGCTATTACCAACAACGGCAATTTATGGTTCATTCCATACTTTAACACCTTACAGCTGCTTCCTTGCGGTTTTACGGCCTGTTACTTAACTGCCCGTACAGACATACGGGTATTAGTTTTCTCTGCGCCCGTCGCCGTAGGCTCAGCAGTTTCAAGGTTGTTACTATCACGTGTAATGCTAACACTTTCTCCAGTCAACTTCTTAGACAAGTTTCGCTGTTGATAGGTGTGGCCTGGAGCTACGCGGTTTTGCACCTGCTACAGTTTTCAGACCCCGCTTGGGTGCCGTCGACTATGTTGTACGGCTCCGCGGTCTTACGACCCATACCGTGTCACAGCTACATAGCATTACACGGTTGGCAGCCCTTCTTGTATACGCTGCCTTTTATTTCGCTAGCCTTTGATTTTTGGTCAGTAGGTTTAAACAACCTTTGCTCAGGGTCGGCAGTTTTTTCTGGACTGCGGATGGTGTCGTTTAGTACCTCCGCTTTACACGTTCAGTCGGTGGTCACCCCCTTTGGTGGTGGTGCGGGTGCTCCCATCTGGTGTAAGGAACGCAGTTTTCACCCGTCAGATTTCACCGTCGGTGCCGACGGAGGCTTCTTTGATCGAGGTAGGGGCACTTTTCTTGTGACCCTTATGTCGAAACTTGGGCCAGGTACTTGACCTTTTCGACAGGCAGAGATGCCGGGGTTTTCGTTCACCTTTTTTACCGCTAGTGCTGGAGCGAGGCTTTTCAGTTTTTTTGCGCCACTGTTGTGGTCTCCTTCGGACAAAGAGGTACGGACTCCAAGAGTTCTGGAATCGTTCCTCGTCTCGGCGCAGGGACGAACTTTGGCTGCTCAAGACCTTGCAGGCTTCACGTCACGAGCCTCGGGTCAGGGACGATTTTTGTCTCTTTCCGGGCTCCGCGACTGCATCTCAGTCCGGAGCGCTTTGTTTGATGGTGTGGCCTTGGCCCGCCTTTTTTCCTCAATTTAGCATGGCTTTTCTGAGAGGTTGTTCACCCCCTCCCGTTGTGGAGAGTGGGCCCCTCCAAGCTTGGTTCCTCATGAGCTCTGGGATAACTTGCAGCTATCCACCGGGGTTTTCCAGTGGGGGTCTCACGGTCTTTGACTTGCGACCACTGCAAGTTCTGTGAGATCTCTTCGTAGTGTGTCATGTGACATTTTCCTCTGATAGATCGTCCAGTGACTTTCTTTTAAAGTAGTCTGAACTGTTCATAGAACGGCCGCTGTATGCTCGGGTTGGGCATAACCTCTTTTCACGGGATCTCGTGCGCGTTGGAAAATGCTTTTACGCGGTTTTTCTCTTGTTTTGGTCTGACTCACTTTTCGCGTTCATGTCCCCCGCTTAACTTTTGCTCTTACGCGGTTACGCGCTAACGAATTTTTCCCTTGTCTGGTATTTCTTCAATTCGTTTTCGTTGGTACACGCTTTGTTCCCGATCATAGTTTACTCGCCGGTTCCGTCTCGTGGACGATTCCGGTGTGGTTTGTGGCGTTTTTTGTGGACACTTTGCTGTGATTGTGTCCAAACGCTCTTCCGGTTGGCTTGTTTTTCTGGGCTTTGTTTTTCTGCGGCGCCCTAAGGGGTTATGGCTCCGGTGATCGGTTCCATACGGCCCCACAGCTTGTTTCCGGGGCCCCGTAAGTGTCCGTAATACAGCCCTGCGGCTCCGCACGGGTCATGGGACGGCTTCGTACGGTCCGTACAGTTTCGTAATCAACAACTTTTGCTTCCATACGGCTCCGGCGTTTGGGTCCGTACGGCTCCATAGTTCTGTGGCGGGGTAACATACAATGTACGACAAACCTGATAATAGACCCTTTAGCTATGAAGCTACATGGTCGGGTGATAAGTAACAATCTTCACAAGATGTATAGCGTTACAAGAGCTATTTTCTTCTTGTTACCGTAGCCATCAGCTACGCAGTTCCAGGTCCGTGTGAGCTACCTTAGTAAGATTTCCGCATTGAACGTCACGGTTCCGCAAAAAATTTCACCAGTATCATGGACAGGGAGGACAAGTCCCCGTATGTCGTTGCGTTACGCACCCAGGATGCCCCGCGATGCGTCGCATGTAAGCGCTTCCTCAGGTTACAAAGTTTAATGGTTGGGTGATAAAAAAACCATCTCTACGAGAGGCATAGCATCACGAGAGCTACTTTCTCTGTGTTACGTAGTTCCACGACCGTTCGAACTACACTGAATATAATTTTTGCGTCGAACGTGACGTTCTGCTCAAATTATAAAGATATTAACGCCGTTTTACGTTCAACGTACAGTAAACTCTGGAGTACCACAACTTTACGGACCCTCTGAACAGCTCCGTACTGGTCCCTACGGCTTCAAGACATGAGTCCACGAGTCCGGGACATGGCTTTACAGGGTCATAGAGTTCCGTAGCTACACGGCTCCGGTGAACGGGCCATTACGGCCCCCACAGGACCTACACGGGATAACGTACAACATACGATAAACCGGGGTAACAGAACTTCAGGATAATGCGACCGATAGCCCCTTGCTACAGAGTTCCGCGGTCGTCATTCTTACCAGGACGCATTTAGCGTTGACGGAAGTCCCCCACATGTAGCCACCAGCTACGCTACTTCGTAGTGAACAGATACACACGGAGTTAGAAGATGGTCTCATTCAGTACATCTGCTTTACACGCTTAGTCGGTGGCCACCCCCATTTGGTGGTGGTGCCGACGCTCCCACCTGTTGTGAGGAACGCAGTTTCCACATGTCAGACTTTCACCATCAGTGTCAACGAATGTGTCTTGGTCGAGGTAGGGGCACATTTTATATGACCCCCTATGACAGAAACTTTTACCGCTAGTGCTGAGCAAGGCAGTTCAGATTGGCGCCGACTTTACACCATTGCTGTGGTCTCCTTTTCGGACAGAGATGAACGGACTCCAAGAGTTTCTGGAATCCTTCCTCTTGTCTTGGCGCAGGACGAACTATGTCAGCCTTAAAGCCACTCACCTCAGACTACGAGAACATGATCACAATTGTCTCACTTCAGTGGAACCCCCCACAGGATGGGCGTGCTTTACCGTAGGTGACCAGAGCGATCAGGACCTTATTCGGTCTCCCGGACGTAGGTCTGTCTGCATCCGTAGACGATTGCAAGCTATCGATTCTTTGCGTCCTATCTCCTGACCCGCGGGGTTCGAGGTCCAACGCATTTACTTTTCAAAGGGACTCACTATGTGAGTTACGTTTTCCGCCTTTCACGCTAGTACCAAGTATGCTAAGCAAGGCGACGTATGACCAATAGCGCCCACTTGGCCCGGCCAACTGCAGTTCCCTCAACTGCTCAAGACCTTGTAGGCTTCCCGTATCGGGTCATGAAGGACTTTTTTTTCTTTTTCTGGGCTCCGGAACACTGCATCACTTTGTTTGATGGTGTGGCCTTTGTCCGCTGATCCTTGGCGTAGCAAGGCCTTTCTGGGGAGTTGTTCACCCCCCTCTCCATTTTGGAGGGAGCCCTCTCTCAGACTTACTTCAGTCACGGGCTCTAGGATAGCTTGCAGCCATCCACGGAGGTTTTCCAGTTGGGTCGACGCTTATTGATTCCACTGGGAAGATACCCGGAGATCTCATCATACTGTGTCACGAGACATTTTCCTTTGATGGATCGTCCAGAAGCAATCTCTTAAGTAGTCGACACTGTTCATGGAACGGCCGGGGTATGCACTCGGCTTCGAGGCATAGCCCCTTTCACAGGATTTCGTGTGCCGCCGTTCGGGAAAACGCATATCGCGGTTTTTTCCCTTGTTTTTTTGCCTGACTTACTTTGCGAAGTTCGTGTTACCCCGCTAACTTTTGCTCTTATGCAGTCACGCGCTAACAAATTTTTTCCTGGTCCGGGAATTCTTCAATTCGTTTTAGCTAGTATACACGCTCCATTCTCAATCGTATTTTACTAGCTGGTTCCGTCTCGTGGATAAACTCGGTGCGTTTTGTGGCGTTATTGTAGACACTATTTATGGTATTCATATCGCATTAATAAACGCTCTTCGGTTGGCATGTTTGAGTTTTCTTGGGTTCATGCGACGTTTGCATCAGTTACTGTTAACAAATAGTGCCTTGTTCGGTTTGATTGTAACCAAAAGTGGTTTGCTATGTTTTAGTACTTCCCACTCTGAGGTCTTTCATCCTTAAGAGGAGAAGGAATTTTGTCCTTTAAGCGGGATAAGATTAGTGAGAGTTTTAGTACCAGCCTTTAGAAAATTGTGCTGCGACCTAAATCCCTTCCTATCCTCGGTTGCAATCTTATTGCATATTTATAGCATGGAAGGTAAGGTATAACTTGAAGTAAATTTACCCAGCTAAGCGTAGCGGATATATTTTTGAGAGTTATACATACCTTCTGTGCTCCCCAGCCTACCTCCCCCTCTCATTCAGGCTTGGGTGGAATGTTAAGTGAGGGTTAGTAGAGGTTATATGTAAGGTCAGGACTGGGCTGGTAACTCACGTTTTTAAGGTCGGTTAGAAGTGCGTTAGAATCAGGTCATGTGACCAGATTGCATACTTATAGCATAGAAGGCAAGTATAACTCTCGTAAATATTCCCTGCGCTTAGGGGGATATATATATATATATATATATATATATATATATATATATATATGTATATATATATGTATATATATATATATATATATATGTATATATATATATATATATATGTAATATATATGTATATATATATATATATATATATATGTATATATATATATATATATATATATATATGTATATATATGTTTGTGTGTGTGTGTATATATATATATTTATAATATACATATATATATTATTATTATGTGTGTGTGTGTATATATATGTATATATATATATATATGTATATATATATATATATATATATATATATATATATATATATATGTATATATATAATATATGTATATATATATATATATATATATATATGTATATATATATATATATATAACTTTTATGCATCTAAAACTTATATGAC
>JAIGNY010001455.1:0-27600 GCA_020152595.1 Chiridota heheva | reverse complement strand
GTGGTGGTGGTGGTGATGATGATGATGATGATGATGATGATGACGATGACGATGGCGATGGCGATGACGATGACGATGACGATGACGATGACGATGATGATGATGATGATGGTGATGATGATGATGGCGATGACGATGACGATGATGATGATGATGATGATGATGATGATGATGATGATGATGATGATGATGATGTTGCAGCATGCTTGCAGCGCGCTTGCAACAAGTTAACAATTTTTAGCTTGTGCAAACGTGCTGCAAGCTAGTATTTGGAACAAACTAGTTTGCGAGAGCTAGCAAAAACTATCTGCAAGCTTGAGCAAGCTAACAAAACTGTTTGCAAGCTTCCGCAAGCTAGCAAATATTTTAGGCTTGCTTGCGCAAGCTAATGTTAGCTTGCTCATGCCAGTATTTGTTCCAAATACTAGTTTGCAGCATTCTAAAATTTCTGAAGGGAGTAAATCAATCAATCAGTCATTACTCTGCCAGCCGGTCGGTTGGTCAGTAAGTCAGTCAGTCAGTCAGTCAGTCAGTCAGTCAATCAATTTTGAATTGCAAATGAGTAAAAGAATACCTATAGTGCATGTTAGTGTCATTTCTCTAGATTTGAAACTCTGTGGGGTTCAGAGAGCCTGTTACTGTATGCTACCTTTAACTATTTGTTGGTTTAGCTAATTACCAAATAATAGACCTTCCCTGAATGCTGACCTACAGTGCAGTACTGGGCATACAAGAAGGCTCACTGACAAAAGTTTGAAGATCAATGATTTGTTAACACCTTAGATATAATTCTTGCCTTGGGTTTCATTATTTATGTAATAGTAGATACGCCTATAGATTGTTATCAACCAAAATATGATTTACAGTAGCTGTCATGAATAACACCTTTTTGTCTCAAATATTCCAGAGATAATTGTTGCGGGCCAAATCTGGCCCACCAGACAATCCAATCTGGCCCGCGAACAATTGTCATTATATAATGCAAAACAGTGCATTGCATGACAGTGCATTGCAACCGCCAATATCGTCGCACATGCATCCTTCTAATCGTGCACGCTCTCAACTTGTTTGTAATCAGGGGTTGTTTTGATGGGTTTTGTTTGTCACATGATGCTGGTTTTGCCACACGATTGGCCCACGGCCTGAAGCTGTTGTGAAATGATGGCCCTTTGCAAATTTTAATTAAGAAGCCTTGCTATAGAAAATAGCTTGACCCGTTATCAAATCTGTCACATCATGGTGCTGATTGGCTGTTCATGATAGCAATTTACTACTATACTAGGGTTTTGCCATTTGATTTCAGATCTGCATTTTGGAATGAACACTATATATGATAATGTTAAGAATTCAGTTTGCTTGATTACCTCTGAAATTCCCTTTTCATATACTGTTAAATTTGTAGGTGTATTTCTTGACAAGGTTTAACCTGGTAAGAACGTATTCATCATATTTCTCAAAAAGTATTTAAAGCTGTAGGTATTCTTAGAAAATTAAAAAAAGTATCTTGCCTTTTCACATGTACATATTAATGTGCTTATCCTCCCATACCTTTTTTTACTGTAATATTGCTTGGAGTGAAACTTACATCATGTCACAAGACTAAAAACCCTTTCTGAAATAAAACCGCTTATCGCTTTCCTTGTTCATGACCGCTGGCAAACCTCATGGAAGTCCCAAATTGGTAAGAAACTCCACGTCGTCCAACCCACCATTCCGATCAAACCCACCATCAAACCTACAACCTCTCTCGTATCGACAACGTTCGTATTACCCGTCTTAGAATAGGTCACACCCACCTCACTCACTCCCCCTCCTTATTGGCTCCCCCAACCCTTTTGCAACAATTGCCATTGCACCCTCACAGTCCATCACGTTCTCCTTGCTTGACCCCTGTACAAACTTCCCAGAGCTTCCCTCGCTCCCCACAACTCCTTTGCTGAGTTCTTCCAGAAATTACCCTCCGGATAAAATCATCTCCTTCCTTCATCATACTTCCTTCTACAACCATATTTGATTCTCCTCTTCCACCCCCTCTTTGTACTTTGTATTTTTCACCCATGCACCTTCTCTCTCGATCACAGCTTTCTGACATTTTGTTCTTGTATTTTTCTCAATCTCCCTGTGTTTCCTTTTCTTCCTACCTCTAAAATGATCTGACCTATCAGGCACAATTTGACCCTCGTGGTCGTGGTGCCATTAAGCCTTCATTAAACAAACAAAGAAATCATCTTCTTGTACTTCAGAATAAAGCTATTCGTCTTATCTCAAACATTCCACTTTCCACGCCCCATGCACATCTTTATTTAAATCTGAATTGTTTGACTTTATTTGACTTGCATATATATATCAGACTAGTATTTTTATCTTTCATTGATTTAAACAATTATCTTCCTCAAAACTTTAAAAGTATGTTGTCTTTCTGCAAAAATACTCATTACACAAAACTAGATATTCTGAGAACCTATCAATTCCCCCTTTTGAAATTGTCACTGCATCACAACACCATCCATTTGTGGCCCAAAGGTTTGGAATAATATATCCTTTATCCTTAGAAACATTAATTCTATTATCTTATTTAAAAATAAACTCAAACCATTTTGTCTATCATCTTATGATTAAAACTTGGATTTTTTTCATTATGTTTTTTTAAAACAGCTTTACTTGTTCCTCTCTTTTCGTTTTTCTTTTCATTTTTTTTTTTTTGTTGGGAAGGGGGTCCTGTAACTTTTGCTTTAAACATTTTTTTTGTATAATGTTTCTTGCAGGGAAACACAATTATAATTTCTAATGAACTTCTCGTGCATTTTCCTTAGTTACTTTTCATATCATTCTGAATGTATATAAATTCTGCATTTCTCTTTGTTTAACTCTATTGTCTCTGTAAATATGTACACATACATGTAAATTGTAAATAATGAAAAGATGACTAGTAAATGGTGATGAAATTGAAAGTGAGTTGAAAATTGATACTCAGAGTTGAAATAGAGCTTCATTTGCTATAAAAAGAATTTACAGATGGAATTTTACTGACAGTCTGGTACCCTCTGCTGATCGGAGGATGTGTAATTCTTTCTATCCATTGGGAGATGTCCCATTAAGGGCTTGGACCAAGACAAACCTCTTGACAGGTAATAAGATGTAATTAAGATTTTACCTTAATTTACTCTCTTGTATACTCACATTCTTACCTTAATGGAAATGTCAGAGTTCTTAATTTGCTAAACAACCTTTAAATATATAAAACCTCTTAATCAAGTATATAATTCCTTGGGATACATGCTTACTTCTACAGCTATTCAAATATTCATAGTTATCTTCGAGTCATTCAATTTCCAATTAAAGTTTTCCTGAAATCAATTTTCTCTGAAAGTGTAAGAAACATTTTATAAACAATAATACCATTTGAAGAAAAAAAAGGCTTTACGTTATTAAGAAAGTCTGTTTAATCATTTGATATGTTTGCCATCTGTTGTAAAAAGCTTTGCACATTGATTAATTTTTGTTACCTATAGTTTACAAACACAAAGGTACAAGCAGGTTTTTGTACTTTTAATTTCAAAATATTGACTTTTTTTCTGCAAGTGTAAAAGATCTCGATGAAGACCATGATTTTGTGGTTGGGCATCCCTTACAGAAATATTAGCTTGCAGCAAGCTTGCAGCACGCTTGCGACAAGCTAATAGTTTGAGCTTGCAGCAAGCCTGGTGCAAGCTAGTATTTGATACAAATTAGCTTTCGCAAGCTAGCAAAAACTATCTGCAAGCTTGCGCAAGCTAGCAAAAATGGTTTGCAATCTTGCGCAAGCTTACAAATATTTTATGCTCGTTTGTGCAAGCTAATCTTAGCTTGCAGCAAGCTTGCAGCATGCTTGCACAAGCTAAAAATTGTTAGCTTGTTGCAAGCGTGCTGCAAGCTAAAATTTCTGTAGGGGATGTTTGTTGCAGCTAGGTCCCATAGTAGTCTTTAATTTAACTTACTTTTGGGTGTTTTTTAAGTTTATTACACAATTAGACGTGATTGTGTATGTAACATTTTCCTTCAATACAGTATACCGATTCTGTAAAAGCTGCAAGAAAATAAGAAGTCCTTCAGCTTCAAAAATGTGTTGAGTTTAGCAATTCATGAGTGCTTTCATTTCAGAAAGGGCTAATGCCCTGTGTATTTGCAGAAAAGCATATGCTTTATTTGTGGCCAAAATTAATATGAAAATAGCCTATCATGTAGCTATAAATTCCATAATATTTTTCAATCATAGACATTTTAAAAGGTTACATTTTGTAACATGTTTTACAGTTTTCCTTAAGTTTTGATGGCGATGTGGAAGAGTACAGTTGCCAGGTTAAATTACCTAAGTTAAACGCTTGCTAGTACTGCACTTTTGTGAAAAGTAGATTTGTAAATTATCAAGATTATCATTTCTTGTGCAGTTGAGAGTGACAGCTATAGGCTCACTTGATTTCTGGTGAAGCGGTTTTTCCATCTTAGTGAAGAAAATGAAAAGGTATTTGAAATCAACTGGTATGTATTTTTTATCATATTCAAGTAAGAAGCTAGATTAACTGATCACCCTACAAGATTTACAAGCGATTTGTAATTAAAGGAAAGAAGGATAATCTGGAAATACTTCAGGTATATGGAAAAGGAGAGAATTTATATTTATTAGAAAAGTTTAACATATTCCAAAACAAAAGTTTAACATATTTCAAAACAAAAATTTAACATATTCCAAAAGCACCTGATGAGTAACAAAGTTTTAAGAATTTATTAAGTGTGCAAATGTTGTGATGTATGCATGGAAGAGAATTGAGACAGCTCAAAGTCTCTATTGTAATTCTTTAAACTTCTGTCCTAAATTTTTAATCATTACAAATTGTTTTTTGTGCCAAACTTTTACTCCAAACATGAAGATTCAAGGTCTCATATTCATAATCATAGTCAGCTGCTTCCATTTAAAGGTTTTGAAGAAGGATTGAATAAAGAAATTTAAATTTTCTTTTTTCTTTTTCTGATGTCACAAATTTGACCCGAGGGAGAGGGAGGAGAGGGGGTGGGGACTTCCATATGTGAGGTATATGTATATGTGCCACCCGAGCAGGTGCCTTTTTTGCACCATTTTTGTAGTGCCGGTGTCTTTTTTTTTACTATTTATTTCATTTTTTATCTTTTTAGTAAAAGAATTGTCTTTTTTTTCATCATTTTCGTAGTGCAGGTCCCACAAAAAAAAAATGAGGTTTTGCTGTTTTAATTTTGTACTGCTGGTCCATTTTTACAATTTTTGTTGTTGAATACTCATACTGCGGGTATCAAAATTGACTTCTTTTATACTGCGGGTATCAAAATTGTATAATTTCATACTGCAGTTACCAAACAATTTGTCATACTGCGGGTATGTTTTTTGGTTGGTGGGCTGCACACCCCTACCAATTTAATATGAAGTCTCCCCCCGGGATATTTGATTGAAAAAATGCACAACTTATTCAAAATGACTAGGTCTTAAATTTTCAATATGCAATGGTCAATTTTTAATCCATTTTGATGAAAATCAGACAGTGGTGTCATAGCCAGCCATGCATATAGGCTTTATGTCCCCCAACAAATTATTGGGGGACATTTACCCCCCTCCATATTGCCACCTATGATTCTGACCAACTTCCATACCTCCTTAAACAACCAACACAAGTTTTGTAATTATCAAAAGCTAAAATGCCACTACTATGGGAGCCGCCATGATTGATTTTAGAACATGCAGAATATGTCATCATTGATGTTGAAATGCTTTGTATTTTATCTCTCCCAAGTTTTCCAGCTTATGAAAAATTGTTTTCCTTTTGTTAGGTACAATTGGTTGTTTTTTGTCATTTTTGGAATGAAAACTTTAACAAGATTTATAAAGAAATACATTGTAATTCTTGTCCCTGTTGGGAAAAAGTTTCATCATGCACAAGATTTCAATACAGAGTTGAACAAAATGGCAGCCTCCCTGTGTCGACTTCAGACATGAATAACTTGAGATAGAAATAAGATTTTAACTTGCTGATTTTGGTAGTTGGTTTAGATTTTAATCCTCTATCATATGAAATAAGGATTGTATCAGACTTTATATCTCCTTTAATAAATTCCTTCAGCTTTTGATCTATCTACAGTATGTATCTGATAGTGTCAGAGCAAAAAATATTTCAAAATGTTTTTTTCAATACATTTTGTTTCCATACAGACTATTTACAATTTAAGGCACAAAACAAAAATTCAAGTCTGAAAAATTATATCGCTGTAAACATCTTTTAATATGTATCCAAACAACTCACCATACCCCAAATCCATACCCAAAATCGTACTACTATACGATCCCAACACCAGCCCCTACCCCAAATCAAGCCCCACCCTACCTCCTAACTCCCACCTCAAACCACCCGGGCCCCAATCAGGTTCCTAAAACATATGCATGCGAGAGTAATGATGGGCTTACTGTCTATAAGTTGCTACTAAACTTGTTTTAAGACATTTTTTTTAAAGAAGTGGGAGACACAGAATTGTTTGTAAAGAGCTATCCAGAGAATTCCAGAGTAGAGCACCAGCATAATGGCCGTGATGATGAAAGAGTGTGAGTCTACTGTATGAGATTGTTCTAGTACCTAGCTTGTACTTACAAAATGAATGCTTTTCCTACTGGTAAAGAAATCGTCAAAACATTTCGGAAGAGTTTTATTGTTATGTTTGAATACAAAAGCGGCAAGTTGAAGTTTGTTTATGTCGAAGATGTTAAGAGCATTCAATAATGCGAATAAAGGAGCTAGTAGCAAATGATTGTTGCTTATAAAACGCATGGCTCTCTTTTGAAGAGTGACAAGTTTTTTCAGGAGGATCCAGAATGGGCATCGATCCCCTAGATTGCAAATTCTGTACCCTCCTTGCATGAAATAACATGAAAACTATATGGAATGTGGAGACTGCCAAAATGGACTTTCTTGACATGGTAGCGCCGTCCTTAGAGATAAATCCTGGCTACAGGCCTATATCTCCTAATTTGAGTCTTTGAGAATTATCCCAATGTCTTTTCCAATTGATTAATGTATATATATATATATATATATATATATATATATATATATATATATATATATATATATATATATATATATATATATATATATATATATATATATATATATATATATATATATATATATATATATATATATATATATATATATATATATATATATATATATATATATATATATATATATATATATATATATATATATATATATATATATATATATATATATATGTATATTATTTGTATATGTATGTATATTTGAATCATGGGCCCTGATTTGCCTATACCCAAAGTATTAGAGCGGGAAGGGGGAGCAAAGTCACAAAATCAGATTTGCCTACCAAAATTAAAGGGGGCAATATCACAAAATCATGCTAAGATACAAAAATCACTGTATACAAAAGATACTAATTCTGAAAAAAAAGAGGGGAGGCAAATTCCCCCCCAATTACCATATCCAAATCTTACCTGTGGCTTGGGTGAGGTGTTGTCTATTCACGTGTACCAGTATATGTGGGGTCTATATAGGTTCCCCAGCCTTTGCACCTACTACCTAGCTTTCTATGAAGATTGATACTCATTTTGGTGTTTGGGATATATGATCTATAAAAGCAAAAGATCTTCAAAAAGACATGCGCACAAGATTTTAAATGGGTTTTGGAATATAATGTTAAAACGGATTCCATAACTATCTTAGTCCATTGTATATGATTAAGCATTGTTTACATTTTCATGCTAAAGATGAGATGAGTCCTGCACTAGACAAAAACAAAAATCACTTTGTTTATTTAACTCTCCTAGAATTTGTTTCCAAATATTGCACATTTCTAAAAATCTGAAAGCTCGGCTTTTAAATTTCAAGCTTAGAATGGTGTGAGTATACAGTATGCATACCAGTGTAATTCTCTGTATAGATAGCACCACTGAAACCAAAGTAAAACATTTTCTTGCAGCCTTATCAAATAAACGAACATCTGCATTTTTTTTTTTGCACACATTGTGTACCGGCATATGCTATTATATAAAATTAGATAGGCCTATACCAAAAAGGTGCTTTAAAAATGTATGCTAATTTTTTTGGAAAATTATTCAGCATACTGTACATTGAAGTAAACCAGCTGTTTCCACTCATTTTTCCTTTCATTATAAGTCTATTAATTTTACTTGCACTTAAGTTTTTAATCATAAAAGTGTAAGTAAGCTATATTTTGGTAAAAAATATAATCAGAAACTAACGTACACTGAATTTGTTGGCATAATCAAAATCCACAGACATTTATAAAGCAGGGTAAAACGGAAGACAAATACATGAAAATGTCATTGCTTGCTATGTATCGTGAAGAGATTATTGCTGGAGGGAGCACCATGACATCAATGTGAAAAAAACATACCCCCTCATCCAATTTATCCCCACAACCTGTAGCTGCAAGATTTCCCGAAATAAGCACCATATTTTGCATGGCTCTGAGTGACGTACTGTACGTTGTGCTGCTAGCTTTGAACATGACTGCCGCCTTGAGATTCTAACTATGAAATCTATTTCTGAGTACCATTTTGGATAGCTATGATTATCTGATCTCTATTGAAGTGGTGAGAAACATGTGATTCAGCACTTTCCCCATGTTGTTTTTATGTATGGTCAGTGATATTGAAATAGAGGTATCCATGCGTGTATCGTGAAATTGCAGTCATTATTTTGCACAGATTTCCTGCAGAGGTAACACCTATGCAGGTGGCGATATGATTTTGCCCTGATTATTTTAATGGCCTTTTTTTTATAATCTCCCTAGAGCATAATTCTTAAAGCCTGCTGATGAAGATACGGTTCAATTAGGGGTGCAGTGACGTGAGGGAAGGATTTGAATGACACTGGGATGTACCGCCCGCAGAAATAGCAGAGAAGGTGTAAAGATGTTATAGGCATGGGCTATTTATAGGAATTCAGATCTATTTCATGAGTTTTATTGTTTAATACATGATCTTGCAACTGGTACCAGTGGCTCATTTAAGTCACACAATTTTCTCTGAACAGATGAAGTTTGGAAATGAGTGCATATATAGTAGAACTGTCCATTAAAGTATTCATATAAAAGCCCATACGCTACATTGACTGTGCAATTAGTTTAAATCAAATATTTTCAAATCTGGCCCCAATTTTAGTTATCATTTTGGACAGAATAATGTTTTCTTCCTTTGTATTTTTTTTTTGTCATTCTCATTACATAAATACTGCAGCAAGCTTGCAGTATGCTTGCAGCAAGCTTAAAATTCTAGCTTGCGCAAGCATGCTGTAAGCAGCTGCAAGCTAGTATTTGAAACAAATTAGCATGCACAAGCTAGTAAAAACAATCAGCAAGCTTGTGCAAGCTAGCAAAAACAAATATTTTGTGCTAGCTTGGGCAAGCTAATGTTACCTTGTACAAGCTAGTATAGCACACTTGCTGCAAGCTTGCAACATGCTTGTATAAGCTAAAAATTGTTAGCTTAATTGTCTCAAGCGTGCTGCAAGCTAAAATTTATGTAAGGGTCAGCTCCTGTTCATAAGAACATTATTAAAGAAAAACCATTTTAAAGGTATGTGTTTGCAAGTGCAGAGATGAGTCTGTTGGATTCTTATGAAATCGTAGGGAAATGCAATTAAGCTTGCTTTCAGCTCGCAGCAAGCTCGCAACTGGAACTTTTATGAGCTTACAGAACATATACAAGATCATTTGAGGCTATGTATACAGTAAGTTCTTGGGAAAGATGTGAAAGCTATGAGTATACTTTAAATTACTAAGAAGTAGACATTTTGTAAAATGCCCCTAGATGTACAATTAATGCTCTCTCATCTTCTGTATTCATTAAAAGGTGCCATTAGAAAGTGAATACCAACTTTTATATATATATAAAAAAAAAAATCATTTAAAAATAAGTTATTTTTATATAGCAGAATAATTAGCATAGTATTTCTATTTGAAAGTTTTAACTTTTTCACTGTCATTGAAAACAGAAGCTTGAACTCATAGTCATCTGAATAAAAGATAAGATATTAATCAGTGATTTGGTTGTAAGCTTGTTTCCTGTGAGAGTGTACTGAACCTACAGTTATTGATCTTCCTGCCTATTTTGTTGTATTTATCTGTCTGCTCTAGATAAAGTGCATATTGAAGTGCATATGATGTTCGGTTTGATTAATCAGTGATTGTCAATAAGGAAGGCTTAGTGAGTTATTGATTGGAACTGCCAGTGTAGATTTAGCAGGGAGGGTTGGCCAAAGAAAGTGTGCATGCATAATACACTATGGCTAGCTATTTCAGGCCCGTAGTCAGGAGGTTTGTCCGAGCGAACAAACCTCCTTTGGTTGAGAAAATGCCGTTTTCAAATCTATTTTTTTGTTAAGCACCCGGAATTTTAAGATTTGTTGTCCTCTTATACGAAAAATGAACCCCCCTTTCAATTCCTGGCTACTGGCCTGTGTTGGTTGCTGATGATAATTACCATTTACTGTCAAATACTTACATCCTTAATTCCAGTACATCATTACTTTACCTAGGATCAAGTGGGGTGGGATGGGGACATGTGGCTTCGATTGTATGTATTGGTGTGTGGGGTGGGTGCGTTTTGTACTACCAATTTGTTATCTTTTTTGTTTTGTATTTTGGGAGTGTTGTACTCAGTTAAGCTCATTAGAGTTTGTATACAACACTTCCTTTCGCAACCATATATATTCTTCTGTACATACATATTTTGTAAATTTCATAATATATTTGCAAATAAAACTATTTTGTAATTATATGTAGTTTGGTTGTGAAAAAACAAATAAAATGAAAATGAAATGAAATATTAGTAGAGTCAAAATATGAAAAAAGTGACCTTACCCCAAAAAAATTGCAAAAAAAGTTTTTTGGCAGTTTTATCAAGTATGGGGTCTGGAGAAGAACATATTAAAAGTTGGCATCGATCGGATCTCCGAAAAGGATTTAAATATGACGTCAATAAAAAGATGGCCGCCGATATAAGAAATCGCTTGAAACTAGGCTTAAGTCTGTAATTTAATAGATTCAAATCATTTTAATAATTAAAATTATCACTAAAACTAAATATCTTGGCACCAACATAATTTTTGAAACTTTTCTTGGCATCATCAATAACGTCAGGACGTTATCCGTGACGTCAGGACGTGACCTGTGACGTAATGACGTGATCTATGACGTCAGAATATGGTTTATTTCTAATGTGTGTGTTCCAGTCCAGATTTGATGGCGCAGGGAGACATTTGATGATTTGAAAGAATTTCAAGTCATTTCTGAAGGTGGGACCCAAATTGATAGCAGTGATAGCTCCCTTACAACTGGGGCTGGGGGTTTAAATGCACCATCACTTTCGATCAAGGTTTTTGATTGACAGTCTGTCTGCCATGGGCTATTTCTTCTCATATAGTGAAGTGCAAAGGTTTGAGGAAAACGCCGCTTCTTCAGTGGCTCCTGATGTTTTAGGTGAGGACAAAGATATGCATGATATGATGCTTTTATATGCCGCGGATAACGTTGACCACAACATAGTGACCCTGGATGGAAAGGGAACATTTCATGGTATGGGGATGGTAGCAGCCATAACACCAGGCACACGAAGCAGTCACACCGAGGAGAAAGATGTCTGACTTGAACATAGTTGATCAGACGAAGATTGAGATCAAGGATTACCGCTTTCCAAAGAACACTCTTCGTTGCATTAAGTTCACGTCTCTGCCACTTTTGAATGTTGTTGATTATAAGATTGATGTATTGTGGGAGATGTCCTTCCGCTTCAAGCAAACACTACCAAATTGGCAAGGAGTGAGGCACCTGCTACACAAGGACTGTCTCCACCGTGGACAATCATCAGTATTGTTCCTACCAATGATTGATATGAACCCTGGAGATAAGACATGTATCTTCTCTACACTCGACTATATATGTGTTCTTGCTTCCAAGCACAGTGTCCCACCAATTGTAACCTTTGATCAGCCACTCTTTTGGAAAACTTTTGATATTATACATGAAGTTCAAGATGGTAGTCCACTCAGAGATGTTATTTTGTTATTGGGGAGATTTCATACTTTCATGAATTTGTTAGGAGTTATAGGAACACTCATGGATGGAAGTGGACTAAGGGAAATCCTGGAGACAGTGTATGGTGAAAACGCTGTAACACATATGATGAGTGGCAAAGCTGTGCAACTTGCATTTCGTGGACATCTTCTTGTTAAGCAGTGTCTCACGCATCAGATAGTGACTAAGGTAATTGAAGCCGATCCAAGTTTTGAAGATCTAGTTAAAGAGCTGGAGAGATTGTATACTTAAAAGGAGACTGGTAAAATACGTTTAGATGCACTGCTGAAAGCAGACTGCATGGAAAGAATTTCCAATGCTCTCACTTCAAGAAAGTGTGAATTATCCAACAACTCAAAAACAAGCATATTGTGGATTAACTATCAACGAATGTTGGGAGTTGCACAGGAGCTTATCAAGGCTGATCGCACAGGGTCATGGAAAATGCATCTCCATGCTAAATATGACTGTTTGCCAATATTTGCTGCTGCTGGACACCCTAACTATCTGAAGTCTGCTTATCTTTACTTACAGAAGATAAGGGATCTTGAAAGTGGAAAGTCCCCAGTGTTTCAGAAATTCATGTTATTCGACGCAGCAAAAAATACTGGGCTGGCTTTAGTCCTGACTTGGTGATCAAGCAGACACTAATGCGACTGCTTAAAAGCACCGGTGGGCTACCAAGAGGAAGTGGCATGTCAGACCATCAGAGGACCGTTTGGACAATGCCTGCCCCTGTATCTTCCGCCTACAACTACACCATGCAGGAATTCTGTCAGACATCATATGCAACAAGTGAACAGCACAAGAAGGCATCTGCTTCTCGTATGGACAGGGATATGAGAGACTTAGACAAACTTGCGACGAAGCTGGAACACTAAAATGTAGCCTTCGGCAAAGAAACGCCGAAAAAAAATCCTTACACGTCTCTAACTGTCTAACTTAATCCTCTGTAGATTCACTCAAAAACCACATCCCATGAGCCCCATAAAAGTCCCTTTGAAGCAATGTGTGTAGCCGCTCTCAGCGCTAGAGCAAGCCAGCAAAAGACGTCATTACTATACTCCGGTCATTTTGAAGTGACCTGTGCCTTACGTTATACGGTTGCGCAGTGTGTATTTTTCAATGAAAGTTGTGTGCAGTTGCAGAGCAAGTCGTTACAAAAGTACTGAAAAAGACCCGAAATCGATCGGATTTTTTAACGGTAAGTTATCTTAATATTATTGGTGACATTTATGGCTACTAATTTAGGCAAATTTGGGAAAATAGCTTGCCTTAATTGTGTGTTTTGGTTTATTTCCTGTAAATGACGCTGGGTCAAGTTGACCCGGCTTGTTTACTTTTCTTTATGCACTTCTGACAGCACTAGTATGTGTGCAATGTTCTCTAATCGAGAAAATCGCACTTTTTTTGGGCAATTTTAAGTCAGTTTTTCAGGTTGTTTCCATGGCAACTACTTTTTACCCAGAGTTATATTGAAAAACGTTTAAAAATTGTTCAATAATTGAGTTTTAAAATAGTAGGAATAAGATTAAAAAACGAAGGTCAAGAAAGTGGTACTGACACTAGGCCCTGGGCCCTACTGGTCTTGATACTGCAGTGCTAACTTCGTCAAGATAGTGTGCCAGGATAGGCCTTGGGCCTAACTAAAAAGAAAAAAAATTGGACCCATTCTAGGCCTAGGTCTAAAATAATTGAAACTACATATGGTGATCGAATGCTAGATTCTTTTGAAAATTACTACAGTTGTGATGCACTGTAGTAATGTGGCTCAGAAGTTTGTGCAGGCTAAGGCAAAACAAAATTCTCTTCATTTATTTTCATTTAGCCTACAAAACAATGATTCAATACACAATGGAAAAAAGGCGTAGGACTAGGCCTGCCTTTTTTTCTTTTCTTTTTGCGTGCAATATTTTGGCTCTCATTTTTAAATTGTTTAAAGAATTTTCATATCATCTTTCTATGATGTATTACTGCACTTCATGGCATAAAAATAATAACTGTAGGTTTAAAATGATTGAAAGGCATAGTTAGATAGTTTCAGGCTGTAATTTTTGTGTCATGCTCAATTTACTTATAATGATTGATTCATAAAAAAAATATGCATCATTTTATAGTTAAGCTAGCTTAGTACAGCTGACGGCCTTGCAACTTTGCTGCCCAGCCGGCAGGGATATGCCATAGTTTGAACATACATAATAAGTTCTTTCAACATGAATATGCATCGTTTTTTTATTAAGATTAGTACAATGCTGGACCATGCGACTTTAATGCTACTATAGCTGGGAATACTGCATGGGAGCCATAAGATTACACAAACGATTCTTTAATAATTGATAAGATTACATCATTCACCTCTGAAGTTCATGAGTCTAATAATTTTTAGAGAGAAGCTGCTTCTAAAGTTCCTCCCAAATTTCCCCACCAGGATGATTTGTTTCAATTTGATCAAGTGGGTCTTAATCAACATACAAAAAAGTGGAAAAATAGTGGTGAATTGGAAAAAAGTTGTATAAACAAAAAGCACTTTATGAAAATGTTGTCGCATTTCATATTCATCATTCAAAGGAAGGCTCTCTTGTGTGAACTTGTGCATTTGAATCCCTGGCCATCTTATTGTGTTTAAATTGTCAATATAAACTGTTATTACTGTAAGTTAGCAATGCATTTTAACTGCAGATGCCATTTACAAGTTATCAATTTTCATGTACATGTATGTACAGCATTTATTTAGAGATACTCTTTAATCGTTTGTGATCATTTGATCTGTGTAATTATGTGTACAAAAGATATTGCAGTAATTATCATTGTAGCAAATCATGATAAATAGGCTAAGTTTCTGGACATTACTAATTACTCTTACCACTCTGTAAGCACAGAATTTGTACATACTGTAAAGATGATAAATTATGAGTATTTTGCCTCATTATTTTTTTTATTTCAGATGGAAATGTATCATCTCATTTTGAGGTCTCTTCGTCATCTTTGCGAAACGAAATTTAAAGAGCATAGCCTGGAAGGCTTGAGGTAAGCATTTTTTTTGTAGCTTTATATTCACTTTTATGTGTATGTTTACTAAAATGATATCCAATCATTAGCTTTCAGGACATTTGTTGGTTACAGCATGGGCAGAGGGATTTAAAGATCACCACTTGAGTGTATTAACACTCTTTTGTAGGATTGGTGGCATAGCATTATTTGGACAATTGATATTTTCCTTAAAAAGGGATTTTCAATTCCTGGAAGTCTTTAATTTATATGCATTTTCTTAAAACTAACAAAATGCCGTGTCATAGAAGGGATCCAGGTGAAAAATTCAGTGCTAGAAAGCATTTTCTGTGCTATGCTAATATGCTTACAAGGTTTGCTGCAGACTGATAATGGATTTGATTATGTGTAGCTTATACTTACTTCTACTAGTACTTGTTATAAACACTTTCTGTAACATTTTGAATGACATAATTTAATATATGACTCCCTTTTGTTTTAATTTCAGTGGTTGGTGAAGGACATCCTTAGCGTTTTGTCAGAATGGCAAGCAGAGATCAGGAGCTGTTGGTATCAGTAAGAAGGAAAATCAGAAGTACATAAGCCATGTCACCTCAAGGATTTCACGTAACAGGTGTATTAAATATTATTTTCTTTAAAAAATGAATGCCTATGGATGCCTTCTGCTGTTTGGATGCCTTCTGTTGTTTGGATGCCTTCTGCTGTTTGGATGCTTTCTGCTGTTTGGATGCCTTCTGCTATTTGGATGCCTTCTGCTGTTTGGATGCCTTCTGCTGTTTGGATGCCTTCTGCTGTTTGGATGCCTTCTGCTGTTTGGATGCCTTCTGCTGTTTGGATGCCTTCTGCTGTTTGAATGCCTTCTGCTGTTTGGATGCCTTCTGCTGTTTGGATGCCTTCTGCTATTTAGATGCCTTCTGCTGTTTGGACACTTGCTGTTTGGACACCTTTGATAAGCATAATACCTCAGTTTTAGAGTGTGCCATAGAAAAGGCTATGTGTGTGATATAGACTGAACCACACACTCTACCATGTTGTGTTTTATTCAAGATCTGATTGCTCCTTTGGCCTTCTTTGGATCACAAGTAATTTACTAACTTGGACCTTTTCCATCATTATCAATGTTGAGTTGTATAAAAATGAAGAAAATTTAAATCATTTAAATTTAAGAAAATCCCATTCTTCCTTCCTCCTCCCCTTCCTCCTCCCCTCCCCCCAAATAATAATAATGAAATATAAAATAAATAAATAAATTTATTAAAAAAAACTCAATAATTTATTCACATCAATGTCACAGGTTTTATATACTATTTTTTTTAAAGAAATTAGCATTAAAAATTCAAGTTACAACAGTTGTTGTTCTCTTTTTCTTTCATAGTGAACTCATTTATTGAAATTACAAAGGAATTGCTGCAAGTAGAAGGTAAGACATGTACTAAGTGACAAGTTCAACCAGGAACCCATTGAAGAGTTCTTTGTTAAACAGCTTGGAGCCAGAGGTTCCCATGACAACCCAACAATGGAGCAGTTTGGACATCACATGCTAAACCAATGTTGTTGCAGGTAAAAATTGGGGCATTAAAAAGCAATGTAACTGCCAGTCAACCAAGTGAAGCAGAAATAAGTGACGAGCCTCTGACAAACAGGAAAAGGTGGTCAAACATCAGATAGGCCTAATATCAGATGAACTGCATTGGCCCTTCTGTAAATAATTTTCCTAATATCATTATAGATCTGATGTTGATACAAATCTGACTGATTTTGTTATCATACTAGTAGGCTATCCACACTTACAGAGGGAATCTGGTTTTGAGAAAGTTGCTTGACATCCTGATGCTTATTGTGCTTCATACTTATAACACCACTTTCTCAGCCATTATTGATTGGATTAGTAGTCTATGCGCAAATATCTTGGGGTTGGCAAAATGAGACAACATCAACCCCGTTATGTATGTAAATCATCACTGAAAGTGTTGAATTATTGCATTCACAAAAACTTGACTATGGGCGAGCAAAAAAACTACATATTGATGGTATGGCTTTTGCTTATGCTTTTCTTGCTTTTGGTTATGTTATTTTTTCAATTGTAAGGCAGTTTTATCAAACATTATGCAGTGTCTTTTGCTAAATATTTACTGCACATTAATAGTTAACTTATGTGTGTCTTGTTGATTCTTATAGAGGAAAAAATTAAATGATAAATGCAAGAGTGTAATATAAGGTTTATATATAAGTTTATTGGCTTTCACCATTTTAGAAAGGTAAATTGTGTCTCGAATCTTTACACTTGTTTGTTCTTAATTTAATAGGGAAGTTTTATAAAAACTTACTCCAACCGATTTCACATAGAATATTTGATTTAAGTCTTAAGCTGTTCAGATTTTACAGCAAATGTTATCGGTATGGTAATGCAGAAAAAGATGAATATTTACAAATAAACTCAAGGTAAATCAAAAGGGAAATCCGATTACACACAACAAAGGCACAACAGAACTTGATTCAATTTGGTCGGTGATGCTAGTAGGTGCCTTTGGAAATGTAAACACTATAAGATTTTATTAACATTTGCAGAGCAACTAGTAAATGCTATTTGCTATAGATAAATGAGAGTCCACACTTTCATTGTTTCAAGTATGATATTATGAAGTTGAGGTTGGGAACTTCGAAGAGAGACAGGAAGAGTTGTATTATACGTGGGCAACAACTTACTGTTTGAATTATTCGTCAGGTAATATACAAGTTGCATGCACTATATCCCTGGAAAGAAGTAAGTATTTAAGGTCTTCAACAACTTAGAATTCAGCTATAGGCTCAACAGTAATTTTTCTTTTTTCTATTTTCTTCTGTTCACTGTACAGAATTGGAAAGATATTAATTATGAGAAAATGTTCGTTTCATTTATAAGAGACTTTCGTTGTGTGTCAATTATATGATGTATATAAAAATGTTTTTGAAAATGTATTAACACATTTTACTATGCTTATGTTTAGTCTTTCTTTGTAATACTTAACATGATTGGTTTGTGGGTGAAATGCATATCATCATTGGATACCTTTGGAATGATTAGTTTCTATTTTTTCTGGTAAGAAGTGCTGCAAAATTCATAATCGTTTATTTTGCATGTATGGCTGTATGGAGATCAATCTTGATACTTGAGTATATTCTTTATATTTTTTGCAGAAGTTGATCTATTTGAATAAATCTTGTTTTGACTACTGGATTTGCTTTCTATTGTCTTTTTTGGTGTTGGTAGGGGGTAGAGATTAATGATGACTTGTAAATTTATAACTAGCTGGTATATACTGTTGTCCTTAAGGGCTATGAGGTAAGGCCTTTAAGGCAAAATTTCACAGAATCCTGAATTCCATACAGTCAATTTCCCAAGACCACCAAACAAATAGAGCTTTGGGGGGCCTGGGACCCCTATAGACTGAATTTGAGGGGGACAAAGGTATCCCACCCATTGGCCTGGTCCTCTTTAGAGTTCATCAATTGTTTCATTCCTCACCTTAATGAACAAGTCGGAATTAATCAATTTCAGAGTTGGTACTCTGACATATATTACATACAGTATGGCGAGTACTCATTGTAGTGGGCAAATGTCACATAGGGTGGGTACCCCTTGTAGTGGGTAAATGTCACATAGAGTGGGTACCTGGCCTCTTGTGTTTGATAAAAGCCCATTGCACTTCATTCCACACCCCCGTGAACAAGTCTGATTCGGATTTGATCAATATCAAGAGTGGGTACTCCTCGTAGTGGGTAAATGTAACATGGGGTGACTCATTGTAGTACTCACAGGGTGAGTACCTGGTCCTCACTTGTGTTTGACAAAAACCCTTTTCACTTGCTTCATTCCCCACCACCCCCGTGAACAAATCTGGCTTGGAATTTGTCAATGTCAGAGTGAGTACTCACAGCGAGTAATGTTAGGCCTACATACTGTTTGGCAAGTACCCAGCTAGGGCCGTAATTCTCATTTGGAAAGTGTGTGTGAAAGAAAGGGAGGGGGTGGGGGTTAGGCCTCTCATCAAAAAAGTGTGGGGACAGAAGGCAAATGTTACCCAAAATGTACTGATATTTTTTTTTTTTTAAAGTGGTAAAAGACATTTGCCTGGGTACATGTTATATGGTAAGTCAGAAGACAAAAGCTTTTTCTTTTCCGTAAGCCTGAATATTGTTCACTTTAGCACCTCAAACTGCCAAGAAATGTAGTATATATATATATATATATATATATATATATATATATATATATATATATATATATATATATATATATATATATATATATATATATATATATATATATATATATATATATATATATATATATATATATATATATATATATATATATATATATATACTGTGTATATACGATGCGTTACACACAGTTGGTACACCTATTACGTAATCGGGCCAGCTCCACGAGAGTGTCAAAGCGCATGGTGTGAAGGGATTTAATGAGGGTTTTTACGACCTCCGATAAGTGATTTAGGGAGTTTTACGACGGCGGCTACACACATTGCTACGAAGGTTTTACGACCGTAAGAACTCCATATGTAGAACCTCTATGATTTGAGAGAGTCGTGGTGGTCAAATAGTCGGTGAGTTGTAATCCTATTCATAATAATTATCTTTCATCAGTTTAGATTTACATGTGTCAGTATTATGGTGTTTTATTAACAATTTAATGTCATCGTTGATATTCGAGTCGTACTAACGTTATATGTGAATTGCAGTACAATGACCCGTAGGTAACTGACCCTTTTACGATCTATAATTCCTTGAATTTATGGCAAATTCACATTTCTGATCATCGTTAAATTGTATATGATATTCATATTTCAAGTTAACCTGTTCATTTGGAACACGAGTTGTAATGGGGTGGTGAATTGGGTTCCGTTTGTGCGATTATTATGCAAGGTCATGAACGAGTGGTTGATGACTCGTGACTTGTTATGATTAGGTCAAGCCACGCCGTGACTGGTGGCACTATTCAGAAAATGTGTATTCTGGTCTTCCTCAGCTAAAATCAGACACTGGATGATGGTGACATTGCAGAATGTATTACGATGTTAGTATCTTTGTGATTGGACTAGGGGGCGTTTCAGAATATTTCACCATTATTATAGAGGGTAGCATTCATTTCAAATCATTGTTTATATCAATTTGACATGCTTTACAGACAAGTATTTAAGAAGTGTATTTGTGTTTATAGCTTCACAGTGAACCGTGTTGCACAGAACAGGAAATAAAGAAATACAAAAAGCTGTGTAAACGAGTTTTACTTTAAGACCCTCTGTACTCAAAGAATCTACATCAGTTCACGACTCACTATGGACGGAGAAACATGGAAAACATTAGATGAAGCTTCTGGAACATCAGGAAAAGATGGAGATGCGAGTTCCATGGAGACAAGAACAACCAGATTGAGTTCATCCAGCAGTAAACTTAAAGAAGCCAAAGCCAAACAAAGATTAGCTAAATTCAAAAAGGAACAAGCCCAAAGGGAGATGAAAATCAAAACACAACAATTCGAATTGGACCAAAAATTACAAGCTATGCAATTGGACAATGAAATAGAACAAGCTAAAGAAGAAACTGAACTGTGGCAAACGGAGGTAGAAAATGAATCCACTTATCGGCGTCTGGATGCAAATCTTATAAAGCTGCCTGAGGGAGAAGCACCTCAAAGAACAGCGGACTGGTGTTCTACAGTTAAAGGTAAAGAGGCATCCCAAAATGATGTATTCCAGAATGACCCAGCCAAGAATGGTCTATCAAGTAAAGGGCAAAATCGACCTTCAAACAATTCATTTGAATAACCAAAGAATACATCCCAGGAAAGATATATTAACCAACAGTATTCAAGTGACGCTTTCCAAGAATTTTTTTGTTACCAACCCCATCAGAACGATGTATTTCAAGGAAATATGCATCAATCTTATCAAAGGGACACATTCCAAGAGGGAAATATGTATCGACCACATATGCAGGATATGTACCAAAATGAAAATATAGACCAACCGTAAGGATTCCAACTTAGTCCTCTGACCCAAAGCTTTGATCTGCTGTCTGTTGCAATGGGTTTACCAAAGCCTGAGATAGTAAAGTTTTCCGGCGACCCTGTAGAATATTTGAACTTTATTAATAGCTTTGAAGTAAAGATCGCTAGCAAAATCTCAGACAACCGAACGAAGCTGTCACATTTGATTCAGTTCTGCACCGATAGAGCACATGAGGAAATAGAAAACTGCATTCTGTTGGACCCGGACATCGGTTATCAACGTGTACTTAATATACTCCATGAACAGTTTGGTCGCAATTACGTGGTGGCACAACTCACCTCTTGAGAGTTTTGAATATACCTGTTGTGAAAGCAAATGATAACCAAGCCTTGTGGAATCTAGCTCGAGATATGAGGAGATGCCAGATGACTTTATCACAGATGAGGTATACGGCAGACATGCGCAGCACCCACACTTTATTTAAGGTTCAAAATCTGCTGCCCTTTCATATTCAGGGAAAGTGGGCTCAAACTGAGCATTCTTTAATGAAGTCAAACGTGATCTCGACCTTTTCTGATATAACCACATTTGTGGAAGAACAAGCTAAGATTGGGAGCAATGTTTTTGGACAAAATATTGGGAAGTCAGCAACGTATGCAAAGCCTTACAATAAGCAGCGAAATGGCTCCAAAAATGTCAAAATATCATCCTTTGCAACTTACTATGGAGACTCGACAGGTGAAGTCAAGAGGTGCAAGTGCTGCTCGGGAACACACCCACTGGACTCATGCAGCGCCTTTAAACGGAAAACAGTGGAAGAAAGGTTCGAATTCACAGAGAAAGCCGGCGTTTGTTTTAACTGTCTGGAAGACACACACAGCAAGAGGGTATCGATCAAAGCTCAGTTGCAGAGTTTGTAAGAGGAAACACAACACCTTGCTTCACATGGAGAGAAACCAGTTTGGAGGGAGAAGTCAACGAAATGGGGCCGGAACTTCTTTGGATAATAGCAGGGAAGCTGGTAAAGGTCGACAACATGAGAGTGCTCCAGAACAAAAACCCGAGCGAGCGAAATGCCATGTAGTTGTAGCAAGGAGGGAGGTATGTTTGAGATATCTCCCTGTGAAGGCAAAGTACGGTCGAAGAGAGGTGACAACATGGGCCCTTCTTGACGAAGGAAGCAACATTTCACTATGTGCCAACAGGTCAGCAACAGAATTGGGTGTGGAAGGTGACAGAAGAGTATTCTTCCTTACAACGGTCAATAATACCAACACTCAACGTGAAAGAATGGAAGTAAGCTTCTCGGTACAGGGACTCACAGAAGATGAAGAAATCGAGATCAGTAAAGCATGGACTGTTGACAAGTTACCTGTACACGTCGCAGCATACCTGTGCAGGATGATACTGATCAATGGGCACACCTCCAAGGGATCAAGTTTTACAATCCCGAGAGAGCCAATGTGAGAATCCTGATTGGAAGCGACACACCCGAAGCCTTCTGGGTGTATTACCAACGAAGAGGACAAAAGAAGGAACTTTATGCAGTTGGATCACTATTAGGATGGACACATCTGGGACCTACCACAAGGCGGAGGGAGACTTGTAAGACTTCTGCAGAAATCTTCCACGTATCAGCTGACAGCCAACCAAGAAAGCAAAATCGATCATGGAGAACACCATCAAGGAAGTGGAAGGCCATTATCAACTAAGTTTGCCATGGAGGCAATACCCACCAGCCTTGCCAAACAACAAGAAGTTAGCAGAAGTAAGACTTCAACACCTGAAGAAAAAGTTGAACCGAGATCCGACACTTCACTCACAGTATAAGACTGCTGTCAACGAATACATAGAGAAAGGATATGCCGAGGAAGTAGAGAAAGAACTGGAGGAATCAAACTCTGAAACAGTTTGGTACCTACCCCACCACCCTGTGATACATCCAATGAAACCAGGAAAGGTTCGAGTAGTGTTCGATTATGCAGCAAAGTACCAAGGTGTGGCACTCAATGACCACTTACTTCAAGGACCAGATCTCATGAATAAGCTTGTGGGTGTTTTGATGCGCTTCAGACATGGGAGAGTCGCAATTGTTGCAGACATTGAAGGGATGTTTAATCAGGTGAGAGTGCCTCCATTTATTGCAAAGGCCTTGAGATTCCTGTGGTGGCCAAATGGAGATTTGGACAACAAACAACGAACATATGAAATGAAGGTTCATCTACTTGGCGCAACCTCTTCCCCCAGCTGCGCTTGCTTTGCACTGCAAAAGACAGTCGAAGAAAACAAGGAAGACTTCGAAGCTGATGTTGGACGAACTGTACTAGATAACTTTTATGTCGACGACTGTTTGAAGTCGGTTCCTACAGCAGAAGAAGCTCTGCGGTTGATTCCCCAACTACGTGAACTGCTAAAAAGAGGTGGATTTAGACTAACCAAGTAGTTGTGCAACGAGAAAATGGTGCTTCACGCCATTCCACCAGCAGAGAGAGCCTCATCTCTTGTTGACCTAGATTTGGAACAACTGCCAATTGAAAGGACCCTTGGAGTTTTATGGGATGTCAACAAATATAGATTCAGCTTCAGAGCAACTCATAAGGAGGTACAGCCAACAAGAAGAGGAATTCTTTCTGCTACAAGTTTCCTCTATGATCCTTTGGGGTTTGCGGCACCATTCATCTTACAAGCCAAGATCCTACTGCAAGACTTATGTGCTTAAGGTACAGGATGGGGTGAGCCTGTTGGTCAAGAGGAATTACAGAGATGGAATGACTGGCTTGACGATACTTCTGTGCTGATATTGGTCGAAATCGACAGGTGCTACAAACCAACGGACTACAAAGAAGTCAGGCACGACCTTCACTTATTCAGTGATGCGTCAGAGTAGGCGTATGCAGCTTGTGCGTATTTAAGAACAATCAACGAGGATGGAAGAACCCATTGTGCTCTTGTCATGGACAAAGCAAGACTGAGTCCTCTGAAGAGAATGACAATCCGAAGGTTGGAGTTGTCAGCTGCTGTTCTTGCCACAAAAGTTAGCAGTATCATCAAGGATGAATTACGATTAAAAGTCCAAACCGTCACCCACTGGACAAAATCCACATCAGTTCTGAGGTATGTGAACAACGAAAGCAGGAGATTTCGCACCTTCGTGGCAAACAGAGCTGCGGAGAGACATGAGGTCAGTGAGCCAAGTCAAAGAAGATATGTAGACACTGGACGGAACCCTGCTGATGATGGGCCCCCGAGGTGTCAAGGCTGAAAATTTGTCACGATGGATCAACGGCCCAGAATTTCTTCGTAAAGTTGCTTACTTCTGAAAAAGATGGTTAAATTCTCCTGGAAGAGAAGAAAGTGGATTCAGAAAGGAAGAAAGCACAAGTCTTTGCTACATCGGTTGAGGACTTTATCAATGCACTTCTAACACAATACTCATCACGGAATCGCATAAGACGCGGGGTCGGGTGGATACTGATATTCAAAGCTTTCCTGAAAGCCAAGGTAAAGGGATGCAACGGCTTTCAGAGGAACGACCTCACAGCAAGTGAACTCCAGTTTGCAGAAAGAGAGATAATGCGATACGTCCAAAGAACATCGCCTCCAGGTTGAGACTGTACCAAAGTGGGGAAGAACACCTCAAACCCCGGAATAAAGAAACTATGTCTAGTCGAAATCAACGGACTTTGGCGTGTCGGTGGGAGACTGAATAGGGCTCCAATGCCAGAAAAGAAGAAACACCCTGTCATTTTGCCAAACGAACACCATGTGACCAAGTTATCAATCACTCACTACCATCAAGTTGTAGGACACTCAGGAGCAGGGATGACATGGACAGCCCTCAAAGAAAATTATTGGATAATCAAGGGTGGAGCGGCTGTGCTTAAAGATATAGGAAATTGCCTGCTTTGTAAGAGAAGGAATGCACGTCATGGTCAACGATTAATGGCTGATTTGCCCAATGAACGCGTTAGTCAGACAAACCTCCTTTTTCCTTCACAGGGATTGATTACTTTGGGCCTTTCTCAAGCAGGGACGCAGTCAAGTCAAGAGATATGGATACATATATACGTGTATGGCAAGTAGAGCAGTGCACCTAGAGCTGCTACATTCTTTAGATACAAATTCATCATTCATACATGCACTGAGGCGATTTATCAATAGGAGAGGATTCCCGGAGAAGATCTTTAGTGACAGCAGATCAAACTTAAGGGAGCTTACAAGGAGCTGAAGGACAGTCTGTCTCAACTGAATTCAACCAAAGTACAACGTTTCCTTGCGCAAAGAGGCATTGAGTGGAGATTCAACCCACCTACAGCAAGCCACATGGGCGGAGTATGGGAGCGTATAATTTGTTCCGTTCGTAAGATCTTGGGTAGTTTACTACGTCAACAGACAGTGACGGATGAGTCGTTGACAACATTGGCGACTGAAGTTGAGGCCATCTTGAATTCGAGACCGCTAACCCAGTTAAGTATGGACCCAAAGGACGATCAATCATTGACGCCAAATCATCTGCTTCTTCTCCGAAGCAATCCATGTTTACTCCCTGGAACATTTGGAACAGAAGACAGCTACAACCACAGACGTTGGCGACATGTTCAGTACTTAGCTGACCAATTTTGGAGAAGATGGGCCAAAGAGTACATGCCACTCTTACAAACCGGACAAAGGTGGACAAAACCTAAAAGAAATTTTGCTATCAATGACCTGGTACTCGTAATGGACGATAGCATGTCACGTGGTCAGTGGCCATTGGTTTGCGTTGTGACCACATATTCCGACAGACAAGGATATGTCAGAACCGTAGAAGTTAAAGTTGGTCTAAAGTTTTACAAGAGACCAATCTCGAAGCTTTGTTTGCTCGAGGCAGCTGAGAATGTAGTGAAGTCCTATATTTGATTAGTTACAGTCTTCTTGTGAAGACATTGTGTACACAGTGTAGATTAGTTGTATCATTTAAGTTTATGGGTGTTTGGAGTTATACGAGAGTTGTGAAGTTAGCACTAAGATATCAGCGACGTTGTAGTTGCGCTGGTTATATCCTAAGTTGTTTATGTCATTGGTTTTGGAAGGTAGATGCCGCCACTCTTTGGTAGTTAAAAAAAATAGTGCTTTAGGGTGACTAATTTGGGGCCGGTATGTTACGGCATTTTGTAATGTAATAGCGCCATCCCTTTTACAGTCGAAAAATCTCAAAGAATAATTAAGTCTGAATGAAGAATGCTTTTAAGAAAGTAACAAGTTTTGCTTAATTTGAGAGAGTCGTGGTGGTCAAATAGTCGGTGAGTTGTAATCCTATTCATAATAATTATCTTTCATCAGTTTAAATTTACATGTGTCAGTATTATGGTGTTTTATCAACAATTTAATGTCATCGTTGATATTCGAGTCGTATTAACGTTATATGTGAATTGCAGTAAAATGACCCGTAGGTAACTGACCCTTTTACGATCTATAATTCCTTGAATTTATGGCAAATTCACATTTCTGATCATCGTTAAATTGTATATGATATTCATATTTCAAGTTAACCTGTTTATTTGGAACACGAGTTGTAATGGGGTGGTGAATTGGGTTCCGTTTGTGCGATTATCATGGAAGGTCATGAACGAGTGATTGACGACTCGTGACTCGTTATGATTAGGTCAAGCCACGCCGTGATTGGTGGCGCTATTCAGAAAATGTGTATTCTGGTCTGTCCCCGGCTAAAATTAGACACTGGATGATGGCGACATTGCAGAATGTATTACGATGTTAGTATCTTTGTGATTGGAACGAAGGAGACGTTTCAGAATATTTCACCATTATGATAGAGGGTAGCATTCATTTCACATCATTGTTCATATTAATTTAACATGCTTTACAGACAAGTATTTAAGAAGTGTATTCGTGTTTATATCTTCACAGTGAACCGTGTTGCACAGAACAGGAAATAAAAATACAAGAAGCTGTGTAAACGAGTTTTACTTTAAGACCCTCTGTAGTCAAAGAATCTACACCCCGTAATATGCTTTTCACCGTTAAATCTTCACGTCGCTATCATTTGTTCTTAATGTCTTCACTTCAACCTCTTTCCTTTTGTCTGTCTGCATCTGATTGAAGTCTAAATGAAACCTAATTATTTGTCATTCGTGGGGTGTCCAATTAATGAACTTCATTATATTCATTACAATCATCATTAAGTTACAAATGATATGCATGCTGCTGCTTCTTTTCAACCATAGACAAATATGATACTGTAATTGGAGGATGCAATGTCTTAAGCCCTGTCAAGGGAATCCAGGGTTTTGACATAATATGTCTGGCCCTTGACATTATTAGTTCATGAAGCCAAAACAAAAAATCTATTAATGAACTGACATAATTGTTCTATGCACCCATGATGTGTCTGCTGATTTATTCCTGTTTATTTATGCCAATGTAATTGAGCATCTACATACTCTTATGT
>JAIGNY010001459.1:2802500-2870808 GCA_020152595.1 Chiridota heheva | reverse complement strand
TCTGTATTAAAGTGTGTTTAAATAAATGTTTGTACACCTGTATATATCTGTACTCTGTATTAAAGTGTGTTTGAATAAATGTTTGTACACCTGTATATATCTGTACTCTATATTAAAGTGTGTTGAAATAAATGTTTGTATACCTGTATATATCTGTACTCTGTGTTAAAGTGTGCTTGAATAAATGTATGTATACCTGTATATAAATGTACTCTGTATTAAAGTGTGCTTGAATACATGTTTGTATACCTGTTTATATCTGTACTCTGTATTAAAGTGTGTTTGAATAAATGTTTGTATACCTGTTTATATCTGTACTCTGTGTTAAAGTGTGTTTGAATAAATGTTTGTATACCTGTATATATCTGTACTCTGTGTTAAAGTGTGTTTGAATAAATGTTTGTATACCTGTATATATCTGTACTCTGTGTTAAAGTGTGCTTGAATAAATGTATGTATACCTGTATATAAATGTACTCTGTATTAAAGTGTGCTTGAATACATGTTTGTATACCTGTTTATATCTGTTTGTTTGTTTGTTTGTTTGATGAGGTCTTAACGGCACCACGACAACGAAGGTCAAATTGTGCCTGAGAGGTCAGATCATTTTAGAGGTAGTAAGGAAAGAGACCAGGGAAGAATGAGAGAAATTCAAGAACAAAAGCCAGAAAGCTGTGATCGAGAGGAGGTGCATGGGTAAAACTAAAAACAGAGTAGAGGGGGTGGAAGAGGAGGATTAAATATGATTGTAGAGGATGCATGCTGGAGGAAGGAGACTATTTTAACTGGAGGATTTTTGGAAGAACTCAGCAATTGAGTTGTGGGGAGCGAGAAGCTCTGGGAAGGTCGTACAGGGGGCAAGCAAGGAGAACGTGATGGATTGTAAGGATGCAGTGGCAATTGTTACAGAGGGGTTGGGGAACCAATAAGGAGGTGGGAGTGAGTGAGGTGGGTGTGACCAATTCTAAGACGGGTAATATGAACGTTGTCGATACGAAAGGTTGTTAATGGTGGATTTGATCGATTGTGGGCTGGATAACATGGAGTTTGTTATCAATTTGGAAGTTCCATAAGGTTTGCCAGCGGTCACGAACAAGAGAAGCGATAAGCGATTTGATGTCAGAGAGGGTTTTGGGAAAAGGGGAAGGGAGGAGGTTAAGGGCAAGCTTAGCGGCTGTATCAGCCCTGTCATTGCCAGGGATGCCAACATGGCTGGGTATCCAGAAGAAAAGAACACTTTTCCTGCAGAGGGTGGGAGAAAGAGTTTCGGAGGAGGAGGTGGCAGGTGAGGTTATCCCATTTAAGATTGAGTAATGAAGTAAGAACAGCCTTTGAGTCAGAGAAAATGGCAAAGTGACTAAGAGGAGAGTACTCAATAAAGTTGAGGGCGAGGAGAATGGCCTTAGCCTCGGCTGAAAAGATGGATGAGTGGTCAGGAAGTCTGCTACTGAGGGTGATGTCTTGGATGATGGCAGCAGCAGCTGTCTTGTTGCCTTCCTTGGAGCCATCAGTATAGATGGAGGTGTAATTTGAGAGTTGGTCTTTGATTTGGTTGTGAGATTGATGAAGAGATTAGGGTGAGTTTGAGATTTGTTATAAGTGGAGAGGTCTAGGTGGACAGAAGGAAGAGGGGTGGCCCAAGGCGGAAAAGTGGGCCAGGAATAGGTGCCGAGAGTGGCGGGGTTGATGCCAAGTTGAAAGAGGTCTGATTTAATGCGTAAGCTGAAGGGGGGCGATAGGGTTTTAGTCCTATCAAAGAGGGAGGAGAAATTGGGGTACCTAATGAGGTTGTAAACAGGGTTCTGGGTGTTGGTGAGGACTCTAAAAGCATAGGAGAGGCTAAGCTTTTTACATCTAAGAAGAAAGGGGGGTTCGTTGGCTTCAACATGAAGGCTAGTGATTGGGAGGTCCTGTAGGCTCCCTAGACAAAGCCTGAGGGCTTCATTTTTGGATGGTGTTAATGTGGTTGAGGTATGAGTTGTGAGCGACACAGTAAACAATATTGCCATAGTCAAGCTTGGCACGAATGGTGAGCCTGAAAATTTTGAGGAGAGCATAGCGGTTCGCTCCCAAGTAGTGTTGGAGAGCAGTCGGAGGAGGTTGAGGGAGCTATTGCATTTTAGTTTCAGGTTGGTGATGTGTGGCTTGTAGGTGAGCTTGGGGTCTAGAGTTAGACCAAGGAACTTTGTGTTTTCAACTTTAGGGATGCGATTCCCATTGAGCACAAAGTTCAAGTTGGGGTGGAGGTTGTTGAAATGACAAAAGTGCATGCAGACTGTCTTGTCTTTGGAGAATCTAAAACCGTTATTGTTGCTCCAGACTTGCAGCTGATTGAGGCTGGTTTGAAGCCTATTTTCAACAATAGGAAAGCTAGGGAGGAGTAGAAGATGGTGAAGTCATCCACGTAGAGGGTACGTTTGATGCTGGGGCCAAGGTCATTCCCGATGTCATTAATGCTCAGGTTGAAGAGAGTGGGGAGAGGATGCTGCCTTGGGGACGCCCTCTTCTTGGGGTGCGGCTTGGAGAGGGTGTGGCCAATACGAACTTGGAACTGCCTGGGTGAGAGGAAGTTTTGAATAAAGATGGGGAGGTGGCCTCTGAGGCCAATGGTGTGAAGTTTCCGGGTAATGCCGTATTTCCAAGTAGTGTCGAAAGCTTTCTCGAGGTCAAAAAATATGGCAATGAGGTGTTCCTTTTTTGTAAAGGATTCCCGGATAGCGGTGTCGAGCGTAATTAACTGGTCTAGGGTATTGCGACGTTTTGGAAGCCGCTTTGGTGAGGAGAGAGGATTCTGTTGGTCTCGAGGAACCAGTTTAGTCTCTGATTAATGATCTTTTCCATAATTTTACAGAGACAGCAAGTAAGGGCGATGGGTCGGTAGCTGGTGGGGACGGTGCCATCCTTCCCCGGTTTAAGGACGGGGATGACAATAGCTGTCCTCCAGATAGGGGGAAAGGAGTGTGAGGACCAAATGTGGTTGAAGATGGTGAGTAGGGTAGTGGTGGCTTTGATGGGGAGGTGTTTCAGAAACTGATAGGGGATGTTATCTGGGCCCTTGGAGGTGCAGCCAGCGTCGCTGATGGCTTGGTTTAATTCAGAAAGAGTGAGAGGGGTGTTGTAGCTTTCGGAGTTGTCAGAGGGAAAAGTGATTCTCCGGGCTTCATCACAAGCTTTTTTGATTTTGAAAGCATTGGAGTAGTTGGTCGAGGCCGAGATGTTGCTGAAAGAGGCGGCGAGGTGGTCAACGATGTCTTTTTTTATGGTGAGAAGGTCTCCATTCCAAGAGAGATGGGAGATGGAAGATTTGCCTACTCTGCCGTGGAAGCTGTTAACCATTCTCCAAATCTTCTTAGTGGGGTGTTGGTGGTGAGAGAAGAGATAAAGTTGTTCCAAGTGTTGGTTTTACTGTCCTTGATAGTGCGTCTGGCCTTGGCACGGCTGATGCGAAAGAGGTTAAGGTTATGGGTGGTCGGGTTAGTTTTAAAGTTCTGAGGGCTCTTTTCCTGTTCTTGATGGCGGTTTTGCAGTCATCTGAGAACCAGGGGTTGGGGGATGATTTGGGGTTTGGAGGTTTTGGGAATTGAGCAGGTGGCGATGTTGATAAGATATTACTGAAGTTAGACATGGGATCCTCATCCTCGAGAAGATGGGGGAGAGGTGTGAGTCACAGAGGTTTCAAAAAGGGACCAGTCAGCCTTGTCGAGGTTCCAGTTGGGGGTGTGCTCAGTGGGGATTTGAAGATTGGAGTGTATAAGAAGAGGGTAATGATCACTACCACAGAGGTCAGCAGTGACTCTCCAACTAAAGTCAGGGAGGAGGTTAGGGGAACAGATAGACAGGTCAATACAGGTGAGAGAGCCTGTGGCAGGATGAAGGTAGGTCGGGAGTTAGTGTTCAGTAAGGACAGGCTGTGCTGACGGAGAGCGTTTTCGATGAACTTGCCTCTAGGGGTGGTGGTATTAGAGCCCCACAGAGGGTTGTGAGCGTTGAAGTCACCAAGAAGGATGAAGGGGGTGGGAAGCTGAGAGATGAGGTTGTTAAGGCTGGTTGGTTGAATGTTGGTGTTGGGAGGAGATAGATATTGCAGAGAGTGAAAGTTTTGTGGAGGGAGATAGAAATACAGATGGCCTGAAGGTCGGTGTGCACACCTAACAGGGCTGTGTGGGATATCGTGTCTAACGAGAATGGAGACGCCACCACAGGCCCTGTCAGCATCCACTTGATGTTTGTGATAGCAAGCAAAGTTGTTAAGGAGTAATGGTCCGTGGTTTTCAAGAAAGTTTCTTGTAGGCAGAAGACGACCGGGTTGAAGGTGGAGGCCAGAAGGTCGATTTCTTCAGAATTGGCCTTAAGGCTCTAATGTTCCATTGTATGATGTTGTGGGTGTTATTGTAATTGATTGTGGTGTATGCCATAAAGGAGGCGGGGGTTATCTGGAGGAAGATCTGCTGGGTCTGAGTTCGCTTTTTTTTCTTTGGATTTGTTTCTTTGGGAGCGATTGTTTTTGAAAATTGGGCGAGAAGTATGATCGATGTGTTCGTAATCGAACAATCCATACTCTCTTCAGTGTGGGTTTGGGAGGTGGGTTGTTTGTTGATTGGTTGTTTGTTGATAGGTTGTTTGTTGATTGGTTGTTTTTTGGTTGGTTGTTTGCTGGTTGATTTGTTGGTTTGTTGGTTGTTTGCTTGGCTGGTTTTAGCTTGATGTATGAAGGTATTAGTGGAGTTGGTGTAGGGCGGTAGGGGCTTTAGAGTAGGAAGGGGGTTGAGGAGAGAAGTGGTGGTGGAGGTGGTGTGGGTATTGGGTGTGATTGGGTTGTTGGAAATGGTGATGGGCTTAGGACTAGGTAAGAAGAGCCAGGTGAGGTCGGTTTGGGCATGGGAGTTAGTTTTTGTTGTGTTAGTTGTGTTTGGGGGCGGAATTAGAGTTACAGGAGACTACGTTTGAGTAGGAAGGCTTGGAGTTAAGGGAAGCGAGGAATTGTTTCCTGGCCTCAGGGTAGGTTATGTTGGGGTTAAGGGTTTTAAGTTTTGTTATTTGTTTTTCCTGAAGCCAGGTGGGACAGTCTTTCGAGAAGGAGGGATGGTTTGCTGAGTGTTTACCGTCACAATTTGTGCAGAGTGGGGGTTGGTGCAGGAGGTGTTGTCATGGTCCGGGCTCAGTTACCACAGCGCTTGGCTGTGGCAGGAGTTCTTCCCGTGGCCATACCTCTGACAATTGTAGCAACGTAAAGGGTTAGGAATATAAGGGGCGACCTGGATTCTCAGGTAGCCGGCAATGATGTGGGAGGAGAGTTGGAGTTGCGAAAGTGAGAAATATGGTGTTGGTGGGAGTTTCGGCTCCGTCTCTCTTTAGAACGAGACGACGGGCTTGGTTACATGTTGGTTAGCTAGTTCTTCTTGGAGGTCGTCATCGGTCATGTACGCAAGATCGCTGGTGCGTATGCGCCTTTGCTGGAGTTTAGGGAACGATGGGGGTGACTGTGATGTCGATACCAGAATTGGATAGGGTTTTGGTGGAAAGGAGGGTGGTGGCTTGTGTGTCCCTGGTGCAGTGCACCAGAGATCACCGATCTAAGGGTAGAGACTTTGGGAGGGTACCGACAAGGCCAAAGAGGGCTTTATGGATGAGGAAAGGAGAAACTTTTAAAGCTTTCCTGCTTGTTGGTGGCATGGATTATAAGGATTTTTGGGATTGGGGTTGCAGAATGGTCAATGATGGTAGCAGGTGGGTCACGGGGAGGGGAGGGGGGGTCAAGGTCAAGGTCACTGCATAGGCGCTTTGTCATTATGAAAGAAAAAACCAAGGGCCGAGAGACCCGAGGCAGCTAGAAAAAAAATCGCGGAACCACTATATGGGGACCGCTGTATTAGTAACGAAGGGCGTGAAAAGTCGGGACAAATGTTTAAATAAATGTTTGTATACCTGTATATATCTGTACTTTGTATTAAAGTGTGTTTGAATAAATGTTTGTATACCTGTTTATATCTGTACTCTGTACTATTTGTATAACTGTATATATCTGTACTCTGTATTAAAGTGTGTTTAAATAAATGTTTGTCTGTACTCTGTACTATTTGTATACCTGTATATATCTGTACTCTGTAATAAAGTGTTTTTGAATAAATGTTTGTATACCTGTATATATCTGTACTCTGTGTTAAAGTGTGTTTGAATAAATGTTTGTATACCTGTATATATCTGTACTCTGTGTTAAAGTGTGTTTGAATAAATGTTTGTATACCTGTATATATCTGTACTCTGTATTAAAGTGTGCTTGAATAAATGTTTGCATACCTGTATATATCTGTACTCTGTACTATTTGTATACCTGTATATATCTGTACTCTGTATTAAAGTGTGTTTAAATAAATGTTTGTACACCTGTATATATCTGTACTCTGTGTTAAAGTGTGTTTGAATAAATGTTTGTATACCTGTATATATCTGTACTCTGTATTAAAGTGTGCTTGAATAAATGTTTGCATACCTGTATATATCTGTACTCTGTACTATTTGTATACCTGTATATATCTGTACTCTGTATTAAAGTGTGTTTGAATAAATGTTTGTATACCTGTATATATCTGTACTCTGTGTTAAAGTATGTTTAAATAAATGTTTGTATACCTGTATATATCTGTACTTTGTATTAAAGTGTGCTAGAATAAATGTTTGTATACCTGTATATATCTGTACTCTGTACTATTTGTATACCTGTATATATCTGTACACTGTATTAAAGTATGTTTGAATAAATGTTTGTATACCTGTATATATCTGTACTCTGTATTAAAGTGTGTGTTTAAATAATTTTTTGTATACCTGTATATATTTGTACTCTGTATTAAAGTGTGTTAAAATAAATGTTTGTATACCTGTATATATCTGTACTTTGTGTTAAAGTGTGCTTGAATAAATGTTTGTATACCTGTATATATCTGTACTCTGTATTAAAGTGTGTGTTTAAATAATTTTTTGTATACCTGTATATATTTGTACTCTGTATTAAAGTGTGTTAAAATAAATGTTTGTATACCTGTATATATCTGTACTTTGTGTTAAAGTGTGCTTGAATAAATGTTTGTATACCTGTATATATCTGTACTTTGTATTAAAGTGTGTTTGAATCAATATTTGTATACCTGTATATATCTGTACTCTGTATTAAAGTGTGTTTGAATAAATGTTTGTATACCTGTATATATCTGTACTCTGTATTAAAGTGTGTGTTTAAATAATTTTTTGTATACCTGTATATATTTGTACTCTGTATTAAAGTGTGTTAAAATAAATGTTTGTATACCTGTATATATCTGTACTTTGTGTTAAAGTGTGTTGAATAAATGTTTGTATACCTGTATATATCTGTACTTTGTATTAAAGTGTGTTTGAATCAATATTTGTATACCTGTATATATCTGTACTCTGTATTAAAGTGTGCTTGAATAAATGTTTGTATACCTGTATATATCTGTACTCTGTATTAAAGTGTGTGTTTAAATAATTTTTGTATACCTGTATATATTTGTACTCTGTATTAAAGTGTGTTAAAATAAATGTTTGTATACCTGTATATATCTGTACTTTGTGTTAAAGTGTGCTTGAATAAATGTTTGTATACCTGTATATATCTGTACTTTGTATTAAAGTGTGTTTGAATCAATATTTGTATACCTGTATATATCTGTACTCTGTATTAAAGTGTGCTTGAATAAATGTTTGTATACCTGTATATATCTGTACTCTGTATTAAAGTGTGCTTGAATAAATATTTGTATACCTGTATATATCTGTACTTTGTATTAAAGTGTGTTTGAATCAATATTTGTATACCTGTATATATCTGTACTCTGTATTAAAGTGTGCTTGAATAAATGTTTGTATACCTGTATATATCTGTACTCTGTATTAAAGTGTGTGTTTAAATAATTTTTGTATACCTGTATATATTTGTACTCTGTATTAAAGTGTGTTAAAATAAATGTTTGTATACCTGTATATATCTGTACTTTGTGTTAAAGTGTGCTTGAATAAATGTTTGTATACCTGTATATATCTGTACTTTGTATTAAAGTGTGTTTGAATCAATATTTGTATACCTGTATATATCTGTACTCTGTATTAAAGTGTGCTTGAATAAATGTTTGTATACCTGTATATATCTGTACTTTGTATTAAAGTGTGTTTGAATCAATATTTGTATACCTGTATATATCTGTACTCTGTATTAAAGTGTGTTTGAATAAATGTTTGTATACCTGTATATATCTGTACTTTGTATTAAAGTGTGTTTGAATCAATATTTGTATACCTGTATATATCTGTACTCTGTATTAAAGTGTGCTTGAATAAATGTTTGTATACCTGTACATATCTGTACTCTGTATTAAAGTGTGTTTGAATAAATATTTGCATACCCGTATATATCTGTACTCTGTGTTAAAGTGTGTTTGAATAAATGTTTGTATACCTGTTTATATCTGTACTCTGTACTATTTGTATACCTGTATATATCTGTACTCTGTATTAAAGTGTGCTTGAATAAATGTTTGTATACCTGTATATATCTGTACTCTGTATTAAAGTGTGCTTGAATAAATGTTTGTATACCTGTATATATCTGTACTCTGTGTTAAAGTGTGCTTGAATAAATGTTTGAATCAATCAATATAAAGTGCAAAATGCATTATGCACTACAAAAAAAGGTCAACGACATCCTTGATTTTAGGAATGATGTAAATTGAAATATATTATTAATAAGAATAGGCATTTATGCCATTGTTTTAGGCACTAAATTCATTGAAAAAGCAGTACAGTGCATTGTGGGAACATGAACACCATGTTCGGGAAAGTGTTGTCACCATCACACTATTATTTCCATCAGTGATATTATTCCTCAAAAGATATGTGCATTGTGATCCTTTGCAGTTTCATACTGTTTTACTTGTATTAAATGATTACTGTGTGCAATAGAGATAAAATACATCCACAATATATTATTCTTGCTTGAAGGGCAAAAATCAAAACTAATTTCAGTCAATGTAACACCCATCACATGTAATGTAACACCCGTCATAACAATTATTTTAGTGCCAAAGTCTTACAGATTGTTGAATTCCCTAGCTTTATAATGTTTTATTAGAATGAAGTTCCAACTTATATTTCATGATTAAAAGTTGCTAATTGCTCTTTTAGCTTCACAGAGTTTTACATGTATTCATCATATTTGAAAAATCTGCGTCATTTTTCATGTCACACCCATAACGCATGTTTGCTCGCCTCAGTCTCAATTGTTGTAGCATTTGTCTGATCCTGCGGGATTAAGTAGAAGCTTATATGGTATACCTAGGGATGGTACTGCATTGGGATAATAAGAGTAAGCCTATATGGTATACCTAGGCATGGTACTGCATTGGGATAATAAGAGTTACAATTTGAAATAAATTATTCTGAAGTTCAGAAATTGTCTCTGAATCATAACACCGGACCTGTCATACGGAATTGACCATAAGATAAAGTTGCTTGATCACTGACCTAATTTATTCAAGGTTCACTAACAAAGCTAGCTGTCAGTTCATTCTTAAGACCATTTAAAATTGATTTTAGCCGAACGTGATTACTTCAAGGTACATTGAACAATCAACTGCTGGGGAATTTCCATGTGTATTACCTTCACGTACATGATACCATCGTATGTATTACCTCCATGTACATGACACCATCATGTGTATTACCTTCATGTACATGATACTATCATGTGTATTACCTTCATGTGTATTACCTTCACGTACATCATAGTACATGCATTACCTTCACGTATAACGTACATGACACTATCATGTGTATTACCTTCAAGTAAAATGTACATGATACTATCATGTGTGATACCACACGTACAACGTACATGATACTATCATGTGTATTACCCCACGTAAAACGTACATGATAGTATCATCTTACCTTTTTGTACAACGTACATGATAGTATCATGTGTATTACCTTCACATACATCATACTATGTGTATTACCTTCACGTATAACATACATGATACTATCATGTGTACTACCTTCATGTACATGATACTATCATGTGTATTACCTTCCATACATCATACTATGTGTATTACCTTCACATATAACGTACATGATAGTATCATGTGTATTACCTTCACGCACATCATACTATGTGTATTACCTTCACATATAACGTACATGATAGTATCATGTGTATTACCTTCACGTACATCATACTATGTGTATTACCTTTACGTATAAAGTACATGACACTATTATGTGTATTACCTTCATGTACATGACACTATCATGTGTATTACCTTCACGTTATAACGTACATGATACTACCATGTGTATTACCTTTAAGTATAATGTACATGATACTATCATGTGTATTACCTTCACGTACATCATACTATGTGTATTACTTTCACGTATAAAATACATAATAGTATCATGTGCATTACCTTCACATACATCATACTATGTGTATTACCTTCATGTTTAACGTACATGATAGTATTACGTGTATTACCTTCACGTACATCATACTATGTGTATTACCTTCACATATAACGTACATGATAGTATCATGTGTATTACCTTCACGTACATCATACTATGTGTATTACCTTTATGTATAACATACATGACACTATTATGTGTATTACCTTCATGTACATGACACTATCATGTGTATTACCTTTACGTATAACGTACATGATACTATCATATGTTTTACCTTTTAAGTATAATATACATGACACTATCATGTGTATTACCTTCACGTATAATGTACATGATACTATCATGTGTATTACCTTCACGTATAACGTACATGATACTATCATGTGCATTACCTTCAAGTATAGCGTAAATGACCCTATCATGTGTATTACCTTCAGGTATAACGTACATGACACTATCATGTGTATTCCTTCACGTACATGATTGGTGTATGAAAGCATTTTCTTTATACACTTGACCACATTCAAAAAATTGTTGCTCCAAATCATTTACATTGCCCCAAATTTGTTCAGATTGAATCAAAAAGTTATTCACACAATACATCTTCATTTTGATATCAATGTTATAAGTGCCTGGACAACTACAATATTGCTATCTTCTGTACAAAGCCTTTCAGACTCAGAACCTTAAGCAGGTCAACAACATCACAACAAGTTCATATTCCATAGATACCACTCGTCTGGTTTCCGCAGTCTCATAACACTCATTGTCTTGCAGCAATAAAAGAATTTGAATCTTATTTGACAAAATCAAGTGTGTGTTCCCACTTGTGTATGATCTAACAATGATATGACCCACTGCAGGCGGTCAGATCCGCTCGTTTTTGTACTGTGAGAATGCTCACCGGATCAGCTGATTGCAGTCACTTGATCTTGGTTCTGCATGTAGCTGAGGGTAGGATCATGATCCACCACAAGCGATCTGATCCACCAATGAGATTCTCAAAAAAATGTCTGTGAACGCAGATTAGTGTCCCGCGATCATTTAGTTAGGCAATATCGTATTATAACTTGTTTATTTCGTGCAAACATTCAGCCTGCTAGGTTACCCACCTTTGGACTGGGGGCTCATTCTTGCTCAAGATCAGTGAGTACACATGACATTGGTGGTTTTTCTACAATGGTCAAGCCGCTTTATCATCAGGGATCATGATAAGTGAAAACATGGCTAAACTTTGAGCTATTCAATCAGGAAATGCAATCCAATGGCCTGATAGGCTAAAGTATGAACCACGTTGGAATGACAAAGCAGAAGGTAACCATGATTTAAGTGGACAACCTCTGATTTGAACCGTAACACAAAGTCAATATTATGATCCTATGTTGGTCTTCACTATCTTTAAATTATGAGTACTTTTTTGATGGACTATTATTTGATATTAGCGCTAGCAACACCAATTACATTGCTGTATTATTTGATATCAGCGCTAGCGACACCGATTACATTGATGTATTATTTGATATCAGCGCTAGCGACACCAATTACATTGCTTTACGCTTAATCTATAAAGTAGTTCCTAAGAGAGCATTGCTTGTAGGAAAAAAAGAAACATTCTTTGCCATCAAGAGCTAAATGAAACATCAAAAATTCATTTCACTTGACTTATGACAGCACTGGCAAAAAGAAAGTAAGTTTGCTGTTTTAACCTTTTTATTTCTTCTCTTAGTCAATACTAGCAAACTATACTTGCAGCATCTCTAGACCTTTATACTAGGGGTGGGTTGGGAGTGACAGAGCCATGGCTTGGCTGGTAGAGGTAAGGGTTCTGCACTATCATATATCAGAAATGTCAAAGGTCATTGTTGGATCCCCAATATTTAGATGCTGGCTATGCCACTGCTCAAGGGCCCTAAGTAAGATCTAGGCTTGGAAACCCCTGAGAAATGATACTACGAACTGGTGGTTCTGAAGGGAAACTCCCACTTGCCCCTGAAGGGAAATTCCTACTGGCCCTTGAAGGGAAAATCCCACTGGCCCCTGAAGGGAAATCCCAATGAACCCTGAAGGGAAATTGCCACTGGCCACTGAAAGGAAATCCCCACCAACCCCTTAAACACATAGGTAAGCCTTTTAAAGGACATTTTTCAATGATTGAAAAATGGTCAAGTACATTTGCTTCCAAAACAATTGCCGATTTGTTTATCAATATTAGTGTATAGTGTACCATTGTATATCAACCAATCATATCTAGTGTACCATTGTATATCAACCAATCATATCTAGTGTACCACTGTATATCAGCCAATCATATCTAGTGTACCATTGTATATCAGCCAATCATATCTAGTGTAATATCAACCAATCATATCTAGTGTACCATTGTATATCAACCAATCATATCTAGTGTACCATTGTATATCAACCAATCATATCTACTTATCTCCACGTTAAAGACCATAAAAGACCTTGAAAAACAAAAAAGTTCCCTTACCTGGATTCAGCAGCAGGATGAGCTTGAGTAAAACATACTCCTGTCTGTCTGTCTCCAGCCATCTGTACTGGTCAGCGAGGTCCTTCATCCGTCTTGATAGGTCAAGAAGTGCCAGAGACTGCAGTTTCTCATCCAGAGGGAACGACTGTCCATCTGAGAGTTGGATGATTCCATTCTCATGTGTGAAATAAAAGCAGTAGGAGATAGCTAGGAGATGAAGCCATGAGTTCTTGACCAGAATCACCTTATCGTTTGTCTGTTCAAAGGAAGGGGGAAAGAGGTTGTGATAGGTATAATATCATGCTCTTTGAACAGCAAATCATGGCCAAGGCCACATAGGGCTGGAGATATTATATTACACCAAAATAACTTAAACACGACAACGACACATGAACACACAATTACAATGACGGGGTCGTCGCCTGCGTATTCGGTTATGATAGTAACAATGCTATCACAAAACGCTTAATACGACCTGGACAAGAACACAGGTACGACGTACGGACAGACATAACATCGACAACCAAGTCAATGTCCACGGCCTTTAATAACCAGCTGTGCTACACTGGCGGGTCTACCCAACCCAGGCTTAAACCCAGGGCCTCGTGGTCTGTAGACAGGTACAGTATGATAACCGCTACACCACAGTAGGTAGATAAATAACTTACAGGACCAAATGGTGTATTTATAGAAAAGGTAAAAACATGACGTGTAAAGTGACAGCAAGTGTAAGTAGTAGTGAAGGATTAATGAGTTGAACAGCAGGAGAGAATTCAATTTCCTGAATTTAGGAGGGATGTACGTTTTTCTGTTTTTAATTTGTAATTTTGATTAAGATTTGAATAGATGAGATTTTAGATTAGCGTTGTTCGGTAGTGCATATTTCACACAACCAGTAGTGTTGCTAGAAGAATCCCGGTAGCGTAACTAACTACCAGATTTCTCTCAACATTTCATCTATGGTTTAAAGTATGTGGCTGTCATTGCATAGGCCTACATGTACTTCACACACAACATCAAACGTAACAAAACAATTATCAATTAAAACGGATCACAAATAAATAATGTGCTCTATTTGGCCATTTATTTAATCATTTTCTTCAAGAAAGGCCCAAAAATAAAAGAACAAACCTTTGAAAATCCCATCTCACTCATACTCAACAAATCTAACTTTCCTATCATGCGAGGATAAAACCAGTAATCCATATACGTTGAAAGAAATTGTGATTCCCCACCTGCGTTAGCGCTGCAGACAAGGGCCTATATAAATTACATACTGCACAAGTCAGTCCATTATTTTGTAATCTGGCAACCAGTCACAAAAAAGTTCTTCTCAATTAAACTTATTTCAGTCACACCCGTTTTTTACCATACAAGCTTAAGACTCACTACTGATCTGGTCTCTCCATCTGCACAGTGTACTAAAGATACAGTGTATATCATGTAGCGTTGTGTTGTACATTGCATTGTACACTGCATTATTAACCCTTACTCTACCACGCGGCGATATTATCACCATTTTGGGTGCCCTATCTTTGGCCCTGCCTCCCGAGCACAGTTTAAAAAAGGTGCTGGTAGAGTAAGGGTTAAGGCCTTGACCATTCATGTGCACATGTTCAGAGCTTGAAAAATTCCCATGATTAATTGATCGCAGAAGTTTTAAACTTAAACTTGCGGTTCTACACTGAGCCATTTTCGAGGTAATTTTGCTGTATCAAAATGAAGATGGAACTCCATTTTCACCAATTATCATGACTAGAGGTATTCTTTAAGCATTTTGAAGGGTATTTCATGTCGTGTAAATCATTGAACTTGGGCCTAGGTCCTAGTATTAAAACTAGTGTAGGCAGCTGAAAGTTAGTTCATGAATGACCAAATAATAACTAACTTGTGTGCTTACCAAATACTTAACAAAAATTACTTGAATTTTGTTAGAATAAAGTTGTATTTAGTATAAAATAATAAAAAAAGAGGACAAAAAACATAACTTTTTTACATTTATTCACTTAATTTTTCTTTAAAAAACCCAGGGAAATCTAGGTTTTTCACAACAATTTTTATCACTCCCGGAAATCCTAGTTGTAATTAGAATCCTTATGCTGTCGGGATTGCACAATACTGCAATCGGGATACCGGGACTCACGTGACTACCAGGATCCTGCACAACGCTCCTTCAGATGGTTTTGCTATAAGTAATACAACAAATAAAAAGAGGAGACTTGAACAAATTTGAAGCCCGGCTGTACATCCTTTGATGCCTGACTGCATATCTTTGATGCCTGAGTGCATATCTCTAATGCCTGCAGCAAATTTGTTGATGTCACCCTGCATAGATTTTGCATATCTACATACTGTCTAACTGCCTATCTTTTGGTGCATAACAGCATCTTTTTTATACAACAAGAGGCTCTCTGCATGTACCATAAGGTTTCATTTTTCAAAGTCCTTAAGAGATATAACTTGCAGATCTCTGGACAATAATACTCAGGGAATGTGAATGACTGTCAACTGGAAGCCATTATAGTTCCATCCAATCTTGGAAGGAAATACATTTCCATTATCTTAGATTTAGTCATACAAATGGTTAAGTCCACTCTACAACTGAAAAGTACCAAAATATATGATCTGTCTTGTATACATTTGTAATTACTGAGCCTTTTTCAGCATTAGTAAGGTAACAACTTGGAAGACTTTCTAAATTGGTGGGGAAAATGCTTGTGCATCTGCATTTTATCTTTGTGATCAAACCACAATCCATCTGGATTAAAAACACACACAAGAAGGTTATTTCGACAATACATAATTGACACGCAATACAAAAAATCCTATTCAAGTGTGGAGAAAGATACATTTTTTCTTTGACCTTTACAGACACGAAGAAGATATCAGTATACTATAAATCGTTTTGCAAGTGGCGTTATTCTTCGTTCGGTATTCAAACTTTCTCAATTAAAGATTACATCTGTTGCTATTTGCCAAAGATATCATTTATGCTTCCTGAAATTCAAAAACAGTTTGACTTAGGAATTCCACTAAAAATAACTTTTTTTGGCTAAACATTTCTATTTATTCAGGGTAGCCATAGCTTTATTTATTCAGCTTACTAAATTATTTCCAGCATAATATTCAGCCATGCATTGTTACGGAATAGGACAATATCATTACATACATGTATATACCATTCTCTTAATCTACTTTATGTACATAAGGTTATATAAATACCAGGTTCAACATACAAGCAATGATAAAATCTATTTAAGTTTGGACAAACGTTATCTATTAGTATTTTTCACTATTAAAGAAACCGCAACGAAAACAAAATCAATATAAAAGATTGTTTTTACATCTCATTCTAACTGCCATGCTTTTGGCGGTTGGCTGTTTCTTCACAGTTAATTTTAGAATCATTAGCAGCGAGTGCAAACACGTATGAAGCCATTTTGATGTCTTTTGGTAACTTCCTTTTGCAACATGTACTTATACATACGACGCTTGTTACTATTGTGACTTGTTAAGAATATAAATGAAATGAAATACAATCATGGGTAATCGTTATGTGCATTAAATACAATTGATTTTCGTTAGACAAATCAATCAAAGGACAACTAGACCGAAAAGTGAGGGCATACTTTTAGGGGGGTCCCCAAAAATTCAAATGCTTATCTGGCAAGCAGCGGTATTACAATTTTCTGGTTAATATGAATATTCAAGTGGTTCTGGTTCTGGAATGTACTGTACAAGATCCCTGTCTGTTTGTTTATGTGCATACATACAGTAGCCTACATGCTATAATTTCTGTATATTATTGTAAAGTTGAGTTGAAGAAAAATTGGATAAAATCAAGACCTCATAATATGCTTAGTAGAAATAAATAAGATCGATACAAGCTCACACACAACTGACAGCAGAAAAGAGGGGGTCCCTAGAATCAGAAGAGAATTCACCTGCAAGCAAAACACCAACATCTTTCTGACAAGCATGGTCAAGTTCATGATGCCAATTAAACATGATGAAATAGCTTTTGAAAGTCAGCAGCAAGTGAACCTGTTTGCTTCAAGTTCATGATGCCAATTAAACATGATGAAATAGCTTTTGAAAGTCTGCAGCAAGTGAACCTGTTTGCTTCAAGTTCATGATGCCAATTAAACATGATGAAATAGCTTTTGAAAGTCTGCAGCAAGTGAACCTGTTTGCTTCAAGTTCATGATGCCAATTAAACATGATGAATTAGCTTTTGACAGTCTGCAGCAAGTGAACCTGTTTGCTTCAAGTTCATGATGCCAATTAAACATGATGAAATAGCTTTTAATTGTTCAGCAAGTAAACATCAGGGTTAGCGTTATTGAAAAATTTGTGCTATATTAAGCTGTTTTAAATTTCTTACGACACATGTTGTACCTGCGTCATAAAATTTAGATATAGAATGTGAAATTTTATGCCAGTTTTTCATTAACCTAAATTAATATCATGAAAAACTTACGTCTCTGATGCCATTAAAAGTTTCATTTCACACAAAAAAGATTTTGAATTACTCAGCAATAAAATAAAAATGGCACAACTATAAGACTAACGGCCAAATGATTCAACATGTCCGTACAAGTACTGTACATAAACACATATAGGCTGGTATATAGAGTTAGTACATGTACACTATACATGAAAGTTTTGATGTTGTTTGAATGCACGCTGTCAATTGTCAACGATATCATTAGCTTGGATTGTACTTTCATTCACTTTAGCGAGGCAGGCCTACACAAGTGTGTGTGTTAATAATACTTGCAAGCTTCGCTAGCATGCAGTGCTGGGTGCCCTGTACATTATGCAGTGCCCTGTACATTATACAGTGCCCTGTACATTATGCAGTGCCCTGTACATTATGCAGTGCCCTGTACATTATGCAGTGCCCTGTACATTATGCAGTGCCCTGTACATTATGCAGTGCTCTGTACATTATGCAGAGCCCTGTACATTATGCAGTGCCCTGTACATTATGCAGTGCCCTGTACATTATGCAGTGCCCTGTACATTATGCAGTGCCCTGTACATTATGCAGTGCCCTGTACATTATGCAGTGCCCTGTACATTAGGCAGTGCCCTGTACATTATGCAGTGCCCTGTACATTATGCAGTGCCCTGTACATACGACAGCAAATTGACAAAATACTCCGAAAATCAAATACGCCAGATAAAAAATGATAACGCAACCTCTGGTGAACATGCTTGCTTCAAGTTCATGATGCAAAATTATGAATATGAACATGTTTCCACACATTTGCACAAGCAATTGATGTAAAGATAGGCGTGTAGCCAGCCTTTCAGATTGGGAGGGGGGGGGGGATTCGCCGAGGGAAATATTTGGACCTTTTAGCTTATTTTCTGGACCTTTTTGCCAATTCACCATTACTGTTTTACTTTTTTTTTTTTTTTGTTGTACAACCCACCCCCCCCTTCCCCTGCCTACACCTATGAAAGAATTCCCAAAAATATACAGGCCGAATTAAAGTATGAAAGTCAAAATTTCAAAGACAGCCCCCACTAATGATCAATTACATAACTGGCTATTCCACTACTGCAGACCAGTGATGTTGTGAAAATCAGGTCACAGCAAAGAAAACATTTCATATCACAAAATAATCTAAATAGCAGGTCCCTGTATAAACATCCCAATGTACACATACTTTGTCAGAAAGTTTTCTTGTCTTGACTTTACTCAAATATGATGAAAACATTACCAAATGGTTTATGACAAAGCTAAGCTAGCATCAACTATGAAATGGGTCTATTGATGTGTTCTGTTATTAGTTCAGTGGTTGAGCATGGTCCATCTTATAGGAAAGAGGAATTCAAAAGAAACAAAAATGGTGAAGAAAGCATTCAAAAATCTTACTCTCTTTGGAAGACATTCAAGCTTAAAACTTGTCTTATCTGTGTATACATGACTGGTGTAGTATCTACTATGGAAAGTTGGCGTCCTCATCCTCACATTCTTAACACAATTGTTAATGTATTTTAAAGAAAGTAAATTAAATTTTTTCCCTATTTAAATTAATTTTTTCTCAAACTTTCTTCAGGTGGTATATTATAATACCCTTCCTAGATTTAGTTTTACTACTTTACTGACATAACCCATTGTTTTTAAACCTCAAAATCACAGGACAAAATATGATAGAATACATAAAGACTGAGGAATCTGAGGCTGTGACATCACTAGTCTTGATTTCAGTCGTGTCTACACTAATGGTACCAAAATTTGAACTTAAATATCTCCTTGACGGAATACATTTTTTGAATACTTTCTTCACTCTTTTGTTTCTTTTAAAGTTTTCTTTCAAATAAGATGGACTTTTTTGACCCCTGAACTAATCCTTTAATCAAATACATTCCCACAATCCCCTCAACTCAACATGCATTGTAACCCGATATACTAGCTCCTGAGTCATTTAAAAATGATGCATTCACATGTTTCCTGCATGCAAGGATTTCTTCTTTTACACTGCTACTAGGTTAATTAAACAATATCGATGCATCAATATCTGACACATCAATATCTGACACATCTGGACCTGGCACTAACTCAAGGCAAACTAAATGAAAAGTGCAAATTTTAGACCATGTCACAAAAATCAACAAACAGTTAGTTTTTCTTTTAATTCATAAAAGCCCCAAATATTAATCCCTATTGCTGTAATACGTCACAAATCCCGGAAAGGGAGGGGAGGGGGAAACTCCATATGTGAGGTATATGTATATGTACCGCCCGAGCAGGTGCTTTTTTTGCACCATTTTCATAGTGAGCAGGTGTCTTTTTTTACTATAAAATGAAATACAAAATTGTACTGAATTTGTTTTTGTTTTTAGTTAAAAAATTGTATATTTTTCATCATTTTCTAATGCAGGTCCCAGAAAATGAGGCTTTACTGTGTTAATTTTGTACTGCTGGTCCATTTTTACAATATTTTCGTTGAATACTCATATTGCAGGTAACAAAATTGATTTCTTTCATACTGCGGGTATCAAAATTGTATAATTTAATACTGCAGTTTAACCAAAAAGTCTGTCACACTGTGGGTATGTTTTTCGGTTGGTGGGCTGCACTCCCCTACCACTTTTTGATTGAAGTGCCCCCCCGCCCCCGGGTTACAAATCTAGGTATTGGGCAATACCCTTCAATATTTATACTTTTAAAAAAAAATTAAGGGGCCATGAAAAAGAATTAGATTTTCCTAGAAGCCCAAAAGATCTATGTGCAAATAACAACCTACAACTTGAGCTCAATTTTGAGTAGCTAAACTAAGTCCTTATTAGAATATATTATGCAAATGTATAGCATATCACAAATAAAATTCTAGATATATTTCCAACCTTGTGTTAACTTATTGTTTTTCACTTATTCATTAACATTATTTGAATGGGACCAGAAGAATATGACCATAAGGATTTTAATCCATCATACCCTCAATCTAAACCTAACATCTCAAATGATACAAGTCCCTCGCCGCTAATAACATGCTTTCCAGCCTCTGTCACACCTGCCATACCACCCTCTGTTCCATATGCCATACCATGCTACTTCTCTCCTACAGGAAATCATGGGATAATACAGATACTACACCACCACATGACCCATATGTCATCACATTTACAATCAAGATGACATCCATCCATATGACTTGCCAATCTATCCCACATGCCATCCCTCTTTGTACCAAGTGTCATCAGGCCATTTCATGCTATACCACATGATATCCCACCCTGTCCCACATGCCAACCCACCTGAAATCCAGTTGCCTTCCTTTACATGCCTTTCTTTACATGCCTTCCTTTACATGCCTTCCTTTACATGCCTTCCTTTACATGCCTTTTACATGCCTTCCTTTACATGCCTTCCTTTACATGCCTTCCTTTACATGCCTTCCTTTACATGCCTTCCTTTACATGCCTTCCTTTACATGCCTTCCTTTACATGCCTTCCTTTACATGCCTTCCTTTACATGCCTTCCTTTACATGCCTTCCTTTACATGCCTTCCTTTACATGCCTTCTTTTACATGCCTTCCTTTACATGCCATCCTATCCCAGATGTCATGCCACCCTTTTCCACATGTCATCCTACCCTTTCTCCATGTCATCCCACTTCATTCCACATGCCATCCCAGCCTGTCATAAATGCAATGACACCACCTTGTTTCACATGCCATGCCACCACGACATCCTATTCCACATTCCATGGCTCCCTGTTCCACATGTCAACTTGTCCCACATGTCATCCTGTCCCACATGTCATCCTGTCCCACATGCCATTTCACCCTGTCCCATATTTCATTTCATCCTGTTCCCCATGCCATCCCACCTGCAGCCCAATTCCTGCATCTACCAATCAGTATGCCATTTTCCACCCAACATTCTTTCCTCCCATCCCATCACTTAGAACTATCAACCCAACATGCCCCATTCACCTGCACACCCCCTTCACCTGCACACCCCCTTCACCTGCACCCCCTTCACCCCACCCCTTCACCTGCACACCCCTTCACCTGCACACCCCCTTCACCTGCCACCCCTTCACCTGCACACCCCTTCACCTGCACACCCCTTCACCTGCACACCCCTTCACCTGCACACCCCCTTCACCTGCACACCCCCTTCACCTGCACACCCCTTCACCTGCACACCCCTTCACCTGCACACCCCTTCACCTGCACACCCCTTCACCTGCACACCCCTTCACCTGCACACCCCCTTCACCTGCACACCCCCTTCACCTGCACACCCCACCTGCACACCCCTTCACCTGCACACACCCTTCACCTGCACACCCCCTTCACCTGCACACCCCTTCACCTGCACACCCCTTCACCTGCCACCCCTTCACCTGCCACCCCCTTCACCTGCCACCCCTTCACCTGCCACCCCTTCACCTGCCACCCCTTCACCTGCCACCCCTTCACCTGCCACCCCTTCACCTGCCACCCCTTCACCTGCCACCCCTTCACCTGCCACCCCTTCACCTGCCACCCCTTCACCTGCCACCCCTCACCTGCCACCCCCTTCACCTGCCACCCCTTCACCTGCCACCCCTTCACCTGCCACCCCCTTCACCTGCCACCCCTTCACCTGCCACCCCTTCACCTGCCACCCTTCACCTGCCACCCCTTCACCTGCCACCCCTTCACCTGCCACCCCTTCACCTGCCACCCCTTCACCTGCCACCCCTTCACCTGCCACCCTTCACCTGCCACCCCTTCACCTGCCCCCTTCACCTGCCCCCTTCACCTGCCCCCTTCACCTGCCCCCTTCACCTGCCCCCTTCACCTGCCCCCTTCACCTGCCCCCTTCACCTGCCCCCTTCACCTGCCCCCCTTCACCTGCCCCCTTCACCTGCCCCCCCTTCACCTGCCCCCTTCACCTGCCCCCTTTCACCTCCCACCCCTTTCACCTTCCACCCCTTTCACCTGCCACCCCTTTCACCTTCCACCCTTCACCTGCCAATTCTTCACCTTCCACCCCTTTCACCTGCCACTCCTTCACCAGCCACCCCTTCACCTTCCACCCCTTCACCGGCCACCCCTTCACCTGCCACCCCTTCAACTTCCATCCCTTCACCAGCCACCCCTTCACCTTCCCCTTCACCTTCCACCCCTTCACCTTCCACCCCTTCACCTTCAACCCCTTCACCTGCCAACCTCATGCACCTACCAACCCCCTTCACCTGCCTTCCTCCAATAATCTACCATCCTCCATTCCCCTACCATTTTCTATTCCCCAACATGCCCCATTCACCTTCCATCCTCATTTAACCTACTCACTTTTACAATCCCCTCATCTACCAAGTATACTCTTAACCAACTAATCATTCTAACCTTCACTATAACCTTCACTTATTGCAGCACATCTCCTTCCCCACCACCTCATAACTTAAATCTGACACTTGAATAAAAACACGCTCAATTTTTTTTCCTCATAAACCAGATAGAGATGATCTATCTACTAAGTCAAAATGAAAATTTATTGTCAATTAATAGGTAGCTTATCAAGTCTATTATGTTTCCACTCTATTCAAGTGAAGACTTATTGTGTTTTCCCTATTCATTCCCAAAACACTTCATTCTAAATTCCATTCAGTAGTCAGCTCTATTACTCAACTTTCTTTTTTTCATCCCAGTTACTTGCTCTGGAATGCATTTGTTCCAAGTTTTTTTTTCAAGCACGATTTTTTTTTATATAAATTTCTTTTCATTAAAATAGTTTGAATTCCTTTTGAGGACAAAAATATATTTTCACCCAGTGGATGAACGATACACAAGGTCGGAGAGACAATGAATGTGGAGAGACAATGAATGTGGATGGACAATGAATGTGGACGGACAATGAATGTGGACGGACAATGAATGTGGACGGACAATGAATGTGGACGGACAATAAATGTGGATGGACAATGAATGTGGACGGACAATGAATGTGGACTGACATTGAATGTGGACAGACGGATGAATGGTAAAGATGCTATATCACCTCTTCACCAACTTCATTGGCGAGGGGATAATTAAGCAAGAGATGCTTCTCAGGAAAAGAAATCGAACATTTAAAGGAAATATATTGTCTCATAAATAAATTCAGAAGTGAACGCCATCGTCTTGGCAACGTCACTTCCAGTTTTCAACTTCCCTTTTTGACTGTGAGACTTCTGTGATATTATCGATGACACATGTAGGCCCGACGACACATGTAGGCCCGATGACACATGTAGGCCCAATGACACATGTAGGCCCAATGACACATGTAGGCCTGATGACACATGTAGGCCCGATGACACATGTAGGCCCGATGACACATGTAGGCCTGATGACACATGTAGGCCCGGTGACACACGTAGGCCCGATGACACATGTAGGCCAGATGACACATGTAGGCCCTAAGACACATGTAGGCCATGTGTCCCGATGACACATGTAGGCCCAATGACACATGTAGGCCCGATGACACATGTAGGCCCTAAGACACATGTAGGCCCGATGACACATGTAGGCCTGATGACACATGTAGGCCCGATGACACATGTAGGCTCAATGACACATGTAGGCCCGATGACACATGTAGACCCGATGACACATGTAGGCCCGGTGACACATATAGGCCCAATGACACATATAGGCCCGATGACACATGTAGGCCCGATGACACATGTAGGCCCGATGTAGGCCCGATGACACATGTAGGACCGATGACACATGTAGGCCCCTATGTTAAGCCTGGGGTGTGTGTGATCGATAAGTCACAGATATGTTATCGATGACACATGTAGACCTATGTTCAGCCCGGGGGATGTGTGATCGATAAGTCACAGATATGTTATTGATGACACATGTAGGCCCCTATGTTCAGCCCGGTGTGTGTGTGATCTTAAGTCAAGTCACAGATAGGTTATCGATGACACATGTAGAGCCCTATGTTCAGCCCGGGGTGTGTGTGATCATAAGTCACAGATATATTATTGATGACACATGTAGACCCCTATGTTCAGCCCGGGGTGTATGTGATTATAAGTCACAGATATGTTATCGATGACACATGTAGACTCCTATGTTCAGCCCGGGGTGTGTGTGATCATAAGTCACAAAAATGTTATCGATGACACATGTAGACCCCTATGTTCAGCCAGGGGTGTGTGTGATCATAAGTCACAGATATGTTATCGATGACACATGTAGACCCCTATGTTCGGCCAGGGGGGGAACTGATAATCATATAATCTCTACCTGTGTATATCAGGGGTCAAAGTTTACATTTTTTTGCCACTATTCCAATAGAATTGTAGCATTTAAACAATTTGACTATTAACCGTCTCAAAGATCTGGCAGTTGCGATATTTACGGATATCTGCAATATTTATGGATATAACTTCATTTGCAGCATATGTTTTTAGAGCTGTGAACATTGACTGATTTTACTATGTGTACATGCAAATAAATGTGAGTGTTTAGCATTTACACGTTTAGTACTGTAATAACTCGGAAGTACACCAAAATTGCTTCAATTTACGATGCTATTAGTAAAAAAATCGTGGAACCAGTAAGGCAAGAGTACTGACTCCATTGCCATAATAGAGGCTGGAATTTTGGTTTCAAAACCATGAAAAATTTATTTCTACAGTATAAATCTATCCTTTTTATGGAAAATATGCATGGAAATTTGGCTTAAAAAGAGCAGAAAACTTCCCTTCAATGTCATTTAACCTTAGCATCATGTATCTTTTTTTGCCGTACTCTCTAAAGGCTTTTGGTGAAAATCTTGCATACTGTAATACCTCGCTGTAAAAAATGTCAAAACTATGCCACCACTCCAGAAATACTGTTCATATCCGAGTCAGTCCTCTGGAAAATGGTCACGATGTTTGCGCAGCATGCAGAATTTCAGCTCTGTTAAAAACTATGTTTGTTTGTTTATTTTGCAATATTTTTTTTCTTTCTTGCAAAATTTATTTGACTCATCAGTGCAAGTAATGATCGCCACAATTCAAGTACTTTGACCTTGTATTTTTGTGTCAATTTTCCTGCTTGTAAAACGGGTCTTGGATCAAAGTCTAACGCTATGTTATTGTTACTTTCATTGTCAGACTGTTTACTGTTGCACATCGCGATACATATCACAATGATTTTTTTTTTTTCCTATCCCAACAGAATACTAAAAAACAATGATTTGGTATTCTCTTCAAGATTTCATTATTTTCCGAATAGCGTTAATTTGAACTCGGTATATACAGTATATTGTATATACAGTATATACCTTTAAGCTCCCAGGTATATTGCATTCTTCAATGCCCCCCACTCCCCTCCCCTCCCAGTTCAGTGACCTCTTCTAGGAATGAGACATCAACAGGTTTGTTTTTACTAATTGCTTCCTAAATATTTCTCTTGCAGATAAATACAAATTGTATTCCATTGAATATTAACACTATGATATTCTCATGTATTACACAAATATCACAGCACAATGTGATTGATTGACTACCAAAGAGTTTTAAATTCTGATGTGCAATTACTCTTATCAAATTTGGCTTAACTGGGTCAGGAGTGTTGGTAGTGATAATATCAGTGGTGGGGCTAACAAAATTACTTGTGTTTTGAATGAGGCCAACAAAAATAATTATAACATTGGGCTACTCTCTTGCTTATCAAATAATACATATAGTAATTGTATTACGCAATATGACCCAATACAAAATGCTCTGGAATTCAAAGATTTGAAGAAGAAAAATGACTAATGAACTTATACTACAGACACAGTGGTGCATGGTGTAGCTACATAACTCACTGGAACACTAAGTGTAAATATGTACTGCATGTACAGTACTTACTTCTCTATCATTATTCAACATATATCATTAATGCTGGTAACTTTTTGTATTACTTCTTGGAGCCAATTCTCTCATCTTTTATAAGCATTATTAATTGTCATAATGTTTTTGGTGCCCCGAGTGTCCCCTACCTGACTATCTTCATCACCACCCACTCCATGTTCACCACTGTAATGGGTTTTTTCCCTTTTATCTCTCAAAAAGTTTCAAACACCAAGAACTCCAATACTGGATAAGGAATTATAAATCGCATCAGGATATAAATTGCATAAGAATATAATTTGAATAAGGATACAAATTGTATCAGGATATAAATTGCATAAGGATATTAATTGCATGAGGATATAAATTGCATCAGGATATAAGGAAAATTAAAACTTAATCAAGACCAAACTAAATTCATGTATTTACACCAAAATTTCTGAGTAATGCTATTTAAGACTTATGTATAAATATGGGACCTTACACCTTACGTTTGTCTCCAATGTAAAGAATTTGGGTGTGCATTTCGATCATAAGCTTACTATGGATAACCAAACTGACTCTATCTGCAAGTCCTCTTATTGACAGATCCAAAATTGGGGATATAAACCTGATGATGATTGTACAGTAAGTTTGTTTGTTTGTTTGATGAGGTCTTAACGGCACCACAACTACGAGCCTGAGGGTCAGATTGCACCTGAGAGGTCGAATCATTCTAGAGGTAGGAAGGAAAGGAAACAGGGGGAGAATGAGGGAAATTCAAGAACAAAAGTCGGAAAGCTGTGATCGAGAGAGGAGGTGCATGGGTGAAGAAAAAAACAAAGTAGAGAGGGGGTGAAAGAGGAGAATTAAATATGGTTGTAGAGGGAAGCATGATAAAGGAAGGAGATAATTTTATCCGGAGGATTTTTCAAGAAGAACTCAGCAATTAACTTGTGGGGAGCGAGGGAAGCTCTGGGAAGGTTGTACAGGGGCAAGCAAGGAGAACGTGATGGATTGTGAGGGTGCAGTGGCAATTGTTACAGAGGGGTTGGGGGAACCAATAAGGAGGTGGGAGTGAGTGAGGTGGGTATGACCAATTCTAAGACGGGTAATATGAACATTGTCGATACGAAAGAGGTTGTTGATGGTGGATTTGATCGGGATTGTGGGCTGGATGACATGGAGTTTGTTATCAATTTGGGAGTTCCATGAGGTTTGCCAGTCACGAACAAGGGAAGAGATAAGCGGTTTGATGTCAGAGAGGGTTTTGGGAAAAGGGTTAGGGAGGAGGTTGAGGACAAGCTTAGCGGCTGCATCAGCCCTGTCATTGCCAGGGATGCCAACATGGCTGGATATCCAGAAGAAAAGAACACTTTTTGGAGAAAATGGCCTGCAGAGGTACTCAATAATGCATGAGAGAAATGGCTGGATATCCAGAAGAAAAGAACACATTTCCTGGAAAGGAGTTTCAGGAGGAGGTGGCATGTTAGGTTATCCCATTTAAGATTGAGTAAAGAAGTAAGAACAGCCTTTGAGTCAGAAAAAATGGCAAAGTGGCTGAGAGGAGAGTACTCAATAATGCATGCCCTTGTGACATCAAAATTGGATTACTGCAATGCCCTACTATATATGGTCTGCTTTATAACCTCACTGTCCGCTTTCAGCGCATCCAAAATTGCGCTGCACTTAAGTCGCACTCGTAAGTCGCACTCATAGACATGAACACGTTGCACCTGTCTTACATGACTTACATTGGTTGCCCATTCATTGCAGGTCCAGTTATAAAATGCTTTTATATACATATAAGTCACTGAATGGTTTAGCCTGTTTACCTCACTGATAAAATACATAAATACCTGCCAACTACATCTCTTTGATCATAAAAACTGCTACGTTAACGGGCAATTTTATCATAAAAACTGCTACGTTAACGGCGATTTGATCATTCAGCTGCTACATTGTGAAATAATTTATCTGATGAAGCCAAGTGTGCCAAAAACATAGATAATTTGAAGAAACTTGTAAAAACCTTTCTTTTTAGATCTGCATTCTATTAATTGTGCTTTCATACTATTTCTAATGTCAGTGTTATCTATGCATTTCCCATTTTACACATATCTATTGTACATATGTCTCTCTTACCCTTTTTATATTTACATTTACGATTTATATATCTGTATATTTTCTTAAATTTGTATGTCTTTTATTGTAAAGCACCTTAGAGCAATTTCTGATTGGATAGGGCACTATATAAATTTTGAATAATAATTTGAATAATAATTTGAATATAATTTGAATAATATTTTGAATAATAATTTGAATAATAATATTAATAATAATATTAATAATAATAAAATAATAATAATAACCGATAATGATGATGATGAAGATGAAGATGATGATGATGATGATGACGATGATGATGATGATGATGATGATGATGATGATGATGATGATGATGATGATGATGATGATAATAACAGTAATAATAATAATAATAAAGCATAACAATATGAAGCTCTCCTAACACTGAATTGTTCCAACGTTTTATTTTGTCAAAGATTGTAGGATTTTCCAGGAGAGGTAAGTACAGTCAGTGTGCAGGGCCACGAAAAGTGCTTTTATTCCCCCTTCCCCCCACCCCCTTCCTCTTCTCTTCGGATTATGAATATATAAAGTAGTTTAGAAAGAGCTTGTGATCAGACCCATGGCAGGCGATTGAATCCTGATATTTGATTTTGAAAAGCTCACTGGATCTGCATGCAGTATTTATTGATCTCAATCCTAACCAAGGGTAGGAAATGAACAGGTGATCAGATCCACCAATGATATGTTGCGATCAGATCCACTAATGAGATGTTGCAATCAGATCCACCAATGAGATGTTGCACCGAGGGTGGAATATGATCCAGAACAGGCAATCAGATCCACCAATGAGATGTTGCGATCAGATCCACCAATGAGATGTTGCGATTAGATCCACCAATGAGATGTTGCGATCAGATCCACCAATGAGATGTTGCGATCAGATCCACTAATGAGATGTTGCATCGAGGGTAGGAATATGATTCAGAACAGGCGATTAGATCCACCAATGAGATGTTGCAATCATGTTAGTTATGCAATATAGGCAATCAGATCCACTGATGAGATGTTGCGATCAGATCTACCAATGAGATATTGCGATCAGATCCACCAATGATTTGTTGCAATCAGATCCACCAATGAGATGTTGCGATCAGATCCACCAATGAGATGTTGCGATCATGTTAGTTACACAATATACTATTATAGCTTGGTGTGCTCCATTACATTATCACAGACCTCCCGGGGTTGGCCCACCTTTTAACCTCTGGTTCACTGATGCCCCACGATCGGACCATCTGCAGTGGGTCTGATCGCTAGCTCCAACTTATGTGATAAACCATGATATCAATGTGATAAACCATGACATCAATGTGATAAACCATGACATCAATGATGTGATAAACCATGACATCAATGATGATAAACCATGACATCAATGATGTGATAAACCATAACATTTTTTTCTACAATCATCTAGCTAGTTTACTGTCGGGGGATCATGACAGTAAGAACGCGGCCAGAGCACCAGCTGATATTTAGAGCAGATCTGTATCTTATGTAAATAGGTCACACTTTCCATTACTAACACCTTTACCATGAAAAGTCTATTTGCAGTATCCCGGAGAGCGTCTTCATTAAGTATGCGTGGTCGCATTTTCCTGATTTGCAAGTGTAGGGCCTACTGTATTTTCCTTTCTTTTTTTACTGTTCAACGGATTAAGATGTTCGTAATATTTATGCGCTTTATAAGAACTATATTTAATATCATACCCGTAGGAAGACAATTAAAACCACCCCATATTGCCAGTTTCCCTATACTCTTCTAACGTTGTCTTACTTGTGAGTTTTGCTTAGCAATGGATTGCATTTCTAATAGGTCTATGGTCAGCTCAGAAATGTTCTGTTTATTTTGTAGAAAAGAGCAAACAATTCTCCAAATGAAAGTATTCTTTAAGATAGTATATCTAGCTTTATTTCCTTTTTTCCAGCTATGGTTGATGAAAGTTCAAGGTTTTTTGATGTGTGCCATATTTGGGAAGTATGAAGGCAGTTGAAGATCTTCATGTTATTATGTCAAATTCTTCCCTACATTCAAATCTTTGAAAATAATAACATCTTTTTCACTATAAAAGATGATCGGGTCTTATGAATAAGATAAAAAACAACATTTTGCCAGCAGGGACAATTTTAACCAGTGTAACATACCCGTTTGTTAATAATATGTTTTAGTTTGCTAGCAATTTAGTTGTTGTTCTGATTAGCAATGTTTTCTAAAAATACATTAAAAAGTGTCCAAATTGAGGATGATCAGCCATATTTGGTAATCAACTTTCATAGTAAAAATATATCGAATATATAAAAACATAATACTAAAATTACTAGATTGTGATAAATGATAACAATTAATGGAGGATATACATCAGAAAAAGGATGCCTGTCCATTCAAACATCGCAATATTTTGGACCGATTCTGACATAATTTCTTTTTAAATTCACATGTTTTTGTAATCTGTATATATTATGAACCAATTAAGGTTATGTTGACTATATCTGTCCATCAATATTAACAGAAGTTGCCACCAAATCGGGAAACACATATGAATAAATATATATCTATCTATATATATAGATATATATCTATATATATAAATATATATATATATATATATATATACATATATATATATGTATATACATATATATATACATATATATATATATATATATATATATATATATATATATATATATATATATATATATATATATATATATATATATATATATATATATATATATATATATATATATATATATATATATATATATATATATATATATATATATATATATATATATATATGTATATATATATATATATATATATATATATATATATATATATATATATACATATACATATATATATATATATATACATATATATATATATATATATATATATATATATATATATATATATATATATATATATATATATATATATATATATATATATGGTGGACATTTCCCCATCTACTGTACATGTTGATTTTCTTGAAACCTTCAAACAAATGAGAAATTAGTTTTCTCTATTTACATTGTGACATACAGTACATGTACTACCATTTTATAGAAAAGATATCTGAATCATAACTGCTTTTAGCACTGATTTGTATATGTGCACTTGTATGCCCACCATTGGCGTAGGCAGGTTTTTGTTGGGGGCTACTCATTGGTATGAATTTTAACCCGTGACAGTATCTAAGCGGAGCGCCACCATGGGTTAGCGCATAGCGTTCAGAGAAATTTTCCCAATAAATGCCGCCTATAGATTGCCGGAAATGGCACTTCCTAGGCCAAAAACTTGCAAATTTGAGGCTGTATTTCTTTGATTGTTCACAATTTTGCCAAAATGTTGCTGTTAATATGGGATTGGGAGGGGCCATGGCCCCCGTGGCCCCCCCTCTGGCTACGCCAGTGATGCCCACTGTGCATGGGTACTCCATTATAAAGGCAAACCTATCTAAGATAGCATTACCAAATTTCACTCTAGTGCATCGCAATCACATACCCTGCACCACCCATGCGACATTTCAATTCCACTTAAGTGTTAAATGCGACATTCAATTCCACTTAGGTGTTAAGTGTGACATTCAATTCCACTTAAGTGTTAAATGCAACATTCAATTCCACTTAAGTGTTAAGTGTGACATTCAATTCCAGATAAGTGTTAAGTGTGACATTCAATTCCACTTTAGTATTAAATGCGACATTCAATTCCACTTTAGTGTTAAATGCAACATTCAATTCCACCTAAGTGTTAAATGCGACATCCAAATACTTGAATGCCAAAACCAGATACTAGAGATAAAAGAAGAAACACATACAAACACTACCAGATATGACTGATGTTCATACATTACAAAATTGAACACAAATTTCCACAAAGCAGTAAAAAAAAAACCAAAAACCCACTTGATGCGGGATTCTTTGCTAGTTTTTTCCTTTTTTCAATTTACATAATTGACAAAGCTGTAAAAAACTCTTTTGACCAATTTTGATGGAATTCTCTGCTATGTATATTTCTTCAATATAATTTAATACAATGTAACTAATGTTTGTCTTGTTTTATTTATTGTATTCCAGTACAAATTTTAAAAAATTGTAAAAAGGAACAAAGTACATGCATGTACATAATAAAACATGTAGCAGAAATTAAAAGAAAATAAAAATATATAAATTTAGATAAATATAACAAAAAAATTAAAGATAAAAGGTTCAAAACAGTAATTCTTATTCTCCTGTCTGTAAGTAAATTGCCGCACAATCAATGAATGAATTTTTGTAGACGTTTGTTCTGTATTTCAGCGCTACAGTATGTTCCGGTTTCAAAGGTTTCTGTTTGAACGTGCTACAGTGTAGATGACTTTGTAATGTATTGTGAAAAGGATGGTTTTGTTTTTTGTTAATTTTTGTCACAATTACAATTAATTCCGATTTCACCCTGTCATTTAAAATATCAATAAGCATCGGATAATGGAAGTTAAGAATTGTTGAAATATAAAACTTTTCGATTCTGTCTTTGACTTTCTGTAAAATTAAAAGATACCCAACGGGTACAGCATAAAGAACCTGTGATAAAATAACTGATTTAAAAAGATGAACTCTAGCATTAAGATTACAAAAAGATCAAATGTATGATAACAATGTAGTAAACTTTACTTTAAATTTTGGACACATGATGGGAAAAAGTGAGTTTATCATCAATGCATACACCAGGGTAATCGGTTTTTACGCATTTTGCAACCTGTCTTCATCTGTCTCTGCTACCTCACATTACAATTACACTCAAGTATACTAACCTTGTAGATGCAAGTACTGTAGAAGCATAATGACAGCACCTCAAGTCCCAAAAGTGCAGCTACATTAATTTAGTAGGGTTAGGGCCTTGCAGTTATTTCTTGCTAGCAAGGCAACTTCCAATTAGTATTCATAATTTGGCACATCAAAGGTGATTTTCTAGCCTTGGCATTTTCAGAAGAGACTTTTCCTCCAAATCAAACACCACTTCAGCTTTTTTGACCTACAAATTAAGGTAGCCATACATAAATTTTGAATATCTAAACTGTTTATAAGCAGTGTGAATACAACTTACTGTTAAAATGTTTAACAAAGCAAGTAAGTAGAACTGTAAGAAGAGTGTCCAAGATAAAGTACACCTATCATTCTGAAAACAAATCTCCTGTGAATGTTTATTTTCATATATAGTATATGATGTATATGATAGAGAACTAAAGAAGCAATTGGGTGGAAAAATCATGTTGATATATTTTTTTCCCTCAGGAGTTCTTGCACTTCATAGATTGCACGAATGTGTTGAAAAGTGACCTCGCAGTGTCAAATGTGATGTCATAAAGGCAGATCCAAGACAATTCTTAGGTATTTCTGTAAGATCACAAACCATCTGCTTGACCAGCAATCAAATCTTGACCCTTTGACAACCCTGTACTCCAGTCATACAGTGTCATATTGATCAGGATTGAAATTAAATAACAGCTCCTGAATTTACACTTGGATCATATTGCTTATTTTAATCAGAGCAGCCTTGACCTTTCAGTGACCATCAACTCCTTCGCCACTGACCAGCTTCCCCATTCAACCTTGAGGTGATAACTCATCTGGAAATATTTCTAATCAGACACTATGCTACTACCTGATGAGGGATTAACAAATCTCTGTTATGATCAGGGAGTTGTCTCAATGGGATATGCTGTATAGTAAGTAGCTTAGGCAGCATTTTCATAGTAATATTTAGTGCAAACATCATGGCAGCTATAAGAGATTTTCCAGGGCAAAACATGATGGGAGGGGGGACATATGATGGGAGGGAGGACATATGATGGGAGAGGGAACATATGATGGGAGGGGAACATATGATGGGAGGGGAACATATGATGGGAGGGGAAGATATGATGGGAGGGGAGACATATGATGGGAGGGGGACATATGATGGGAGGGGAACATATGATGGGAGGGTGGACATATGATGGGAGGGGGACATATGATGGGAGGGGGAACATATGATGGGAGAGGAACATATGATGGGAGGGGAAGATATGATGGAAGGGGGAATATATGATGGAAGGGGGAACATATGATGGGAGGGGGAACATATGATGGGAGAGCGAACATATGATGGGGGAACATATAATAGGAGGGGAACATATGATGAGAGGGGAACATATGATGGGAGGGGAACATATGATGGGAGGGGGAACATATAATGGGAGGGGGAACATATGATGAAAGGGGGAATATATGATGGGAGGGGAAACATACGATGGGAGGGGGGGAATACATATATCAATGTGGCCCTCATGACTCGGCAGGACTAGTATTGCTTAGTACATGCCAATAATCTGCCATCTTGACTCTTAACTTAAAATTTCAGAATAATTACAAACGTTCTTATATCAAACCTAATGATTTTGAAATGTGAAATTTCAAAAAGTACAGTAGGAATCAAGTGGAATTTAAAAACATTAAAAAAACAAAAAATTCCATTTAAGTCCAATTTACAATATTTGTTAGGCACTTACCATTAGAGAAAGGTGAATAAAATGTGTCAGAAGAAAAACTATTTTTGGCCAGTGAGCTGAAACAAAAGAACCAATTGTAGATGCAGCGGAAGAGCGCAGCTCCCTGCTTGAATGCGTTAAAACATTACATTCTTTGTGACTAAATAAAAGCGGAAAATTTATACAGAAGAACTCCTTGCAAAGAAGTGGGCATGAAGTGAATTAAACTATTAAATGTAAAGAAATGGGGGATACTATCTGGAGTAAAATTGTATTTGCTTTTTTAGTGCCGAAACACAAATTGGCCAAACTAAAATCGTATCATTGCTACATGGCAAAGGAACTGAATTTTTGTATTTGCGATTGAGCCTTAATTCTGTCCTTAATTAATAGGGCTTCTAATAGATTTAATATAATTAAATACAAAAAACAATAATTAGTAATCTTAGGAGGGGGGAAGCACCCCTTCGCCCCTATGACCAGTTGCCACTGACAGGGATTTTTCTATTACAAATCCCTGCGCTATTCAACTTAAACAGATCACATTTTTAATATATACACACCTTGAAACTTACTTGTCTGTGTTCCCATCTCAAATTAGAATGTTTCTTAGACAACTCTGTTGTTTTATCACATTTCTTCATCAAAAGGGGTTAAGGTTCTAACTGATAGAGCCAAAGTGAATACTCTGTATACTGTATACTTGAATACTAAATCTAATTCTGCAATTTCAGGAAAACTAATTTAAATAATGTCACATGACCAAAACTGACCAATCATATACTGGGGAATCTTATTGACCAATGAAATACTAGGGGAACCTTGGCCGTCTGCACAATTTACACACGGTATGGGATCAAGCATATGCAAAAAAGTGTTTTCAAGAGCATGTATCATACGTGCGTTATACATGAGAGTAAAACACGTGCGTATTGCTGCTTACAAATTTTCCTTAAAACTGGACCTGATTCAGGATAGAAATCGAAGGGAAAATTCCACCAGCATTAGAAAGGTCAAGGTAATAAAGAAATCACGTTCGGAATCTCGGTTTGAAAAGGTCTATTGGTGATACGCATCAACATCTTTTACAGTGTCCTAATTTTTCAAAGGAGGAAATATTTCATTTCACTTATTAATTTGTTTCATCACGACATTTATTACTAATAATAACATTATAACAATAGGAAATCACATATAATAACAATAAGAAAGTTGTGAAAGGAAGTGCTCTAAAATACCTTAACGACTTAACGAGTAGAGCACTCTCTCCTAATATCTAGATAACAATACTAAATTTACTATAACTATATACATGCATATCTCTATACAACGATAGAGAAAAGAAAATACGAAGGAGAAAAAAAAAAGAGCCCAAATACTGACCCTTATCGTAACCACCCCACCCCACCCAAGCCATACCACCCCACTCCCATCCATGGATTATAGATAAGTTAAAAGAAAAGGGAACACAATAATATATAATTTAGAGAAAGAACCCAAACCCTAATCCTAACCCCAATCCTAACCATCCCACCCCACCATAGCCATGATGGACCCACCCCACCATAGCCATAATGGACCCACCCCACCATAGCCATGATGGGCCCACCCCACCATAGCCATGATGGGCCCACCCCACCATAGCCTTGATGGACCCGCCCCACTTCCATCCACCCATCTTATCTGTGCAATAATATTTGTTTAAGGTGGTAGTACACAGAATTTTTGCTGAAAAAATTATTTTGGATGATTTTTCTTTCTTTTCATAAAATGACAGTTAAACCCTTCTACTTTATGGAATGGGGACTGATTTCCCCAGAATTTTTTTTTTTAATAGTTTAATTAAGGATATATTTCAAAATTTCCCAAAAAAAATTCCTGTTTTTCTCCCGTTGCCATGGCAACGGGTGAGAAAAAATTGCTCATAACTCAGCAGAGAAAAAAGATAATTTACTGAAAATTGCAACCCAAGGGTTTCTTTTTATGAGAAATGCATTGCTGCCCTCTATTTACCTGTCAGGGGCCCATAAATAACAGTATGACTCATTGTTCCCTGAATCCAGGAAGTGAACACTATACAGATTGTTGATACTAAAGTGTGGTTTTTTCATCAAAATTATATAAAATTCAAGTTAATTTTGCTAAAAAGTTGTATTCCTGTGTGGAGAAATCTGTTCATAGTAAAATGACTAAGTTTAGATCACAGAGAAGAAGAAAGAGGAAGTGGTATGGACATAAGAAGTTAGATGGTGCAGAAAGTACTAAAATCACAACACAGGAAACTCCCAGTACCAGTTCAGCTACAAAAGTAGATGAGCCAGAACTTTCACAAGATGGTGCAAATATTTCCAAATCAGCAAGTGAAAAAAAGATTGGAATAGTGGAAGAACACTCTACACCATCAGGAGAAGAGGCTGTTATTGGATTTAGGCTGGTTGATATGAATATTCTGGTGAATAGGTTGGTGAAGTTTTGTTGTTGCCCAACATGCAAGTCATCCATGACTCTCAACGAAAATTATAATAACCGAAAAGGATTTGCTTCATATTTGATTCTGGAATGCTCAGTATGTGAGTATAGAGAAGAATTTTACACTTCTGGTACTTCCAAAACTGAAAGCGAGGCTTTAGGAACAGATTGCCCATGGGAAGTAAATCGCCGAGCAATCATGGCTTTTCGAGAAATTGGAAAAGGGCATGCTGCCATGGAACAGTTTTGCTCTGTAATGAATATGCCCCCACCTCCCTCAAAAACATCATGTAATTCTCATATTCAAGTCCTGGCCCATATTTATGGCGAGGAAGCCAGATCCAGTCTAAACCGTACAGCGGATATCATAAAACAAGCAAATGCAGATGATTCTGTCAGTGACTGTTCCGTCTCGGTGGATGGTACTTGGCAGAGAAGAGGTCACGTGTCCCTCAACGGTGCTGTTTCAGCAATAGAAACTGAGAGTGGCAGAGTTATCGATTATGAGGTTCTGTCCAAGAAATGTAAGGGGTGTGAAAGATGGGCTGCCAAGGACAAGGAATCCGAAGCCTATCTCAAATGGAAAGCAACCCACAAATGCACGAACAATTACAGCGGATCTGCAGGAAACATGGAACCTGTGGGTGTCCAACGTATATTTCACCGTTCAGTGGCAAATTATAACCTGCGCTACACAAGTTATATTGGGGATGGGGACTCCAAGTCCTTTGCCCAAGTAAAGGGATCTGCCCCATATAAGGACACTGAAATTGTGAAAAAGGAATGTGTGGGACACGTTCAGAAGCGGGTCGGATCAAGATTGAGAAAAAAAAAGAGCGAATATGGCAAGCGCAAATTATCTGATGGAAAAACAATTGGTGGTAAAGGCAGGCTCACAAATAGAGCCATTGATACCCTGCAGAATTACTACGGTATGGCTGTTAGAGGGAATAAAGGAAACAGAGAAGAAATGAGGAAAAACATATGGGCATCCCTGTACCACGTTGCATCGACCAATGAAAATCCTCAGCATGATAAGTGTCCACCAGGGAAAGAAAGCTGGTGCAAGTTCCAGAAGGATCAGGCTCTGAAAACTTCCACTCATAGGCATAGGAATGGACTTCCACAATGTATAGTTTCTATAATTGAGGATATTTATAAAGACTTGACCTCCGATGAACTTTTAAACAGGTGTATTGACTGCCATACACAGAATGCCAACGAGTCATTCAATGGCATGGTTTGGAATAGAATTCCAAAAGAAGTATATGTTGGGGGGAATTCTCTAAATTTGGGTGTTGCAAGTGCAGTAATTGCCTTTAATGATGGCAGTAAGGGTTTAGTATCTATCCTTAGACAACAGGGGATTGACCCAGGGGTTTTTACTCTGGCTGGCATGGAAAGAGCTGATAAGCAGCGAATCAGCGTCTCGACTACAAAAGCAACCGAAGCTGCCAAAACACAAAGAAAGAAGCTTAGAGCCAAAAGAAAAGGGCTATTGGACCTTCATGAAGAAGCAGAAGGTCAGGTTTATGTAGCTGGCCAATTCTGACTACAAAATTTGCTGAAAACCCCAATACTTTTGATATGGGGAGCTTTTTATCAGCTGTTTCCATGCCCGCCTATTTTTCTTATGCAATTTCCTCAAAATCCTAAATTACCCATTTTTGAATTTTCAAACAAACATAACTTCATATTTCCTCAATGGAATTAGTTGAAATTTTGCACAAGGGTTTTAAAAGAATAGTTCTATGCAATAAAACTAAAACAATAAACTATTTTGTGATAGAAGCAATGATATCAGAGATTTGCATATTTAATGAGGCGTTAATGAGGCAAAAAAGATTTCAAAAATTTTGAAAAAATATTTTTGCTAAAGATGTATGTTTGTTTTTAGTTTCATTGCATAGATCGTCTTCTCAGCTTTTATTTGATGTATAATTTATCTGTATAGGGTATAGTATCATAAAGTTACAATGGTTCAAAAAAAGTCACGTTTTACCTAATTAATATGCAAATGATATGCAAAAAATTCAAAAAAATTTTTTTTTTTTTAAATCAATTATGATTTGAGGTAGAATTAAAGTTGTTTGGGTTATTACTTTTAATTTTAGCTATTTCTGTGTACTAACACCTTAAAAGGATTTTTTTTTTTTCTTTCTTAAAGAGTGTGAGAGATCTGGGATGTAAATAACAACTCCCTTTTGTACGTTTAAGATCTTCTGACAAGGAATTCCATACGATTATCGAACGGTTACGACCATTTAACAGGGTGACATTAGTTTTGCTGGGATAACAATGAATGCTTGTGTTTTGTCTAGCTCTATAATTGTGCACCTGGTAATCATGTTCAAAGAAGCTATTGAATGAAGATGGTACGAGCCCTTGTGTTACTTTAAAAATAAAAGTAGCAAGATTCAAGTGGATTAAATCATATAACTTGTGAAGATTTAGTGAAGAAACTAAATTGTTGGTGTTCGCACGATGGGGTGCGTTCACAATATGTGGAATAGCCCACCTTTGTAAGACTTTTAGTTTAGTCAGATCAGAAGAATAGATCCCTGACCAAATGGAGGAACAATATGACAGATGGGGAAAAATAGAAGAGGTGTAAATAGTTATAAAAACATTACACGGTAACTAGTGCTTATTTTTGAAATAATACCAACAGCTCTGGCTATAATTTTAGAGAGCGAATAGCGAATTTTAGAATAGCGAAGAGTGCTCTACTCATTAAGCCGTTATTTACCCAATTTTTTTATTTTTTCCCAATTTACTTCTTCTTTTTTTAAATAACTTTTATGTAACTTTTATATTTATAACTTCTTTTTAAATATCTTTGTACGTTTCGCTACAAAGCGACAATTTTCCATATATTGTTGTGGACGAAATAAATTGATCTAATCTATAATCTTATATAGTTTCGCCATGTAAAATTTAAATCAATTGTGATTCCTAGAAACTTAGCATTGTCGACTTTGTTAATTTTGATGTTATTCATAAAAATCTCTAAATCCCAAGTTTTGCTGCACGATCCAAAATTTGTTTTTTTAACATTTAAAGATAGTTTATTGAAATTATTTGATAAGGAGTATTATTCTTAATGCTAAAACACTAAAAGCTCAGCAATTATTGCCTTAAATCCAAAAAAATTTCAATTGGTTAAGCTAGCAGGTTTTTGCAAAATTTGGATCACAACTATCAAGTGAACTATCATCCTGTCTTTCACAAGTTGTGGAACTTTACAATTATGGCTGTTATGATACGTTGATTATTTTTCATCACGATACCGTGATATTGTTGTTTTCCATGATATCAAAAATACCATGACCAACATATTGTGATGTCACTTTCACTAGTGCTGTCACAACATGGCTCTATTTCGTATCGATTATCGTGGAGAAATATATCGCGATATATCGTATATTGCGATACTTTTCATGAAAACTGACTCACGACACAAATTGTTAATAACAATAACGTTATATGATCATGGAGTTACAATTTACTCCATGATATGATGAACGCAAGAACAAATTATTTGCAGTTCTAGCAGACGAAAAGATCGCTTGACTATTACATTTATCACGCATCATGCTCGTGTTTGGTAATTCAGCCAATGTGACCATAAATCATCGAAGTGAGACTCTGAGTAGCACATTCTGGACCAATTTTGTGTTCTTTTTGCCAACTTACATCAGTGTGTGGTGATGGAGCACAATTTCTATTTAGTTATTTTTATGTTTTACGATTATTTTGCAAGTTTTTAATGGCCTAAACTTGACTTTTAGAATTAATACCGCAACAATAGAATTGTAACGTATGAAGTAGCCTAGCCTAGTTGCGTGAAAATTTCTTAGTTGAGTATTAGTTTTAGTATTACTTTTAGTAAATATTTTCTTTCTTACTTTTTCATTTTCTTCTCTTAATATAACTAACTTGCTGTAATCAATAATGTATCACATACCCATTCATTGAAGAATAAACTGGAAACTTGAAATGTGGCAATGGGAAAATCAGACGGCAAAAGATGTTGCAGGGACCCTCCCTTACAAATATGGCTGGGCTCATGTGAAGCTCACTGTACATGCTGTTGATGTTGCAGGGACCCTCCCTTACAAATAGGCTAATGGGCTCGTATGAAGCTCACTGTACATGTTATTGCACACAGAACAAGGTGAATGATATATAACAAAATCAAGACAGAAAATAACTATTTGGAAATGTTCTGACTTTCATGCAATAAGTCTATAATTGAGGCAATTATCACAGGGCATCAACCTTGGCTCCAAACTTCTTCACTCCTATGTCCCAGCTATATCTTTCTTTACTTTCTTTATTATCCCTCCTAGGAAATATTACCACATCGTTATAAACATCCTGCCCACCCCTTCAGTTCTAATCCTCTCATTTAAGGAGTATCTAAAAACTTTGATCTTGTTTACAATGTCCCTGGAATTATCTTTTGTGTTCTTTTATGGAACAGTGGTTTTACTGTGGGACAAGGTGCCATCTCAGAATTAAAAAAGTGGTGTAGCTAATTATCCTTGGGGTGTCAGTCACCATAATTCAGCTTAATACTATTGTTGCCAACCCAAATAGAGTGTATTCATCGGTTGAAAGGTATATGTGGTTTAGCTCTGTGATTGGTCAAAAGTAGTTGTGATACTGATGATAGGTTGATTATTTGGCACATTTACAAATCATGGGCTTTCTATGTACCAAATAGGACAAGAATTGGGTTCACCGTTCTTGAGATATCATGCTTACGAGCTCTTTTTCAATAAAATCATGTTAAGCCCTGCCCACTATGCATAATAATGAAATTCAACATGTTTGTACCATGGACACGTACACATGATCTAGCAACATAATTCTAGTACATATGAAACAAACAGACATGTGATTGTTAAAATATCAGCATTTCAAATTTTTTACATCAAGCCCGCCTACTCATTAATATGCATGACATCACCACCAAGAACAATAGGGCGTATCTATGGACCATAGGCTACATGTATATGTGTACCACATATGACATGAATCCAGTGTATCGTTCTTGAGATATAGTGTTTACGAGCTTGCTGTCACAGACACACATATATACATACATATATATATATATATATATATATACATACATACACACACATACATACATACATACATACATACATACATAAACACATACATACATACATATATACATACATACATACATACATACATACATACATACATACATACATACATACATACATACATACATACATACATACACATACATATATGTATACATACACACACCAGCATGACTGCATAAAAAAAAAAAAAATCAGCCTGCTGGCAAGTAACAACATCTTGTGTGTGTTCTTTTCAATGGCTCTTTATCAATACCAAGTACTTAGGTCCACTGAACACAACATTGGAGAGCACATAATTATTAGTCCTTCAAATTCCAAGAGTATTTGTCTATACACACTTCATTTTTATTTCGCTTTCAAGAGCACTTAAGGTACATTCTAAACAAGAAAATAAAGCAATGTTAGAGATGTTGAAAGAGCAGTATGCTCTGAGCAGAAACAGCCACAAGAGCACTTTCAGCAAATGACATGTCAAATTTTCAGCATGTACAAAAGTAATGATGTTTGAACAGGAATACAGCTAAAATTCAGGGGTCAAATAAGTCCATCTTATATGAAAGAGGACTTCAAAAGAAACAAAACAGTGAAAAAGCTTTCAAAAATCTTATTCCGTTAAGGAGATATCTAAGTTTAAAGTTTGGTATCATTTGTGTAGAGAAACTACTGAAATGAGACTAGTTCTGATGTCATAGCCTCAGATTCCTCAAAGTCTTTATGTATTCTATCATATTTTGTCCTGCAATTCTGTGGCTTAAAAACCATGGGATATGTTAAAAAAGTAGTCAAACTCAACCTAGAAAGGGTATTTATAATATACCACCTGAAAAAAGTTTGAAGAAAGATAATTTAAATAGTGAAAAAATTAAATAAACTTTATTTAAAATACATTAACAATTGTTAAGAATGTGAGGATGAAGACGGCAGCTTTCCATAGTTGACTTACTACACCAGTCATTTCTACAGAGCTTTAAACTTAAATATCTCTTTAACAAAAAAAGATTTTTTAATGAATGCTTTCTTCACCATTTTGTTTCTTTTGAAGTACTCTTTCATATAAGATGGACATGCTTGACCCCTGAACTAATCCTTCAAATGTAATTCTTTATATTTCTTTCCCAAATTTCAAATATCAAATTGCCTTCTACTGTAAATCTGGGTAACTTTATAATAGTATCCAATTTCCTGTTCACTATAGCCAACTTCTCCCACTTAAAATATTTGGGGGAAGAACTGAAAAACAATGTATAACAATGTAAAACATGACCAATTTTCAAGTTGTCCCATTCTGAGGTCACAAAATATTGTACATTTTATACTAATTAGGTATCTAAGTTTAAAATTGCTGTAAAATGGTCAATTTTTAACTGATTTTAATTGAACTTTTTAATGTATATATATTTGCAATATATCAATCATTATACAACCTACATTCAATCCTGAATTTCACTTTCCCACAGTGCATAGTTATATAGTTAGGTTATCTACATAGTTACAAAAAAAAATCAAACTTTTAAATCTTATTTTAAACATATGTGACTTGCTATTCTAAAAATACCTTTTTTTGTTTGTTTTAACAGCAATACAAATAATGGTTCCAAAAGTTTATAACTGTAAGGACCCTTTACTGAACCTCAAAAATTATGAATGATTTTGTACATTTCTTAGTGACAGTCAAAAACATGAAATACACTGGAAACACTGGCGTATGGTTTTAAATTGACAGATCAAAAAAGTGAAAAAGCAAACACCTGAAGTTGTAAAATTGAATCTGTGTTTGACTGCAGAAGGCATTAAAATTGTATTTTGATTGTCGCATTGTGTTCCAACCAGATCTGAAAAAAATATACCGTTCCGCGAAAAAACGGGAAGAAAAGATTTTTTTGTTTTTTTATATAGATTTCTTGAGTAAGCAACAGTACTGTACATGTGGTAAATATGTGTTCTAAAACGCCCCCATGTAATTGTGTGATGAATAGTACAATAAATTATGAAAAGAGGGCAGCATATAAAGATGTATTACTACATTAATATTATTTTGTCGCAACTTTTCGTGGAAGATTTTTGACACCATTATTCAGAACCATGGGATATATTATAATTCCACGTCTGGCTCCACAAGATTTCATTCATTTCATGCAGTAAGAATTATTATCCAGATTTCTTATATTTCAATTTCATCCTGAGAGAACTATTTTTCATGAAGCAGATTATGTGATGGTTTTAATATTATCAGCGTGAATGTTCTCCAAAAACAGAACAAATTAAATAGCAATACACAATTCCTTGCTATATGCTAAAGAATGTGGGTAGGATTTAGGCAATTTATTTTAAAAGCCATTGATAATGTAACGAGGCATAGACTTATGAGACACTTAACAGTACTGTAATTTGTATCCAAATAAGCTAAGATGTGTTTTATTCAAACCAAACATGGAATTTCCACAAATTCCATAGCATTTATAATCCAAGTCTCAAAGTTTGACGCTGCTATGTTCGATCCTTACTTTGGATCAATCTTGATACATGATTGCATTTTCTACCAATAAATGTTTACATTTTCTATTAAGGAACCACACCTCCAGTGATCTTAGTCTATTGAGGAACCACGGGTCCAGTGATCTAAGTCTATTAAGAAACCACGTCTCCAGTGATCTAAGTCTATTAGGAACCACGTCTCCAGTGATCTAAGTCTATTAGGGAACCACGTCTCCAGTAATCTAGGTCTATTGAGGATCCACGTCTCCAGTGATCTAAGTCTATTGAAGATCCACTTCTCCAGTGATCTAAGTCTCCAGTGATCTAAGTCTATTAAAGATCCACTTCTCCAGTGATCTAAGTCTATTGAGGATCCATGTCTCCAGTGATCTAAGTCTAATAAGGAACCACGTCTCCAGTGATCTAAGTCTATTAAGAAACCACGTCCCTAGTGATCTAAGTCTAATAAGGAACCACGTCTCCAGTGATCTAATTGTCTATTAAGGAACCACGTCTCCAGTGATCTAAGTCCATTAAGGAACCACGTCTCCAGTGATTTAAGTCTATTAAGGAACCACGTCTCCAGTGATTTAAGTATATTAAGGAACCACGTCTCCAGTGATCTAAGTCTATTGAGGAACCACATCTCCAGTGATCTAAGTCTATTAAGGAACCACATCTCCAGTGATCTAAGTCTATTAAGAAACCACGTCTCCAGTGATCTAAGTCTATTAAGGAACTACATCTACAGTAATCTAAGTCTAAAGGAACCACGTCTCCAGTGATCTAAGTTTATTAAGGAACCACGTCTCCAGTGATCTAAGTCTATTGAGGATCCACATCTCCAATGATCTAAGTCTATTTGTTTCATAATAATACATCAACACTAAAACTATTTCTGTTAATTTTTCTTTTAGCTTTCGTTTCTTTTGTAATTACTCTATGTATAGAAGCAAGCACTCGATAAGCAAATAATAGTCAAACAAAAAAAACAGATTTCTGAATATGGGGCCCTGGGCAGCCTCTTGTGAGAGGACCTAGGCAGCCTTTTGTGAGGGGACCTGGGCAGCCTCTTGTGAGGGGGCCTGAGCAGCCTCTTGTGAGGGGCCTGGGCAGCACTCTAATGTGGGGCCCTGAGCAGCCTCTTGTGAGGGGGCCTGGGCAGCCTCTTGTGAGAAAGCCTGAGCAGCCTCTTGTGAGGGGCCCTGAGCAGCCTCTTGTAAGGGGGCCTGGGCAGCCTCTTGTAAGGGGGCCTGGGCAGCCTCTTGTAAGGGGGCCTGGGCAGCTTCTTGTGAGGGGCCTGGGCAGCACTCTGATGTGGGGCCCTGAGCAGCCTCTTGTGAGGGGCCTCGGCAGCACTCTGATACAAGGCCCTGGGCAGCCACTTGTGAGGGGCCCTAGGCAGCCTTTTGTGAGAAGGCCTGGGCAGCACTCTGATGTGGGAGCCCCAAGTGAGATTATCTTCAGAACAATACTTATACTCTTCCATATTCTAAGTTTGTGACAAAAAAACTACTTCAAAAATGTATTAGAAATGAAAGTACTGTATGTTTATCCACAAGCAGTACTTATTCAACATCTACTGTACAACAGGGAATAAAAGTGTACTCTATTTAATATGATACTGTATATACTGTATATACCACCACACTTACATTTTCCTATTCACAGGTACACAATCTATTGGTTAATGCACAATCCATTAGTTAATGGGAAAGAAATCGCTACAAAATGTACTCAATATAGCGTCAGCGGCGTAATAAATCACTTCTGCGGCACATTTATGTAAAACATACGACATAGATCAGTGGTCAAGCAAGTTAACCTTACAGTATGTGAAAGAAAAGAAACAAAATGGTGGAGGAACCACTTAAATATCTTATTCTGTCCTTATTTAAGTTTACAACTGTCTTATACGTAATGAAAAAAAGAAAAGTTAATTACTTATCAATACATAAAAGAAACAAAATAAAAATGATTCAACAACTAATAATAGGTCAAAGCTAAAATATCAGCAGTATACAAATAAAAAAAATACCTAAGTTTATTATTCTTACTAGATTCTATTTTGTAACTTTGCTGACAAATCCGATGGTTTGTAAGCCACAAAATCACAGGACAAATCTGACAAAATATGATAGAATATATAAAGACTGAGTAATCTGAGGATGTGACATCCCAACTACTGTGATTTGTCTTTTCTATGCAAATGCTACATAACATTAAACTTCAATCATCTCCTTAACAGAATAGATTTTTTGAATGCTTTCTTCACCATTTTGTTTCTTTTAGAGTACATTTAAGTCTTTGATATAAGACTTGAGTTCCATTAAACTTTTCCTTCAATCTTACTGCAAAGTACCACTCGTACAAAACAAAATACTTTAGAACTAGTAACCATGAACAAGTTCTTTTCTTCAAAATGTTGTAGCAGAGGTCTGAAGACAAATTTGCATTAAAAGACATACACAGTAAATGAAAAAGCTGTTAAGTCACCAGTATATACTGACCAAATAATTTGGACATAAATTTTTCATAAATTTACTAAACATACTATTTTGTAAATCCACACAAACTTATCCATACACTATGGAAACAAAAATAAAAACATTTTAACCCAGGAATTCTTTCCATGTGATAATTGGTTTTTCAATCATATACTTTTTGTTTATTCGGAAAGTATTCCACAAACTGTTCCTTTCTTTGAGTACCGGCAAGACTTAACAAATAGTCATACAATAAATAACACTACGCTCAGCACTGAGTACCCATTGAGAGCTTTGTATCATGTACAATGAATGTACTGTATAATAGTTGCCTCATTCAATTTTGAGTACGTAAAAGTATATGCAAATTTTAAGACTGCAGCTGGATTGAGTGATTCCTTAGTTATAGTTGCCATGATCAGTATTATCTGAGAAATAGACAGGCCCATATTTACATGTAGGTTTTTTCAAAGGGGTTCTCATGCTCCACCCTGCCCCTATTTGACTCCACCATGCCCCTATTTGACTCTACCCTGTCCCTATTTAACTCCACCCTGCCCCTTTTTCACAAATCATATATTTTTGTATAGAAACTTTTACTTCCAATGATAATTGCTTTTCCTTCTTTTGATGCTGAGTTCCCCAATACAAACAGATGCAGATACCCTACTGATTTCATTGACTTCTCTCTAATTTATGTTTGACGTACCCCAAAATTCAAGCTGCATGGCCCATGTTACCTTGTAAAATGCCCCTTTCTGTCCTTGTAACCCTTCCCCTTTCTGTCCTTGGAAGCATTCCCCTTCCTGTCCTTGCAACCCTGCCCCTTTCTGTCCTTGCAACCCTGCCCCTTTCTGTTCTTGCAACCCTGCCCCATTTCTGTCCTTGCAATACTGCCCCTTTCTGTCCTTGCAACCCTGCCCCCTTTCTGTCCTTGCAACCCTGTTCCTTTCTGTCCTTGCAACCCGGCCCCTTTCTGTCCTTGCAACCCTGCCCCCTTTCTGTCCTTGCCACCCTGTCCCTTTCTGTCATTGCAACCCTGCCCCCTTTCTTTTGTCCTTGCAACCCTGCCCCCCCTTTCTGTCCTTGCAACCCCCTTCCTATCCTTTGCCCTTTCTGTCCTTGGGCCCTTTCTGTCCTTGCACCCTGTCCTTTCCCCTGTCCTTTTCTGTCCTTGCAACCCTGCCCCTTTCTGTCCTTGCAACCCTGCCCCCTTTCTGTCCTTGCAACCCTGCCCTTTCTGTCCTTGCCACCCTGCCCTCCCATCATCCCCCTTTCTGTCCTTGCAAGACTTCCCCTTTCTGTCCATGCAACCCTGCCCCTTTCTGTTCTTGCAAGCCTGCCCTTTTTGTCCTTGCAACCCTGCCCCTTTCTGTCCGTGCAACCCTGTCCATTTCTGTCCTTGCAACCCTGCCTCTTCTGTCCTTGCAACCCTGCCCCCTTTCTGTCCTTGCAACCATGCCCTTTCTGTCCTTGCCACCCTGCTCTTTCTGTCCTTGCCACCCTGTCCCTTTCTGTCCTTGCAACCCTGCCCTTTTTGTCCTTGCAACCCTGCCCCTTTCTGTCCTTGCAACCCTGCCCCTTTCTGTCCATGCAACCCTGCCCTTTCTGTCCTTGCAATCATCCCCCTTTCTGTCCTTGCAACCCTGCCTCTTTCTGTCCATGCAACCCTGCCCCTTTCTGTTCTTGCAAGCCTCCCCCTTTCTGTCCTTGCAAGACTGCCCCTTTCTGTCCATGCAACCCTGCCCCTTTCTGTTCTTGCAAGCCTGCCCTTTTTGTCCATGCAACCCTGCCCCTTTCTGTCCTTGAACTCTGCCCACTTTCTGTCCTTAAACCCTGCCCCCTTCTGTCCTTGCAACCCTGCTCCCTTTCTGTCCTTGCCACCCTGTCCCTTTCTGTCCTTGCAACCCTGCCCCTTTCTGTCCTTGCAACCCTGCCCCCTTCTGTCCTTGCAACCCTGCTCTTTCTGTCCTTGCCACCCTGTCCCTTTCTGTCCTTGCAACCCTGCCCCCTTTCTGTCCTTGCAACCCTGCCCCCTTTCTGTCCTTGCCACCCTGTCCCATTCTGTACTTGCAACCCTGTCCCTTTCTGTCCTTGCAACCCTGCCTCTTTCTGTCCTTGCAACCCTGCCCCCTTTCTGTCCTTGCAACCATGCCCTTTCTGTCCTTGCCACCCTGTCCCATTCTGTACTTGCAAGCCTGCCCCTTTCTGTCCTTGCAACCCTGCCCCCTTTCTGTCCTTGCAACCCTGCCCCCTTTCTATCCTTGCAACACTGCCCCTTTCTGTCCTTGCAACCCTGCCCCTTTTTGTCCTTGCAACCCTGCCCTTTCTGTCCTTAAAGCCTGCCCCTTTCTATCCTTGCAACCCTGCCCCTTTCTGTCCTTACAACCCTTGCCATTTCTGTCCTTGCATCCCTGCCCTTTCTGTCCTTGAACCCTGCCCCTTTCTGTCCTTAAAACTCTTCCCCTTTCTGTCCTTGCAACCCTGCCCTTTCTGTCCTTGAACTCTGCCCCCCTTTTGTCCTTAAACCATGCCCCCTTTCTGTCCTTGCAACCCTGCCCCTTTCTGTCCTTGCAACCTTACCCCATGGAAGTAGAATATCCATGTTTAGCCCTTTCTGGTTCAAGCTGAGGGTTTATAGACAAATCCATGGTAGTATAGTACATTGATGGTTTTTGATACACAAAGCAACATGGTGGTTCTGAATTGTGTTTATTTCAAGAACTTAATTTCACTGATGTTTTGGAGGAATCAGATGTTTAACTTTCTAAAAATTTGTTCAAGACAATTACCTAAACACGAAGTAGCTTTTCCATGAAATGTTGAAAAGAAATCCTTCAACTCATTCAAGAAATCCTTCCAGAATTCCTTCAACTCCTTCAAGAAAACCTTCAAGAAATGTGTAATTTATCTGTCGTGGCCCTCAGGATGTGACAGATCTAGTATTGTAAACTCCATGCTCAAAATCCGCCATCTTTTAATTGATAATTATTTTTAAAATTTCATTTAATGAAGAGAATATGGACTTCAAATTAAGTGTTATTTATTAAAAATTGTATTTTACTGGTTATGACGCTACAATAAATTTCAGCAATGCTGATTCAAAAATTTATGGTGTTGTTTTTATTTGCAAAAATCATGTAAATTGACAACGTTGAGGAATGCAGACAAAAATTCTGGTGCCCATCTGATATTTTAATAGCCACCTCCAAAACTTAATATGAAGAATGGTATCGTTTAGATATTTTCACTTTTTCAAAAACATAATAGAAAATATTTATTACACCAAAATATTTTCTGAGGAGTCACAAAAAAGATAGTAAAGGAGAATTATATTATTTGAAATGAACGAGGCTAGTCTTACTGGAAACTTCAACAGCTAAGTTAAAAAATTGTTAGCGTGGGTACATATGGCACTTTCCATCTGCAGAAGTAATCTTGCAACCTAAATCTGAATCTGAATAGGTTAGGTAAAGGTAATGGGAACTTATAGCATAGCACACATTACTCTATAAACATTCAATGGTGCTTTGCAAACTTACAGGCTAAGTAAGTCGACAAAAATCCTTCTGGACATGAATAACAACCGAGCGTTACAAGTATGAGAACAAAAACAGTTAACAAGTTTAATAGGCTAAATATAAGTTTGAAACAGTTTAGACTTGGTGAATGTATATCAATGTCTGGTGGTCTGGTGGTGAAGCATTTCAACCTTTTAGTGTTTGAACAGTTAGGGAAAGAAGAAGTATTTACATTAGTTTTAGCATAGGGAACGTGAAAATGCTAATGTCATGATTATTTCTTGTATTGATTATTACGTTTGGGATTAGGTTAACATTATCAATGGCGATGATGTTATTGATTTTACATAGCGTATAGAAGCAGGTGTTCTTTCTTCTTGTTTTTAGCAGGGGCCAATCTTTTATTTATGATGTCTTTATTTATTGTATCTGTTCTATTTTATGATTAATTAATTAATAACTACATCACCTTGTTATCTTTCTTTGCTTTTCGTTTTTGAGGAAACTGACTGAGGGCCGGTTTCATATTATGACTGACAGACTAACAGAGGCACGTATGACTTAGAGGCCACCCCCGAAAAGGTTTCCCAGTTGCATGCATGCTTTATTTTGAAGACTTATTGAAATTTTGTTGAAATTTTGTTCAATCTTGGGAACACTTCTTAAAAATTTCTCGAAATTGACAGTGCTTGCCTGGAAAGTGAAGAATTTTTCTGAAAAATGAAGAAAAATTTCTGGAAATTGAAGAAGACTTCACGCACATGCAGAAAATTTCTCAGAAAATAAAGGAGATTCCCCGAAATTTGATGGAGATTCCCTTAAAATTCAAGAAAATTGGGCAGAAATTGAAGAAACTTTTCTAAAAATAAAGAACATTTCCTGAAAATTAAGAAAATTTCCCAAGTAGTGTGGGCAAAATGATAAAGGCCTATTTTAAAATTGTATTGCTTTGAAAATTCATTATGGCTCCCATGCGCACATGGTCCCGATGATTAGAACTTCACCTCCGTATCCAAAGGTTTTTAGTTCTATATTGTAGATTGCATACTAATGAAATTTAACATTTTTATACTATGAACATGTACACATTAGCAAACATCACTGTACCAAACAGTACCAAATATGAAACAAAACATATATATGTGGTTGTTATAATATGGGGATTTCAAGATTTTTACATTAAGCCCCACCTACTCATTAATATGCATGACATTACCACCAGCAATAAGGCACATCTATGGACCATGGGCTATATGTGTATACATCATCATATATCATAGCCTAAAATGTCATAGCCTCCCCCCAAAAAAAAACTGATGATGATGATGATGATGATGATGATGATGATGATGATGATGATGATGATGATAATGATGATGGTGATGATGATGATGATGATAATGATAATAATAATAATATAATAAATACTAATAAATACTTATACTAATACTAATACTAATAATAATGATAATAATAATAATAATACTAATAATACTACTAATACTAATAATACTAATAATACTACTACTACTACTACTAATAATAATACTAAATAATAATACTAATAATACTACTACTAATAATAATGATAATAATAATAAATAATAATAAATACTAATACTGATGCTGATGCTGCTGATGCTGATGATGATGATAATGATAATGATGATGATCGACGACGACAACAACGACAACGACGACCACAACGACAATAATAATGATAATAATAATAGTAATAATAATAGTAATAATAATAATAATAATAATAATAATACTAATAATACTAATACTACTAAAAATAATGATACTAAATAATAATATATAATAATAATAATAATAATAATAATAATGAATAATAATAAATACTACTAATAATAATAATACTAATAATACTTATAATAATAATAATAATAATACTAATACTAATAATACTAATGCTAATAACAATAACAATAACAATAGCAATTATCAGCATATTTGACAGATTTCACCAACACTAACTAAACAGGTGAACCCCGTCCCATTAAGTTTTGTCCAAGATTGTCCGCAAAAAATGTGTGGCAAACACAAGCTTTTTTTGCTGAAGATTTAAATTCGCACTACTTTCTTCAAATAAAAGACAAAACTATTGACCACAAATTTGGTGAATCGTTCAGCTAAGACGAGAGTGTGGCGCACATCCAATTTAAACATGGAATCTAACAGTTTTTATCTTATTTAAAAAATTGTGTCGTATTTCTTTTATTTTATCAAATTTGACTGAACTTTGACTTTTTCATCAATGTCCTGGCTACACCCTATTCATGTACATAATTTTCCATAATAAAATTAGAAAAGCAATATGAGCATGTCGAAACTACTTTTTGTTTACATGCTGGAATCTGATAAAATAACAAAATTGAAATACTCTCCACCTAACTGCCATCATTTCATTATCTCCATCTCATCCACTTCTCTCCTTTGCACCCCACCCCACATCCTCAACCCCCTTACTGTCATTATTTCACTTGTAATCCAAAATGCGCAGAACAATGCAGTGGTAAAGAATAAAACACTTAAGATATTCTGAAAAAATGGGTGGCAAATACAAGCATTTTTTTTTTTTTTTTTTTTTGGGGAAAGAAATAAAGAAAACACCACATGTTTCCCATGTACTTCAGATAGCTCAGTCCAAAAGAAGTTAATACCTTTTATTGTATTGTCTTGAATTCTCAAAACAATTAAATGGCTGTTTTTTATATAAATACCATGACTTTCCTACATAAACCTATTTTTCCATTGACATTTACAATAATTTCACTCAATGACATTTCTCAGACAATATTGGACAAAACTGTTGGGACACTTATCTGAAAGTTTGCATGTTACTTTAAATATTTATGAATAGCTTTTTTTCAGGTTACCATGCTTCCCCCTTCCCTCCCCCTTCCCTCTCCCCACCCCTCAATGTTGTCAAAATATTTCACTTGGAAATACAGAGACATAAAAAGCATTGATCAACATTTTTTACCCATTTCACCAACATTGAACAGGGGAACAGGGGTGTCCAAACGAGTTTTGTGCAAGATTGTAGCATGTTGTGCCTACTGAATGAAGTATTTATCTCACTACATCTGGTAAAATTAGCCTCAAACTTCAAATAATATTATTCTCATTCATTATCTCTTTGACTCTTCAAAAAATATTTTCATGAAATACATATTTTCTATTATGTTTTCGAAACAGTAAAAAAGTCTAAATGATGTTATCCTTTATATCACGTTATAGACCTGGCTATCAAAATATCGGATTGACACCAGAAGCGTTTGTCTGCAATCCGTAATGTTGCCAATTTACATAGAATTTTGCGAATAAAAACAACGGCATAAATTTCTGAATTAGCATTGCTGAAATTGATTGTGGCATAGTAGCCATTAAAATACAACCTTCAATAAATATCACTTAATTTGAAGTCCATATTCTCACCATCTAATAAAATTTAAAATATAATTCTCAATTAAAAGATGGCAGATTTTGAGCATGGAGATTACAAAACTAGTCCTGTCATGTCCGGAGGGCCAGACAGAAAACTTGACCCAGGTAGTTGATATTTCTACTGTAAACATTATTTCTACTGAAAATAACAACTCCCTGCTTGACCACTGTAACAATCATCTACAAAAACATAAAGATCACCACTAGACAGGGAAACAAAAGATGACCTTCACAGCCATGGATGGTCAACACTTTGTTTGCAGGCTGAGTTTCAAACTGAAAGGTCGTTTTTTGGTCAACTCAGACAGAGGACTACTCAAGGTCACATAAAGTGCAGTTGATAAAGGGCAGGGTCAAAAGTGTAGCTTCAAACTTAAGTTTATCAGCGCATAGAGGTACCTCCATAATCAGCGTATGGATGAGCTCCAGTGGTCACACTAAAGTTCAATTTTTGTTCTTTCTTTTTTTTTTTTTAGGAGGGGGGGGGGGAGATTTTGTCCCCTTGTGCATTTTTTTTTGAGGGAAGAATTAAAAAAAAAGGGGGAACTTCAAGTGTTAAAATCATCAGACATCTTAGTTTTCTCTTGACCATGACGTTATTACTGATTGGTAAGCAACTTAAATTTACTCTTAAATCTGAAAAGCAACTTGTCAAGGATAATATAATAGAAAAACAGGTTTACGCAGGTAGCAGTCCTTCCTATTGTACCATAAAACTTTCTTCATCATGTGTTGAGGTATTTGAAGCCTTTGTATTTTGCTGGTCATTATTTTTTTACTTAGAGAATAACTTGTGAAAAATTGGCGGCGAGACATATTTAACAGGGATTGGAATCGACACTGCAGGGCAGTAAATATATTAGAACTGTCGGAAGGACAGTATGCTTGACTATTTAAAGCTAGTGTAGAGAATGGGGTAATTGAGGAAAGTATGTAGGGTAGTAGAGGCAGATGATTTCAAATTACTTGAGTTTTGAAAGATGCACCAACATTTTCATTTGCTTTGTTAATTTTCACAACATTTTACAAGAAGCTTCAAAATATCTTTAGGTTTCCCAGATATTTTAAGACAAAAAAAAAATCAAGGTTACCTCACCCATGGAGTAAATCAGAAAACATTTAAAAGCTAGCAGTCTTTATAACTACAACACCTCTTTTAGTTCTATCAGTTGAACAAAAAAGAAAGGAGAGGCCCTAACTTGCCAATGTCACTGAAAGAATGTCATTAAGCCTTTCCAACCTGTACCCTCACCTAGCCCTACACATTCCCAGAACTACATCTTGGATTGTAATACAGCTTCCAATTGAAGAAAATATGTGTGTTAAGCAACATGCAAAATGTACAATGACATTAAACCACAATTATGCGAAACAATATTGCTTAACGTATGACAAACTAGACATTGGAAATGATACAAATCCCCTCACCGCTAATAACGCATATTCCAGACTGTCCCACATTCCAACCTGTCCCAAATGTCATCCCATGCCAATACTCCATGCAATCACACATGAAAACCAAATATAAACTGTATGTCATTCCACAACATGCCATCACAACTGAAATCTAAAAGACACCCCTCTACATGCCATTCCACCCTGTTCCACATGTTGACCCACCCTGTTCTATATGCCAACCCACCCTGTTCCACATGCCAACCCACCCTCCTGTCCAACATGCCAACGCATCCTGACCCATATCCAAACCCATACCTTGCCCTACATACAATTCCACCCTGTCCCACATGAAATCCCACCCTCATCCAAATTCCTTCAGCTACTTTATCATCATCTTATCGTCTACCCCACATTCCACTTATTGTTTATATTTCCTAAACACCTAATTTAAAATTGTTTAGAAGTGATAAAACTTGCTTCTTTATTCATGGCAAGACAAAAGATTTGATTCATATTCATATGATGTCAATATCATAAAACTAGTTTATAAGTCTCTTGGATCTCAAGTCAAATATGTTTGAGATCAAACATTTTTGATCTCAGGTCAAACATTTTGCAGCAAAGTCTATATTTATGCAAATAACCTAATAAATATGAACACTATACCTCACCATTAATGTAAACAATGCTCTATACATATACTGTATGATCATTTGTTTAAGCGAAATCATCATACCCACTTTAATTCAAGAGATACCACAGATAAAAATATTTTCATTGTTATGCAAATAAGCTAATTAATATGCACACATAACACCACCAATCATGCTCAACTAAACAGTACCAATGCCCTCTACCATTGTACCAAGTTAATTATTTTGTACGAAAGTCTGTTATGCAAATAACCTAATTAATACGCACAGTACACCCCACCATAGACGATGCTCTTCACATTATAATCATTTGTGTATACAAAATCCCACTCCAACTTTAATTTAAGACATATTATAGATACAAATATTATTGTTATGTTAATAAGCTAATAAGTATGCACTCACATTACCTCCAATCATGCCCATTTCAACAGTACCCATGTCCTCTAGGGCTGTGCCAAGTTACTTGAATGTACACCATTTATAACTAAAGTTCTTTGCTCATGTTAAACATTTTATACAAGTCTATTGTTATGCAAATAACCTAATTAATAAGCACACTTCACCTTACCATTAAGTGTAGACAATGCCCTCCACATATATGATCATTTGTGCAAACAAAATCTCCACATCCACTTAAATTTAAGAGATATCATAGATACAAATATTTTCATTGTTATGCAAATAAGTTAATTAGTATACGCACACAACCCTAATCATGCTCACTTGAAGAGTACTCCTACACCAACTTATATGAATGTACACCATTCATAACTTAAGTTATGGAAATTTTAACCTGAAAAATATTTTCATTGTTATGCAAATAAGCTAATTAGTATGTACACACAACCCACCAATCATGCTCATTTGATCAGTACCCATGTCCTCTACCCCTGTGCCAAGTTACATGAATGTACACCATTCATAACGTAAGTTATGGAGACTTTAACCGAAACACTAACCAAAATCTAACCGGACGCCAACAGCAACCCGACACGGGGGTAGTAGATTAGCTCTCAGTACTATTCTTTGAATAGTCGAGCTAAAAATGTAAAACAATGAACTTAACTATCTCTACACTTAATAATCATGTGACATGTGTACAAGTTCCTAAAATCACAATAGTCCAATTCCCTGCATATACCAAATAGGGCCAATTGTACATAACATTCTCAACTAGCAGACAACCTAAATGCATTACTATAATAATTATTGTTACGTTGTAAATTTTATTACGCTCATCACACGTGCACAATTTGTTTTGACCAATGCAACAATGTCACCATGAAGTAAGAGGCCTGTACTGGGCCTGTTTGTTGTTCCTTTTGTCAACTTTCATCAGAGTTTGCAGGTATGGAGTTAAGTAAAGAAAACCATTGTAAATTAGATTTTGTTTACTTTTAACAATATTTTTCACATTTTTAAATTTGATTTATGGCTAAACCATCATGGCCTAACTTGTGTCGTAACTACCGTAACATATGAAGTAGTTCCGCAGAAATTTCTTTGTTCAGTTTTTTTTGTGCTGGATTTCTCCTCCTTACAATATATATATATTTTTTTTTTTGAGGGAATTTGATATTTTTTTGCAGGAATCCTGCAATCCTGCATCTTAATGTGAACACTGATGAGCACTCTTTGTAATGTGGTCTTAAAAAGGACTTAAACAAAGATTTACTCCAAACCTGCCTAGTTATACATCACAAATTTGTACATATTACAACTCCCAACTATTGTAATTATTATTATAATTTTTTTTTTTTTTGGGTAGAATTCCTGTTTTTTATATACCGTATATTCCTTAATAAACGCCCTGGGGGCGTTAAATTTTCAGGGGAGAGGGGGATGTTCATTTGAGGTTAAATTTCAAATAATTTTTCAGTCACTTCTTGTGTGCATAGCAAGTTCAACTCTTTTACGTGTGTATTTTTCGGGTAGTTATACAGTTTTTAAATGAGTTTTTGCTGAATGCTATTTTAAATCACACTGTGTATTTAATATTATGATATTACCAATCATTTTATGTGTGACTTTACGATTGTCATCGCACAAAAAAACATGGGGGGCGTTTATTAGAAGGGGATTTTATTAGGAAATACATGGTAGATCAAAACCAATTTGGCAAAACTTGCACCACATGTCCACTGACCTTCAAACTATCAGAAAGCCTAATATTAAACTATTTACCTGACTATTCATCTACAAAAACTATAATGACCCACAGGCTGGCCAAACAAGTGACTTTCATAAAACATAGCTGCAGATCAATAGGTCATATTTTGGTCAACTCATATTATCTGTTCAAGGTCTATTTCACATCTTTTATGAAGTACAGTGCAGAAAGGGCAGGGTCAAAAATAAAGTGTTCAAGCAAAACTGAAGAAATTTTGTTCATATGAACACTCTTGTATCTATAGGTAGCACAGTACTAACTAGAATATTAGCACTCTCTAGAGCACATACCTCCGCCCGTTGTAATTCCAACATGCCTAGAATAATTTAAGACTTCATTTGATCCCCAACTCCAATATAATCTACCTCAAAAATCCTAGGCCCACCAAGATTCATCCCCAAGTTTTGATCCATAATGAACATTGCAATCTAAACACTTGAAGATTATCTTCTGACTAGATTTCTTCCAAGGCCATACCATTGTTTTCAGTTTTAATCAAGTAAAGCATCATTGTTTGAGCTCTATTCAGCCAGGATTCACATTCCATCATTTTCTATTCATGGCAGAAACCAATTGTTTCATTTTCATTGACTCCAGAGAACACTTGAACGCAAAATTTGAGTGATTTGGTGAGGGTGTACAACACCTCTTTACTTCAGCCTAAATAAAAAGTACCAAAACCTCTAATGACCCCCAATTGAATGTACCCTCATCCGAAAGATATTATATCTTTTCGGAAAACGTCACGAAACATCCCAACTTGTTCGCGTTCTGGTACAAAAAGGACCCTAAACTTGACTCTTTTACCATAGGTTTCAATGGGGAAAATAATTAGTTCTGTGCTACCTTGTAGGGTATTTCAGCTTCATAATTCATGTTGTTACTACATGTCTATGTTTTTAGGATGAGCATAGTGGTCGAGCTTGACCAGCTTGTATGAATTTGGTCACCAAAATGAACACTAAATTAATGTTCATAGGAAAGAAAAGTAAAAAGAAAAAGAGTAAAAGTGTGCCTCTCTTGCACAGTCAAAATTAGTTCACTTCTTCTTGAGAGAAACAAACACAGGCAAAAATGAAACTGCCATCCTATTAAGACTAAAAAACCATCAATTCACAATTTTTCATAAAAACAACAAGATAATTCATAATTTTTCATAGAAAAAAACAACAATTCACAATATTTCATAGTAAGCAATAAATAATTCACAATTATCATAAAAAACAACAAATAATTCACAATTTTTCATAAAAACAACAAGAAATTCAAAAATTTCATAAAAACAACAAATAATTTACAATTTTTTATAAAAAACAACAAATAATTCACAATTTTTCATAAAACAACAAATAATTCACATAAAAAAACAATTTTTTTATAAAACAATAATAATTCAATTATCATAAAAACAACAAACAATTTTTTTACATAAAAAACAACAAATAATTCACAATTTTTCATACAAAACAATATATATCACAATTTTTCTTTAAAAAATAATTCACAATTTTTCATAAACGAACAATTCACAATTTTTCATTAAAAAAAAACAATTCACAATTTTCATAAAAAACAACAAATAATTCACAATGATTCATAAGAAAATAATAATAATTCACATTTTTCATGAAAAAAACACTTACCTCTAACTCCCTGAAGAAAGGCATATTATCCACCCACTTGATGATCACATCCAGCCTATGATTCAACATGTGCAGTATCTGGGTCATGACCACCTCCTCCGAATCACCAAACAGAGAGCAACAGCTTTGGAGTGGAAATGAAAGAAACAACTCCTCGCAATCGAGCATATCAAGAATGATGTCGTGAAGTCTGGTCACATGATTCTGCGACGCCTGACATTGTTCGTTTGGGCTGAATTCTTCTTTGATAACAATGTCTTTGGCAGTGTTTGAGGTAGTACTGTTATCTGCGGAGGAAGACAAACTCCTCCGCGACGAGTTTGCTCTTCGTTTCCTTTTGGTTGGAGTTCTTGAGTGTTGCTGCTGCACTTGCATCAGGAGCCGTCTGCGGTACTCCGATGACCCTTCATACATTGAACGACCTCCCCTCTGCCTGTCTACCCGAATTGCTGAATGGAGATCGAAGAAAAGGGAAACACTGAAATTTCAAATTGTAACACTAATAGAGCTCTCGCTTGAGAGGTGAAGTCACGGGAATTCTGAAATAACACAAAACTATTCTTTTTAAGGGGACAAAAAGTCTGGCATAATCCTTATTTCATATGATAGAATTAAAAATAACAAAATTTCTATACAAGTTTTTAACTCCCGAAGCAATCTAACACGTTTTGTAATTTTTAAAAACTTTTATGCTACTACTATGGGAGCCACCATTTTGATTTTAGAACATGCAGCAAATGATGTCATCAATCCAACAGGATGTTGGAATGCTTGGTATTTCTTTATAATTCAAGTTTTCTAGCTAATGATAAATTGTGTTCCTTTTGTAAGGGTCCCCATGACACTTTTGTGTATTCATGAAAATATCAAAATATGCTGTTAACACTTTGTGTCACATCATTTGGAAATAAAAACTCTAATAAAAGTTATTAATATTCTTGTCGTTGTTGGGGAAATAGTTTCATCATGCACAATTTTCAATACAGAATTGAACAAAATGGCAACCTCCATGGGAGTTGAATTCAAACATGGATAACTTGAGATGGGAGAATAATTTTTGACTTGCTGTTTTTTAAAGTTGGTTTATATTTTAATATAATAATAATAAATATTTTATATAATAATTGGTTTAAATTTTCTATCATGTGAAATAAGGATTGTATCAGACTTCATGTCTCCTTTAAGTTTTGCTCATGATCCTCACATGTTATACATACTCACTCATGTAATTTCATGCTCATAATGCAATGAGTTGTATAAGACCAGGGAGCTCATTCTTAAAAGACAGTCTTGCACACCAATCGATGGCCCATTATTCACTTTAGATGGCTCCATGACTCTAAAGTTGATAACAGTCAAGTGACCTAGTACAACAGGTAGGTGTGCCCGAGCGGATCGGCATATGGACTCAAAATAAAACACAAATAATACAGGAGTCCATCATGTTTTTGCTAGGATATATTATCAATTCTTCACTCCTCAACTACTCAGAATGTCTCCCTAATTACAAGTAACCTATCTTTACATTATAGGTATGATACATTGAACCAGTAAAAAGTGCAACAAAAGGAATGAAACCGAAAGCAAATGGATTAACTTGGAACAAGAATAAAATGGAATGTGATAAGCCTGTGCTGCAAAGGGTTACTTCATGTCATATCACTTTGGTGGCGCTTATAGACAGATAACTTCAAACCAATCAGAATAAGCTAAACAGTTAAAGGTATGTGTATACAGTTAAAGATGGTGCTATGTAACATTAACCTTTAAACAAAATACGTCTTCATTTAAAACTGTAACTGAACAAAAACTATTTTTCGTTGAAAGAAAATGTTAAAATACAAGTAACTCATATATACATAAAAATAGTGAGATGGATTTACTATAATAGCATCCTAATAACGCATCGCCGTATTTCAATGCAAACATTCTTAACTCAGTGCAGTCTAAACTCTGCACAAAATGTATTAAAACAACCAAATCAAAGACCAAAATTATACATGATTAATCATCCGGGGTGCAACTTTAATAATGATCCGTTTTGCCAAAGCTTAACATGACATTAATATAATAACTTAATCTAAGTAAATGCCAAGCTAACTCTAGATGTTGAAACAAAGGGGGTTATTGAACTAACTACCCCTTTACTATTTTACTCACTCATTAATTTATTATCATATCAGACTTTTGCTAAAAAGTTTATGGGTACTACGAACAGTCATAATCATCAAGATACCTAGGTCGAACAACTGGAAGTCCTCTTCTTGACCTTATGGCAAGATTGCATCTGGGACTTGGTATGTGGGTACCTTGGTGCCATTATGGCGCAGGCCACAGCACAGGGACTGATTAAATATTTGAGATGGCGCATAAGGAGAGAGCCAGAAAAAGAAGAGAAACTGTGGTGCGTTGGGAGAATTTTGCTGCCATGCAATTGGCGGCCTGTGGATGCTGGTGGATGTTGCTGGCAAGTAATCGTTTGCGGTGTTTGAATGTGGGGTTGTGTTATATCTTGTGGTGAAGGCCATTGAGATCAATAGGTTTCAGTTAATTGTGGTAAATGACTTGATGAGGTTTGTTAAAGTCACGGAGGTTTTGAAGCTGGTACGCAACTGATGTGCCGTATTCTTGATTGCAGTTTGGCATTTGCCTCAGAACTTGACAGGGGCCTCTCCAGCATGGTTCTAACTTCTTTCTTTAATTTGTTGGCATGTCTATCTAGACAAGGTCACCGGGCTTCCAGGAGCAAAAGTGCAAGTCGTAATCGTGGTAGAATTGTTGACAACTTAGGGCATGTGATGAGGTTTCTGTTAAGTGATCAAAAGTAGTTTGAAGTCGATGGGTTAGAGACAATGCATATTCTGCTGGCGTGCCAACAGTGGCGTTACATTGGACTTCAGGTATTGCAAATAAAGCTCTTGGAAATAGTCTTGGTTCACAACTGTAGTATGGGGTACAGTATATCCAGTGCTGTGCTGTGATGAATTATATGCGATTTCCACCTGTGGTAGGAAAACATCCCAGTTGGTGTTGGAGTTAGTATAATGCAAGAGTAGCTCTTTAAGAGTATGATTAAACCTTTTGATAAGACCATCTGACTGAGGGTGGTATGGAGTGGTTCGTGTTTGAGTGATTTCCAAGGCATCGGCATAGCTATTTCACCAAATCTCCCTCAATCTGCCTTCCTTGATCAGTGTAGGCATTCTGAGATGCCATGTTCTCGAACGTAGTGTTCAAAAATACATTTCGCAACAGTGGCGGCTCTTTCATCAGGTAATGGGTAAAGGTTCACATATTTGGTCAAATGGTCCATCATTACAAGGATGTAGCTATTACCTTTTGACGTCACTGGGAGTTCTGTTAAGTCGACGAAAATCATCTCGAACAGCTTAGTTGGCACAAAGCTAAGGGGGGCTTTGTGGTGAGGTGACGGTTTGCGTCTGCATGGCTTCACAGGTGAGGATAATTATTACAGTGTTCCAATGTCTGAACCACAAGTTCAAAGCCTACAACATGTGAGTTGGATCCTATTCCAACTAAATTGTTGTTGCAGTTTTGTGATGTTCTCCTGCCTGTCATCACAAAAATGATAAATATCAGCCTGGACACAGGAATTGTACCTAAAGTATTCAAGAATGCGGTAGTGAAACCTCAAATTAAAAAGCAGAACTTGGACAAAAATCAACTCATAAACTACCGTCCAGTGTCAAATCTCCCATTTCTCTCAAAGATCTTGGAAAAGGCAGTAAACAAGCAACTGGTAAATCATATTAATAGCCACAATCTTTCGGCAAAATTTCAATCTGCCTATAAGAGTGCACATAGTACTGAAACCGCTTTGGTGCGTGTTGTGAACGACTTGCAAATGGCGATAGATGATGGAAAAGTTGGAATCTTGGTACTCCTCGACCTATCTGCTGCTTTCGACACGATCGATCACGAACTTCTAAAACAACAACTAGCTCATGAATACGGGTTCAGTAACAAAATACTTTCTTGGCTTTCATCGTATATATCAGACAGACACCAGTCTGTTATCATCAATGTGTCACAGTCTAATCCAATGAATCTTACATGTGGTGTACCACAAGGATCTGTTTTAGGTCCTGTGTTATTCACCTTATACACAAAGCCACTTGATAGACTTATGAACAGTCATGACGTTCTTCATCACCTCTATGCTGATGATACACAGCTGATAGATAGTTTTCACCCAGCAGAAAGTGGAATAGTGGCACTTAGCAAACTTGAACTATGTACAACAAGCATAAAGTCTTGGATGACGAACAACATGCTCAAACTTAACGAGTGCAAGACAGAAGCTATGCTTGTAGGACCAAAGTCTAGACTGCTCAACACAGACATCAGTCATATCTCGGTTTGTCTGACCTCAATCCCATTCTCTAAATCAGTGAAAAATCTGGGTGTTTTTCTTCAACCGGAACTGACCATGGAGAAGCATATTACAGAGCTTTGCAGGATCTGCAACTACCACTTGCACAATATTGGCAGCATCAGACACCTTCTGACTCAAGAGACGGCTTCAGCATTGGCAAGGTCATTAATCCTGTCACGTCTTGATTATTGCAACAGTCTGCTTGTAGGTGCGTCACATGAGAACATCAAACGATTGCAGAGGATACAAAACAAAGCTGCACGTATTGTCACTAAAACATCAAAACGCGTGACAGTATTACAGCAGCGTTAAAGCTTTTGCACTGGCTACCAGTTGAAGCTAGAATCGAGTATAAGATATTGTGTTTAGCCTACCAGTGTATAGACGGATCAGCACCAGAATACCTCTGTGAGCTTCTGTCCATCTATCAGCCAAAAAGGTGTCTCAGGTCTAGTGACAAGCAATTGCTGGATATACCAAAGTGGAGACTAAAATCTTTTGGTTACAGGTCTTTCACAGTGGCAGCCGCCAGAAAATGGAATGATATTCCAAAATCCATGAAAGACATTAAATTTTTGAATACGTTTAAATCTCAGCTCAAAACATATTTGTTTAAGAAGTATTTTTGATTTTTATTATAATTTAATTTAATCGTTTATTTACATTAACCTATCATTTGTATTGTATAAGCGCTTTGAGCATACTCCACAGTGTAGATTAAGCGCTATATAAATGTTCCTATTATTTATTATTAAATGTCCTTTCTCCTACTAGACCAGTAACATATGCTCTTTACTCTTTCAAGTGTTCTATCCAAGTGGAAGTGTCCACTAAATGGATTTCCATGCAATTCTTGCAACATGTTTGAAACTAGTTCTCTTGGAATTACTGTTTGGCAAATGTACCTCCCAGCAACGTCAACATGTCGCATAGTATACCATCAATAATCTCTAAACTCTGGAACTCCCACCAATATCTTTTAATACACTTGGATTGTTCTCATAGGTGTCGGCGTATTGGGCAATGGCCTTGTTTTATCCAGGAAATGACTTCTCTGAGATCAGAGTCAGCTCTGTTTGTTGTAGATGTCTGTTATATCCGCATCTAAAGATTGTTCTCGTACGTGCTGGCGTGCTGGCGTATTATCAAGGGACTTCTCTGAGATCTTGTATTATCTAGGAAATGACTTCTCTAAAATCAGGGTCAGCTCTTTGTTTGTTGTAGATGTCTGTTATATCCGCATTTAAAGATTGTTCTCCTACGTGCTGGCGTATTGGGCAACGATCTTGTATTATCAAGAAAATGACTTCTCTGAGATCAGGGTCAGCTCTTTGTTTGTTGTAGATGTCTGTCATATCCGCATCTAAAGATTGTCCTCGTAGGTGCCAGTGTAAAAGGCGATGGCCTTGTATTATCCAGGAAATGACTTCTCTGATATCAGGGTCAGCTCTTTGTTTGTTGTAAATGTCTATAATATCCGCATCTTAAGTAAGAAGTCTTGTTCTTTATTTTTTTTTATTGAAACTGTCGGTAAACCTTTGCGGTGTTTGTGTCTTATCCTGCTTGTCTGTACAACCCCCAAGGATTTGATTTGATTAAATTCCACAATTTTCATGGCATCTGAAACTGCATGTGCGTGGTTGGGTAAGTCTTCTGTATCACCGGGTCTTCAGGATAGGGATCGGCATTGGCATGGATTTTACCAGGACGATGCTTCACAATGAAGTCCTAGGTGTCAAGCTCTAGTGCCCACCTTCCTCTTCTACCCATTTTGACTCCTTCTACTGGTATCTTTATATTCCAAGAAGAGGCTTGTGGTCTGTTATGATTGTGAATGCCTTCAGCGCCAAATAGTATTGGAAGTGCCATGCTGACCAAACAATGACTAAAGCTCTTTGTCGTAGCTTGACCATTTGCATTCTGATTTGTTGAAACGGTGATTCGCGTATGATACTACTCTTTCGTTTCCATCAATGACCTGTGACAAGACGGCACCAATCACAGTGTTAGATGCATTTGTATATATGACAAAGTTTTTGCTGAAGTCCGGCAGGGCAATTATTGGCGAAGTTGTTAACGCATCTCGTAGAGCCTGGAAAGCATGTTGATAGTCGTCATCCCAAATTATTTGAATATCCTTTTGGGTATAGTACAGTGGTCCGGCAAGGTTAGCAAACCTTTCATGAACTTTCTGTAATAATGAGCTAAGCCCAGAAATGCTCTAACTTCAGTAGGGGACTTGGGTTGTGGCCATCGGGCAATTCGGTCAGCTGTTTTGGGGTCTGGTTGTATGCCATGTTGACTAATGACATGACCGAGATAATGAGCTTCAGACTGGAAGAAGTGGCACTTGTTGAGCTTTAGGGTAAGTCTGGCTGATTGGAATCATCATAATACTTCCTTAAGATTAGCTAAGTGGTCTAAAAAGTCATTCCTCATAATATTATATCGTCAAAGTAGACAAGGCAAGCTGACCAATGGAGACCTTTCAGAATCAATTCCATGAGGCGTTGAAATGTGGAAGGTCCATTGGTAAGTCCCATCGGTATGACCTTAAATTGGTAAAGGCCAAATTCAGTGCCGAAGACGGTTATTTCCTTGTCATGGGGGTGCATCTCGATCTGCCAAAACCCTGATGACAGATCAAGGTGCTAAAATAAACAGCGCCAGCCAGTGAATCGACCAAATGCCTTCAGTAAAGTAAACTTGGGATTCAATAACCATAAACACTTAGGACTGATGAACAGATGCCCTTTAAACAGTCACCAAAGTTTGGTATTTCATATTCCTTGTGACGCTCAGTGTGCCTTTCCAATTCATCCAACTTTTTTATATTGTAATATTCTTCATGGAAAAAACTTATGTTTAATGCAAACTGTACGCACAACATTCAAGTGCAGCAATAAATTTCATGTTTATAAATAATAAGTTTATATTAATTCAGATTATCATTTACGACAAAGAGCAATATTCATACAACTTTGCATTGTGGTCCTGGTGCTCAAAATGTCTACAAAGCCTAATATCTAATCTATAGTTCAACAAGCCCTTTATCTTCTATCAAAATAATCAGTTATACTGTACTGCAGCAGGCCACATAAAGGAATTTCACATGGCACCACACAAGCTTTCACGTACGTTAAGTTAAAATCATGAAGGACAGTTTTTCACGAATTTCTGTTGTTTGTTGCTATATGACATTTAGCGTGTATTTCTGTTGTTTGTTGCTATATGACATTCAGCGTGTATTTTTGTTGTTTGTTGCTATATGTTTAGCATGCACTTCTGTTGTTTGTTGCTATATATGTTTAGTGTGTATTTCTGTTGTTTCTTGTTATATGTTTAGCATGTATTTCTGTTGTTTGTGCTATATGTTTAGCGTGTATTTCTGTTGTTTGTTGCTATACGTTTAGCGTGTATTTCAGTTGTTTGTTTGTTGTTAATGTTTAACATGTATTTCTGTTGTTTGTTGCTATTGTTTAGCGTGTATTCCTGTTGTTTGTGCTATATGTTT
>JAIGNY010001459.1:2777500-2795000 GCA_020152595.1 Chiridota heheva | reverse complement strand
GCCAGTTTGCATAGTTTGTTCTTGAGGGGACTCATCTGTGTAGCAGTACCAGCAACTGCTGCTGAGCCAGTTTGTATAGTTTGTTCTCGGGGGACTCAGCTGTGTAGCAGTACCAGCAACTGCTGCTGGGCCAGTTTGCATAGTTTGCTTCTTGAGGGACTCATCTGTGTAGCAGTACCAGCAACTGCTGCTGAGCCAGTTTGCATAGTTTGTTCTCGGGGGACTCAGCTGTGTAGCAGTACCAGCAACTGCTGCTGAGCCAGTTTGTATAGTTTGTTCTCGGAGGACTCAGCTGTGTAGCAGTACCAGCAACTGCTGCTGAGCCAGTTTGTATAGTTTGTTCTCGGGGGACTCAGCTGTGTAGCAGTACCAGCAACTGCTACTGGGCCAGTTTGCATAGTTTGCTTCTTGAGGGACTCATCTGTGTAGCAGTACCACCAACTGCTGCGGGGCCACTTTGCATAGTTTGTTCTCGGGGGACTCAGCTGTGTAGCAGTACCAGCAACTGCTGCTGAGCCAGTTTGCATAGTTTGTTCTCAGGGGACTCATCTGTGTAGCAGTACCAGCAACTGCTGCTGGGCCAGTTTGCATAGTTTGTTCTCGGGGGACTCAGCTGTGTAGCAGTACCAGCAACTGCTGCTGAGCCAGTTTGCATAGTTTGTTCTCAGGGGACTCATCTGTGTAGCAGTACCAGCAACTGCTGCTGGGCCAGTTTGCATAGTTTGTTCTCAGGGGACTCATCTGTGTAGCAGTACCAGCAACTGCTGCTGGGCCAGTTTGCATAGTTTGTTCTCGGGGGACTCATCTGTGTAGCAGTACCAGCAACTGCTGCTGGGCCAGTTTGATTCTTGAGGGACTCAGCTGTGTAGCAGTACCAGCAACTGCTGCTGAGCCAGTTTGTATAGTTTGTTCTCGGGGGACTCAGCTGTGTAGCAGTACCAGCAACTGCTACTGGGCCAGTTTGTATAGTTTGCTTCTTGAGGGACTCATCTGTGTAGCAGTACCAGCAACTGCTGCGGGGCCACTTTGCATAGTTTGTTCTCAGGGGACTCAGCTGTGTAGCAGTACCAGCAACTGTTGCTGAGCCAGTTTGTATAGTTTGTTCTCGGGGGACTCAGCTGTGTAGCAGTACCAGCAACTGCTGCTGGGCCAGTTTGTATAGTTTGTTCTCAGGGGACTCATCTGTGTAGCAGTACCAGCAACTGCTGCTGGGCCAGTTTGCATAGTTTGTTCTCAGGGGACTCAGCTGTGTAGCAGTACCAGCAACTGCTGCTGAGCCAGTTTGCATAGTTTGTTCTCAGGGGACTCAGCTGTGTAGCAGTACCAGCAACTGCTGCTGAGCCAGTTTGTACAGTTTGTTCTCGGAGGACTCAGCTGTGTAGCAGTACCAGCAACTGCTGCTGGGCCAGTTTGTATAGTTTGTTCTCGGGGGACTCAGCTGTGTAGCAGTACCAGCAACTGCTGCTGAGCCAGTTTGTATAGTTAGTTCTCTGGGGACTCAGCTGTGTAGCAGTACCACCAACTGCTACTGGGCCAGTTTGCATAGTTTGTTTTCGGAGGACTCAGCTGTGTAGCAGTACCAGCAACTGCTGCTGAGCCAGTTTGTATAGTTTGTTCTCAGGGGACTCATATGTGTAGCAATACTGCTGCTGAGCCAGTTTGTATAATTTGTTCTCTGGGAACTCATATGTGTAGCAGTACCAGCAACTGGTACTGAGCCAGTTTGCATAGTTTGCTTCTTGAGGGGAAGATCTTCTGCGCACATTTTGAAAAGTTGGAGCACACTTTTAGGCAATCGATGCACAAATTGAGAGGTTTTTTGAAACAGTATTGTATCTTAGGCGCACATTTTTCATTTTGGACGAACAATTTTATCTTGAAAATCCATCATGTGCATACATCATGCAAACTGGCTGCTGGGGAGGGAGTTAAGACTTGTGTGTGCTCTAGGGTTGTAAACATAAAACAATTTTTGGCTGTCTTCCACAATAACAATCACACACTAGTCTTCAATTTCAGAAGCCCATAATCAGTTTGAAATGTTACACCTGATTTCTTATCTGTCAAATATGACAACATTTAACTTCTGGTTGCCAATCAAAGTTTTATGTTTTGCTTATCTTTGTACTCAAGACCCTGCTCCTTCTTATCATTCTGAGGTTCTTGTTCCACAAATACCAAGTTGGCAGTTTATGCACAACAAAGACAAGTCACTCTTTGTTGGAAAAACTTTCAAAGGACATGGGGCCAGAGATCTTTTATTTCTTGGAGGTACCTTATCTTTGGAATGAATTTCCAAGCAATACATTAAATCCTACAGTAAGTGTCTCTGGTCTCTTTAAAAAAAAAAAGTCTAAAAAAAACAATTGATGATGGACACTAAGCTTGGGTGATATTCACCTTCAGACATATTGATAATATTGAAATATCAATATGCACATTGCAAGACGTCACACTGAAATAATCAAACTATTTTGTACCCTGTATTCTTGCTCCAGCACAAAAAAATGGAAAGTAGTAATTTTAAAGTAAATTTACAGAATTTAAAAGAAATTATGTACATAAATCTTCAAATAAACACCATTGTCTCTTTCTCTAAAAATAAATCACAGAAACATTGAAATTTCATAAGTTTGAACATATCATTTTTTTCACTATTTTTGTGGAACTGGTATATAGCTTTTTTTAATGAAAACGGACCAACTTTACCTTTAAATGCTAGGTTTCCTACTTAAATGTTTTAAATTTCCAATGGAAAGGGCGTCATTTTTGCACTCTTGTTTTAAAAACCTGGACATTCAGAAGTCAATAAATATTTATAGAAAATGTCCTCTGCTACTGAAATCGGACGAGTGGGCTCAGAAATCTACACAGTTTGTACTTGTGCTGCTTACTGTACAAAAAGTTAATGAAAACGGACCAACTTTACCTTTGAATGCTAGGTTTCCTTAAATGTTTTAAATTTCCAATGGAAAGGGCGTCATTTTTGCACTCTTGTTTTAAAAACCTGGACATTCAGAAGTCAATAAATATTTATAGAAAATGTCCTCTGCTGTGAAATCGAGCGGGGCAAATTAGTTTGTACTTGGAAAAAAGTATCTTTATCTTTTAGTTTTGAGAATTAAATCTTTTAGTTTTGAGGATAGAATCTACTTTCATGTGTCAATTAAGGGCTTTTCCACATAAATTTCAGAATACGGTATTCCTATTGAGGAATTCAGACGATTTAAAGGGATTTAAAATCTCATTGATTGCAATTGCTCAACCATCCCAAATCATGAAAATTAAGTTATATATTGTGTGCTATGCCCATAGCGGCCTGTACATACAGAGTACAGTAGTGTATGTCCAGAAATAAGATTTTCCTGCCTGTGGAACATAATTTTAGATAATACTTATTGTAATATTGATGACTTAATCAACTCTTAACATTACTGACTGCCTGCAACTTTGATATTATTACAAATTACAAACTTTTTGTGGCTGAATAGTAAAGAAAGGTGCATGTTTGGTTGTCATGTTAACTTCATTATTAGTTCATGTATAGTACAATATCGGTGGAAAACATCGATATAACATCGACCATATCGATATGGGTCAATATAAAAAATATAAAAATATTGCCCAAACTTAAAAGACATGCATAAAAAATGACTCTTTGTTCAATACTTTAGTTTGTTTTAATGTTTCTTATTTTATGTGTATTTAATGTTGTTGTGTTGTTTGTTTAAAGCGCAATGAGCGTCTTTTTATGGCGGACATGGGCGCTGTAGAAAGCTTCATTATTTGTCTTATCTACTGTACCAAATATGGCAGCAATTTATCTACCAAATACTGCACTTTGTACCCAAATGTGTTTTACTGTATATCTACAATACAGTCCCACCCACAACAGTTTCTTTGATTTAAAGTGGTCCTGCCATGGGGTATTCTCCTGCCATGGGGTATTCTCCTGCCATGGGGTATTCTCCTGCCATGGGGTATTCTCCTGCCATGGGGTATTCTCCTGCCATGGGGTGTGGTCCTGCCATGGGGGGTGGTCCTGCCATATGGGGGTGGTCCTGCCATGGGAAGGTGGTCCTGCCATGGGGGGGTACAAATTAATAGAAATGGTCCTGCCATGGGCTGTTCTCCTGCCATGGGGTGTTCTCCTGCCATGGGGTGTCCTCCTGCCATGGGGTGTTCTCCTGCCATGGGGTGGTCCTGCCATGGGGGTGGTGGTCCTGCCATGGGGTGTTCTCCTGCCATGGGATGTTCTCCTGCCATGAGGTGTTGTCCTGCCATGGGGTGGTCCTGCCATGAAGGGGAGGGCTTTTTAATAGTTCATGTATTGTGTATTATTAAAAAAACATATTATCGATATATCGATGACCTTGAACTCAATATCGTCCTGCCATGGGGTGTTCCTGCCATGGGGTGTTCTCCTGCCATGAGGTGTTGTCTCTGCCATGAAGGGGAGGGGGTGGTCCTGGGGTCAGATCTTACATTAAATATGTAATTTGGATTATCAGATTTGCAAAAATATAACTTTTTCTGCACAAAGCCCCTTTGGTTGCGAGCAAATTGAAAAAACAAAAAATACATTTTCCGTCACCTTGACGCAAAAACCCAGAATAAGGCTCGATACGCAATGACGTCAGTTTGGGAACGACTGTATATGAACAATGCATCAGTGGCCGCCATTGGAATTTCGCAACTAGTATCGACAGCATCTCTGTTCTTCTCAAATATTGCATTTTCCAAACAAATATTAAACAAAATGCTGCAGCATTGTATAGTTGGAAGATGCAGCAATATAAATTCTCAAACTAAAACTTCACTTCGGTTTTTAATTTTCCTTATTGATTGCAAGAAATCTGTTGTTTTCGATAACAAATGAAAGCCCCTATGTTCAGTCCGGCGGATGTGCGATCTACAACATCGCAGAATTCTCGTGATCAATAGGACAAAGAGTTCTTCATTGATTTTTGAACTCCTGACACACTACTGCAATAGATCTGCTCTATCTGCTATGAACACCATACATGTTAACCATTTAACGTTTGCACATGAGCAGAATTGGCCCAGATCTATTTTGATGAAATTTCACAAGTCTGTTTTTCTGTAAAGGTATAAACTCCTATTTTCAGCATGAGAACATTCCCAGCTGGGGAGAAATGTACTTAGCAAATAGCTCCAATTATAGGAAGAATTGTGCATTATATCAAAGGGTGTGATTTTTCTGTCTAGTCCTCAGGACGTGACAGGACTAGTATTGCATACTCCATGCTCCAAATCTGTTATCTTTTAATTGAGAACTATATTTTAAATTTTAGTAAATGAAGAGAATATGGACTTCAAATTGAGTGATATTTATTAAAGGTTGTATTTTAATGGCGACTATGCTACAGTCAATTTCAGCAATGCTAATTAAGAAATATATGACGTTGTTTTTATTCGCAAAAGTCATGTCAACTGGCAACGTTGAGGAGGGTAGACGAAATTTTTCGGTGCCAATCCAATATTTTAATAAGCCAGGTCTACGACGTGATAAGAAGAATGGTATTATTTAGATATTTTGACTGTTTCAGAAACATAATAGAAAATATCTATTACACCAAAATAGTTTTTGAAGAGTCACAAAGAGATAGTGAAGGAGAATAATATTATTAGATATTTGAAATGAATGAGGCTAGTCTCATCGGATGTATATAAGAGTGAGATAAACACCTCACTCAGTAGGCACTACATGCTAGGCAATACTCGCAGTACTTGTATAGCAGCCATGTAGAGGTAATAGCGTATAATACATCAGAATGTTGACTACACTGGATGCAGTCTAAAGTTTAAAGAGCTAATGTAAGTTAATAGGTTTAGAAATTGTTGGCATCCATCACGTACACACTGTAATCTTGCAACCTGTCAAATTTGGCGTGGGTGGAATTTATTTCAGGAGAACCAAGTTGCAGATCATCTTTATTTATTGTATCTGTTATATTTTATAATGAATAAATCAAAACCTACATAACTTTGTTCTCTTTCTTTAGGGGTCGTGTCTAGCTTTTCGTTTTTGTGAGGGCTTAAACCCCCTTGCCCCCCCCCCCCCCCAAAAAAAAAAAAACCCACTAAAGGCTGTTTGCAGATAAGGGAGAATGGAGGCGTATAAGTTATGGCCCACCCCCAAGAAGGGATTCTATTTTCCGGTTGCATGCATGCTTTATTTTGATGAAAGTTTGAAATTATTAACATAAAATTGAAGAAAAATGCATAAAATTGTTGGAAATTTTGTTCGATTTTCAAAACACTTCCTGAGAATTTGATAGTGCATGGAATTTTCCTGGAAATTGAAGAAAATTTTCAGGAAATTTAAGAAGATTTCACTAAAGAACTTCAAGCTCTTTGATTTCCTTAAAAAGAAGGAAATTTCTTAAAAAATAGAGGAGATTTCATGAAAATTGATGAAGAATTTCTTAAAATTCATGAAAATTTTGCAGAAGTTAAAGAATGTTTTTTTTGTTTTTTTTTTAGGGGAGGGAGTGGGGGTGCTTTGACATTTTAGGAGGAAAAGCCCTGCCCCCATTAAGACATACCACTATTTTCTTTATTACTATCTATACAAAAAATGCCACGACAGCCCTTTTTTTAAAGGGTATTGTAACTGATCATAGCAACAGACAGTATTTACTCCTGGTAAAAGCCTTGAAAATTGTTCTGCAAAATATTTTCCCAGAATTGGAAGGGTTCTAGACTGTGAGCTGTAGCTAACCCAAGTCTGTGTGTGTGGTATGGTGGGGGGTAACGTAGTGGTAAGTGCCGTATATCTGTTTTTACTGCACTGGCGCGTTGGATAGGGCATATATTGTCCATAGAATGAAGACAAAAATTATGCAGTATTTTTCTTTTACGGAGAGGAGGAGGGGGGGGGGGGTGGGTAAAATTTTCCCCACCACCAGCCACTTCATGCCCTGAATCTTTTTCTGTCATGCTTTTTTTTCTTCTTTTCTTTACAAATGGATAAGTCTTAGATTTTCAAATCTCCCATACATAACTGATTCTGTTGTGGGCCATGGAATAAGAGAATAGTATTTTTATCTCTAATACTTTTTCAGTAAACTTTTGCATTTAAATGACTGCTATGACTTAGCAACAATTTTCCTGCAAGTTTAGAGGGCTATCAAGTGCATAACAATAATATAGGCACGCACATGCTTATCAACAATAAAGGTTTTTGTTTATAACAGGGCATTGGAATAGAGGCAGCTGTTGAGATTAGTGAAGTGTGATAATTGACCTGCAGTGCAGTGACAGATCATTGAACAAAAGATGTAGTTGTGAAATAAATGAAACATGTATTAAATTCAGGATAACAGCTTATAAATTAGTAGCATATTAACCGTACTCTACCAGGGTTTGAAAAATGTGAGGCAAATTTTTCCAACTTTTTTTTTGCATATGAATTTTTGGCATCTGTCCTTTTAATTTTGTTTTGTTACAAGTTTGGTTTTACTGGAAGCTATGATATTGATCTTTTGAGTAATGAGAGCAAAATTAGGAAAAATTGGACAAATATATGCAAATTAAGCAATTTTTAGCTAAATTCGGTCAAGAAATGGGCCATTTTTGCTTAAGTATAATTTCTTGTAAATATTGAAAACAGAGTTTTGTGTTGCATATCTAGATTCTTTATCAAATTTGTTTTTTAATGATGCTAGAAGAGAAAGATGAGAAAACACTAGCCAAATGTCCCCTGAAAACCGTAGCAGAAAAATTAGAATTATAATTCGGCAGTTCCACTGGAAGCTCAAACCTGGAGCGCTCGGGTGATAGTATGCGTTGATAACCGCTTATACCGGAAATAACTCTGGCTTTTCTATTTAACCTCCAATGTTACAAAAATTAGGTTACCTTGTAGCTAAGATGTTGAAAAACCTGGTTCTCTGGTTATCTAAGCAAAATTGTTCCCCATAAGTAGAAAAAATGATGGGTTTTAGGCAAAATTGACTCAAAACGTTTAAACAACATGAGAATTGCATAATCAGACTAACCAAATGTACGATTGACACGAGTGTACTCATGTAATCGAAGATTTTAAAGAATTGACCTCTGTACATGTTGCGCAAACATTTGATTAGTTTTTTGTCTTTTCCTTAAACGTGCATACCAGAATAAAGCATGAAAGCGCAATTCACGCAAACGCAATCCACGACCATCTTTTCACTGTATGCTGTTAGACATTTAGAATGCGCTCGCCTAATCGATTGTGCACGTTCGCTAAGATGCATTTATGTGCATGACACTGCATGTTATTGGTTTTAACGTACACGGAAACAAAATGGGTAAGAATTGTATTTTCTTTATCAATTTTTGACATATTCTTAAAGCAAATTACGTTTTCATTTGCAGGTGAGATTGTATAAAACAAATTGAAGTAAAAGTGCATGAATTTTCATGTATGTTGGTGTTTATTTTGATTAGCAAACTTTGTGGAGTGAAGCTGATGAAGGTATAGTTACTGTACTAATAACTGCTACACTATGTAGTCATAATTTACTGAGAGGTGAATTTTGATTCTTATACTTGTGGATCAAAATAGAGGGGGTTGCCATTATTTATATATCAAATGAACGGTTATTTCAAGCAGCTTCAAACAACAGTTGAATGAAGCATGGGCAATGTACGGCTTGGTACACAATTTTTGTTTACTAGTTTTAAAAATGGCAAAAATTCGTGAATTCATGAAAATTTGAAAAATTTCCCTAGAAAAAAGATTGCAGATACTGTATAAAACAGTATATAAATATTTGACCAGAAATTAATACTATCAGGTCTTAGGACTTGCGTGTTTGATTTTGAAACAAAAGTGTGATCTTGAAGTTTGCTAAGTTTAAAATCATTTTTCGTTAATATTTGTAAATTTCTTTAAATTTTCTCTTTTTCAAGCCATTTTGTCTCAAAAATCTTCAACATAACCCCCATCAAAAAGCTACATTTTCTGAAAGAACAATTTAAGCTCTTTCAAATGTATTAAGATTACTCATACAGAACTTTGGAAGGTCCTGATTTTATTTAAGGAAAAGGTGATCTTATCGCTGCATGGTAGAGTAAGAGTTAAGGGGTAGACAGCAAAGAGCAACAAACCTGTTGTTACTTATACTTAGTACAAATTAGTACTGTATGTCGCTGTATAATTGTGTCCATGTATGTATGTCAATGTTCTATTAAAACTAGATTTGCACTAATGTTGTATACACAAACAAAATGATCATGTTTGTAATGGTAATGTTTAAGAAAACTGTTTCTGCACAAAAAAAAATCCCTTATAATATGAATACCATATATCCAGTAAACTGAAATTATATATTTTTTTGTGCAATATCATTGGTCTACAAATTAGAAAGTACTAACTTTCTTGACAAACTCAAACGACTTACCTTTAAGCTTCATTCCCACTGTGATACACTTCTGGAAACGACAAGCGGCACAATGCTTTCTGCTCTTTAATGTCATTTCACAGTTTTCATCTCGAGAGCAGTGCAACCGCTCGTTCCTCTTGTTCTGAACTGTCCTCTTAAAAAATCCCTTGCAGCTCTCACAAGAATAGATACCGTAATGATATCCCGAGATCTTATCCCCGCAAATGGGACACTTATTATCTGCTGGCCTTTGGACCAACAAAGGTTCTTCATCCTCTTCCTTTTTAATCTTCACATGGGATGAATCGTTTTGTGTTTTGTCATCGTTAGATGGAGTTGTGGGAGTTTGAGTACTTGGAGTTTGATTGGACGATGATGAGGGCCATAACGAACACGAGGTAGTTTGCATACTTGATACATTTTTCATTTCAGTTGGATACGAATGAGCAGAATGATGACTGCATGATTCAGTGCTCTTCTCTGAGTCTCCAGAACAAAATGGCTGTTTCTGGTTGTCATAGGAACTACTGACAGAACCTGGGCTCTGAGGGACACTTCTTGGCGTGTAAGGGTAACCCGGAGAAATGTCTATCGAAAACAGACTCTCAGCATCACTATCAGGTTCTGGACTACAAGAACTGATAGCGATGCTCGCAGCTGGAGCAGCTTGTAACTTACCCAACTGACGAAGTTTGTCTCGTAAAATGACTTGTTCTAAGCTCTCGTTTTCCTCCTCTACCAATACACGTCCAGAAGCGGTATATCCTGAAAAACTTGCATCCACTTTATGACTTGGGGAAAGTGATGACACCGTTAAATGATTAGTATTGTCACACAATCCTGCCGACTGTTTTGAGTGTTGTGGTTTTAAAGCAAATTTCAGTCTACTGTCAGTCGCAATATATTTTGTCCTGCTGAATGATAATTGTTGTTCGTCCACGGGACGGGCGATATATTTCCTGCCATTAATGTTGAGGTATATTTCATCTTGGTCATCAGGTAACCGATATTTTTGCATATTCCCCGTGGATTCCATTTGACTCTCTGGCATTTCAATTCCCACAGTTAAACATCGATTGAACTGACTATAACCACATTTATATTTTGACTTGACTTCTTTTCTCATATAGGGGGGCATATCACCAGTCCTTTGGGCGGGAAAAGTGGTACCCAATTTGTGATCCCCACAACCATCTCCACTGACAGAGGAACAAAATTTGCCACAGCCAGCAAACGATGCAGCACCTACCCTTGAGGAAGTACTGCATGCTTTATTTAACAGATTTGTTTGAATTTTTGATCTTGAAATCACAGAGGGAGTTTCAAGTAATCTCCTGGATGTTTCTCCTTCATTAACTCCCATAAAAAGACTGTACTTTCTCTTCTTAATGGGCACAGACACCGGCTCCTTCTGAAAAGGAATGTCTCCAATATCGTAATCCATTTTAAATGTATGAAACGCCTGCAGTACTACTCCGCTTCCTTCCAAATCGCTTCTTCAATCTTGTATTTTCCAGGTGATGTACACCCCTGAATACATATCACAAAATCCTTTCTGTTCTGCATCACTACATATCTAGAGGGAAAAAACAGAACTACAGTGAGAAAGAGAATGGCAGAGGATTCATGCATTTACATAAGAAGAATGAATGTGAGGATGAGGGTGCCAACCTTTTACAGTAGACTTACTACACCAGTCATTTCTACACAGATGAGACAGAGCTTTAAACTTCAATATCTCCTTAAAAATAAGATATCATAGTAATGTAGCTTGTTCCCTATTTTGTTTCTCTTAATGTCCTCTTCCATACTTGACCACTGAACTAATCCTTCAAACAACTGATAGCAAGGATGTTACACCTCTTTGTAAAGTAGACTTTGTACACCAGCCATTTTTAAAACTTATTGTAGACTTGTCTATTCTTAAAATTTGATTATCTCCTAAACAGCAAAAGATAAGAAAGTAGTCCAGGGGAGAATCTTGCAATCCTTCCATGAACATGAAATAAAGGGTACTGAAATGTATCATTATGAGACAAAATTTATTGTTCCATTCCAAATACTAAGGAAGTTACAGTCATTAGCCCTATTTTCAGAGTGTGGTGGTGGCAGCCATATTGATTTAACCCAGTTTTAAACCACTTCTGGGGTCAGGTCATATTTTTACAGCAATGAGTAGCCTGACCCTTAAAACCATTTAGTAAAACCAAAAATCATTGTTCTATCCCAAATATTAAGGAACTTACAGCCTTTTACCCATTTTTTTCAAGTCGACGGCAGCCATTTTGGATGTGACCCAGTTTTACCCCACTTCTGGGGTCAGAAATTGATAGAAATTTTTCTGTACTTGAAGCATCCAGTAGGTTCCAAACCACTGAAAACCTGTTTGTTAGAATTAGTTAGGGGTTAGGTGGTTTTTTCTCATAAATTGACCTGCCTATTATTGCATTTAAAAGATTGTGTAAGTGTGTTGAAAAGTGACCTGTAAATGTGAAGTTATAAACTTAGCTGCAAGACAATTCTTATGTAGTTTTAAGCTCAACATCCATGTAAGGGATTTGAGCTTAAGTGATGACAAACTCAAAAGCCAGATTCCCACCCGAATATGTTCAGATTTTTGCAGCATTAATCATATCGTAAGCATTTTTTGGGTAATATTTTGCTGTGTTGCTATGTTTACCTTAAATAGATCGATATGTTGATGCAATAACAATTCATATTATTGTGCAGTTTCTTGAAGCAATATCTTTCTTTACGAGAAATGGTCCGTCAATCATTCACAATTAATGCACACATCACCTCAGGCATATAATACACACCTATTTTATCACAAGCACTGGCTTCTAAATCTTATACACACATATAACCTTGGGCTACTTGGCTGTGGTGTGCATGGGAATGGCAGATAAACAATTATTGTTTGGAGTGGAAACACAATACACTGAACAGGAAGTCGGTTTGGTAAGTGTCATACCTGACTTTTCAGGATTACCTCAGATGCCGAGTGCAGGTAGGCTTAAACAGAAACTTTTCGGCATGTTTAACAAATTTTGCATTTCGAAATTCACTCAAAATGTTTCAAATACTCGGATTTCACTGCGCAATCCGAATGAATTTTGTATATATGATAACATTGGCTTGGGAAATACCACTGAATATCTTTGTTTGAAAGAAAACTATATTTTCATTGGCTGGAAGGTTAAACTACTGACTAGCACATATGCTAATCTATTTCTCCCAATGTGTAGTCAAATTAAGTATAGCACTTGTAGTTGATTGATAGCTCATTTGAGGCTACATCTTGGGTTTAACCAGAACCAAAAGGTTTTGTAGTTCCGATACTTTTTTCCATGCTGATTGATTTTGTATTAACTGTTAAAGTCATTGCATATCATGAAATATTTGACATGACATAAATCCTTCTGAGATATTGTGTTTACAAGCTCTTTTCAGCAAAATTATATTAAGCCCTTAAACTACCCATATAAATGATATTTAATGTATATTCAAAAATATTCAAGAGCATATTTAAGAGCATTTCAAGATTTGTACATTAAGCCCCGCCTACTCATTAATATGCATAACATCACCACCAAAAACAATCAGGCACATATACAGACCAGTCAATTCCCACCCTTGCATTAATGAGGTGGTTGGACATCATCCTCTTCAAACAGGACTCCGCCCACTTTTAGAATTTTGTAATTTTTGTAAAACCAATCACTGGAAGGGACAATTTTCTATCACGTGGGGTGTCACCTGACAATGTTGTAGCAATAAAGTTGCTAAGCTAGGTGGGGTTTGCTGATTTTTCTTTCCATTGTTACCAAATTTTCCATATTTTCATACTTCCAATTTTGCATAATTTTCGTTTGGATTTGTGTACTAAAATATTGGCTTAATTTGGGGCCAAATTCATGCCGAGCTCCTGACTGGCTTCATTCAAATCAAAGTAAAATTGATCGATAATTCATTAGACGACACAATAAGCTTTCTGTCAGTACTAAATTTGTATCCCGGTTGCGATTAGTGAGTGTTTTGAAGTTGAAAATAGCCACCATTACAGAGATTAGCAGTAGATTTGTATTGCAATCAAGAGTAAATTAAGTGTGGTCGCTACGATAAGATTTATTTTACATCCATCTCATTTACTCTGACCTAGCCCAGGGCTTAGCTGTCAATGTGTAATTTGATTTCTTTAAATCTGTGCAGCCTTGAATCCATATGATACTTAATCATAAGCATATTTGAAATGTGGTGTTGTATTGTGATTGACCTAGTGGTTTGTTTAAATTATTTTTTGTATCATTGTTGAGGTTGAGGTGTAAGCAATGAAGTTGGAAGTTGTGAAAATGAGAATAGTGAGTCCATAGTTACAAATCAACCGTGGATCTAGGTTCTATATTTACAGGATAAAATTAACAATCAGGTTATTTTCAATGTCAACCTAGTGTGTTGCCGTGTTAGTGTGCAGTATTTTTAAAATTGTCTTGAAATACCGCATTAGACAATGAAGAAATACTGTACTTCAAGACCAAAATACATGTATCTAGACTGCAGATTATCTGCTAGTGTAGGCCTTAACTTGAGGACTTACATAAGCAATCTGAGTGGTTGGGAAACTTTCCCTTTTTATGTGTATGTGTTTTCATTTTTCAATTGAGTGTTTCATTGATCTCTAATTTCTGTTTATTCTAGTGGCACTACTTATATACATACAGTATGTACCTTGCATAGAGTTGTTTTTAATAAAACGTAAGTTGTTGTAAACATTTTAGTTTATTGTCTGTAACAGTTGAAAAACACTACTGCATCTGTGTATTCTGTTTATATTTCAAGGGTATATAAACTGTCAGTATCAGAAGTAAATCAAATGTTGAAGTAAAAGTGTCTTCCTCCTCTAAATAGCATTGCCAATTTGTATTGTTGCAAGTTAATGCCATCGTACAGGCATGGATGTATAGAACAACTAGTGAGAGTGCACATGTGGTCCTTTTGCAGTATATCATGCTATGCCATACAAGTAGCCAACATTCTACATAGACCTAGTCATTCAATGCGTATACAATTATTATCCGCTGTTATGTTTTAGGCTATTTATATGATTTTCTAAGGTAATTTTTATTTTCAGTGTTTCGGTTTAGAGGTCATTCTCACACTACAAGTTGGTGTTTTTCTGACCCAAGTCCACAAAAAATAAAAAATAAATTTGTTGTTATATTTGAATCCGTGTAATATTAATTGAGCATTTATCAAATCGCTATCATAGTATATTACCAAAATAATCCCAATTTATATCAAAATTTTGTCAGAGGAGGCAAGAGTCCAATCCATAGTTCACTCATGAAAATTCACACAAAGCAACAAAGCAACAATGTGTTGGAAGAAAGTACATGAAATCAGGGATTTGTTATTTGGGATAACAAATCCCTGGTGAAATGGTATTTTAGCAGTTTAAGCAAACATAAATGTATTTAACCCTATGTATTATAGCAGCAGAATAAGGAAAATACTACTGCATTGGCTGAATTTTAGAAAATCAGTATTGACAGATTGATACCACATTACATACACTAGGATTCTAATTATCAAAGCCTTGCATACACTGAGCATGTGTATTTAGTTGCCTTACGAAGCTGTCGCCACTAAATCTCATTCATTTTATTCTGAATTTGATATACAATTAAGATTCTCCATGTAATCTTTGTGGCTATTTTGTGCAAACGCCATTTCATGAGTAGGCCTACATGCGAGATTACGATACTGATGTAAACAACACCACATGACTGCACGTTGCCCAATCATGATATGGATCGTACGATATTAGCGAAATCAACGTGGTTCCTCTGGAAATCGATGCAAAGTTTGCGAGCTCCTGAACGACTTCCTCTGATTTTCAAACTTATTTTCATAGATTTAAATAGAAAAGGAATTTTTCTATCACATATGTAAAGATCGCATGGGCCCAAAGCTGAAATGTGTTTTGTGACCACATTTTTTAACAGCCGGTTTTTCAAAATCTTTAATCGTTATAAATCCCTTGGATTTTTATTATTTTTTGCTCAAATTATTTCTTAAAATGTTAATGGATAATGTTTTCAACCCTATATTTGCCTAAATTTCATATATTGTTACCTTTTTCTACCACAACGAAGGTGTGTTTACCTTCGAAAAACATTATGTATTCCTAAATCGAGTGGGCGGAATAAGCACAGAAGAGAATAAGCATCTTTTCACTAGGCTGGGAACTGGCTGGACCATGGGCTATCTGTGCACCACACATGACGTGAATCCAGTATGTCCTTCATGAGATAAAGTGTTTACAAGGTCTTTTCAGCAAAATCATATTAAGCCCTGCCCACTATGCATATTAATGAAATTGAAGGGTTTTATACAATGAACATATATACAAACTACTAATAACATCATCATTGTACCAAATATGAAGCTAGACATGTGGTTGTTAAAACATGAGCATCAAGAACAATAAACTGGATTTTTGTCATGTATGGAGTTATGTCATGTATGGTACACAGATAGCCCATGATCTGTAGATGTGCTCTATTGTTTTTGGTGGTGATGTCATGCATATTAATGAGTAGGCAGAGCTTAATGTAAAATTCTTGAAATGCTCATATTTTAACAACCACATGTCTAGTTTCATATTTGGTACAATAATGATGTTAAGTAGTTTGTATATATCTTCATTGTATAAAACCGTTGATGTTCATTAATATGCAGGGACAGGTTACCTCCACAATTTCAAAAACTGATAATAGTGCCTCTTTTTTTAAATGAAAAGTGCCCTCAATTACTGTCAAAAAAGCACCCATGACCTTGATATTCTGCACCCTTACCCTTGCCCCAAGTTCCTTCCAACACCTCTGGCACCCTCTTGGGTCCCATAACAAAGATATTGCAGTGCCATTGTTCAGGGCTAGACCCAAATCGTTTTTGCCCAGGGCCTTTAAGGTTTATCCACCCTTCCAGGCATAAAGTGTATGTTATACCTTATCTCAACAAACAAACAAAAAACGCTTCCAGTTATTTAGGAAGGGGGAATTAATTTTGAAAGAAAAACTTTAAAAAAATTCTTGGGTTTGTCTTTATGACACCACTGTACACTGTGAGGTCACTTTCCTACACAGAAAAGATATCAACATAGATTTTACACCAAATTGTTTCTTTCAAAGTCCTCTACCATACATAAATATGAAAATAACAATTCACCGGAATATTCATTTAAAGGAAAGGTACATGTATAGTCCCATAAATATATTCAGAAGTGAACGCCGCCATTCTGGTAACGTCACTAATGGTTTTCAATTTTGCCAATTGATTGCGAGAAATCTGTGATGTTATCGATAACACATGTAGGTCCCTATGTTTGGTCCGGCGGATTTGTGATCGATTACATCAGATTTTTTGCAATCGATATGAAAAACTGGAAACCAGAAGTGACTGTACCAGCAGGGTGGTGTTCACTTCTGAATGTACGTATGGGACGATACCTCCAGGGGTGCAATTAAAAAAATTATTGGGGGGTGTGAAGGAATATTTCCCGACAAGATATGCTAACGCGGAGCGGTAGCCCAAACGGCGTGGGGTCTAGGGGCCCGCCTTAGGGCCCCTAGTGGGGTCTAGGGGCAAAGCCCCAGTAGGGGTCCAGGGGGAAAAGCCCCCAGAAGCTCTGCAATTTTAGGCATTTTATGGCTGATATTTTATCTAAAATAAACACAGATTTACACATAATATCACTCCAAAACAGCATGGAAACTTAACTATTTAAGTCCCTATAGGTTTCCATTTTTTCATGGGGACTTTTTGTTTTAAAACTGAAACACCAGCGTTCATTTAGGAACCATTTGTTATAAACTTCAGAAAAAAAACGCAAAATACATTTTTTTTAATTGATTTTCTCATCACTATCAAGCCACAAATAATTTTGCATAAAAACCTGGACACGTGATTAATTTCATACAAATAAAGTAGATATAACAACATCAACGAGATCTAGAATTGTAGCTAGGCTTGGATGCCCCTGTCAGAGCCTGATTATTATACAGCACTGCAGGGTGCAACTACCCCATGTCTCAAAAATTTGAGTA